>JAMXBB010000004.1:11502517-11849299 GCA_024138015.1 Lumnitzera littorea
CCCCCCCCCCCCCCCCCCCCAACCCATGTGTTCAAAAAGAAAATTCCCCTCTTCTATGCAAATTGAGAATGGAGCTCCCTCCTCCCTTTGTGTTTTCATTTTTTTTTTAAAACGAGAAAGTGAAGGGAAAAAAGGAAAGCGGAGAAGGGAAAAAAAAGAGAAAGAAAATTTGTTGTCTAAACCAATCACAAAATGCTACATGTCAATTTCAAACACGTAGCCCATGTGCCCATGATGGCTTAACACATGGCCATGCGTGTATTTTGAAAAAGAAAAATATAAAAAGGAATTCTTATGCTTTTAGCATGTTTTGAACCCAAGACCTTTAACCAAACCCCAATACAATGTCTACACACTTATCTGTTAGACTATTAGTCTTTACCTTGTTCGTATGCACAATTAAATTGTACATATGAATTAGGTTAGTCTAGGTGAGAATCAAGTCTAAGCCAAAGTCCAACAGTTTTACTTCTAAACTTATTTGAAATTAAAAAAATCTATCCTATTAAATTTTTATTTTCTAAATTCCCTAAAATCTTCAATTTTTTCTATTTTTTGTAACTTTTCAAAAAAAAATTCATATATTTTTCTAAATTTTTCCATTTTTTATAATTTTTCTAAATTTCTCATTTTCCAATTTTTTGTATTTTCTTGAATTTCTTATTTTTATATTTTTTGTGTTTTCCTAAATCTCTTATTTTTGGAGTTTTCTTCAATTTTCTATTTTTTTTGTATTTTTTCTAATTTAAGGCCCTTTAACCTACTCTAAAAAATAAAAAGGAGATAAAAATAAGATGTTTACACTCTTCTTCATAGGAAGTCTCTTGATTTGATGTCAAAAATGCTTTTATGAATGGTCATTTAAATGAGATAGTGTTAATGAAATAACCTCCTTATTATGTACATCCATGACATCCCCATCACGTCTGTAAACTCCAAAAGTTTCTTTATATCTTGAACAAACTCCTTGTTCTCGGTTTTATCAGTTTAGCTTTTCTTTCTTATATATGCTTTCATTGGAGTAAAGTTGACACATTAATGTTTATATTTTCTTAAGGTTCAAACATACTTACCTTCCTTCTATATGTTGACGACACCATTCTTACAAGCAACAATCCTCACCTGATAGCACATCATTTCTCCTTCCTCTCCCATTAGTTTTCCATGAGGGATCTTAAGGACCTTAACTTTTTCTTTGGTGTCAAGTCTGCGTATACACCTCAAGGCCTCCACTAACCTAGCCTCACTTTATCCATGACCTTCTTAAATGTCATAACATGGATCTTAGCAAACTAGTCAAAACACCAATATCACCTTGAAGTTAACTTAGCGCCCATGGTTTTCTGTTACTCTCCAATCTCACTACCTATTAGGAAATTGTTAGGGTACTCTGTCACCTCATTATTACCATACTAGATATTAACTTTTTGGTCAACCAATTAAGTCAAATATATGCATCTTCCTAATATTAATCACGTATAAATAGCTAAACTAATTCTTCGATATCTATGTGGCACTATTTTATTGGGTCTTTTTATTTTTCATACCTCTTACACATCATTGACCACATATATTGATGGAGACTAGGTCAGCTATCCCAATAGTTGTAGATTTGCTAAAGAGTATGCTATTTTTATTGGGTGCAACTCATCTCTTTATACTCTAACAAACAACCTACTGTTTCCAAGCCTCCGTTAAAGCAAAATATGGAGCTATAGCTTATGTTGTTGCAGATTTTACATGGATTTGCCATCTAGCACATGAGCAGCAAGTTCCTATTTTAGCATCTTAAGAGTTGACGAGCCAAGGTGAAATGAGCAAAGCACTCCTTGAGCTGGCTAAGACCTTAAAATGAATGAGAAAACCCGGTTATGCTTCAATGAGCTAACTGACAAAGGTGGGCAAAACGCTCCTAAAACTAGCTAAGACTCTAAATTGGACGAGAAAACTTGGTCATGCCTCTATGAGTTGACTAACTACAGCGAGCAAAGTGCTCCTTAAGCTAGCTAAGCCTCTAAAAGAAATGAGAAAACTTGGTCATGCCCTATTGAGCTAACTAACCAAGGCGGAAGCATCTCTCGGGGACTAGCAACCCTATGTTGAGATCGATCTGATGGACCTAGTCATGCCTCGTTAGGCTCATTAACCTAGGCGAAAGTGTTTCTTAAGGACTAGTAATCTTAAGTTAGGATCAATCTAAAAAACCTGGTTGTACCTCACTAGGCTCACTAACTTAGGTGAGATCGTCTCTTAGGGACTAGCAATCTTAAGCTAGGATCAATGTAAAGGACTCAATCATGCCTCACTAGGCTTATTAACTTAGGCAAGAGCATTTCTCAAGGACTAGCAACCCTAATTTGGGATCGATCTAAAGGACTTGATTGTGCCTCACTAGGCTCACTAACTTAAGCGAAGTATCTCTCAAGGACTAGTAACCCTAATTTGGGATCGACCTAAAGGACCCGATTGTGCCTCATTAGGCTCACTAACCTAGGCAAGAGCATCTCTTAAGGACTAGCAACCCTAAGTTGGGATCAATCTAAAAAACTTGGTTATGTCTTACTAGGCTCACTAACTTAGGCGAGAAAGACTCTCGGAGACTAACAACCCTAAGTTGGGATCAATCTCAAGGACCTGGTCATGCTTCACTAGGCTCACTAACCTAAGCGTAAACGTCTCTTAAGAACTAGCAACCTTAAGTTTGGATTGATCCAAGATAAACCTAATAGTGCTCCTTTGAGGTGACTATCCTAGGCAGGAGCATCTCTCAGGCACTAATAACCCTAACTTTTGGAATTGATTCAAGATAAACTTGGTAGTGCTCCTCTGAGCTGACTATGTTAGGCGGGAGCATCTCTAGGAAACTAGCAACCCTAACTTTTGGAATCGATTCAAGATAAACCTAGTAGTGCTCCTCTAAGCTAACTATCCTAAGCGAGAGCGTCTCTTAGGGACTAACAACCTAACTTTTGGAAACAATTCAAGGTAAACCTTATAGTGCTACTCTACGCTAACTATCCTAGGTAGGAGCATCTCTTGAGGACTAGGAACCCTAACTTTTGGAATCTATTTAAGATAAACCTAGCAGTGCTCCTCTAAGCTAATTATCTTAGACGTGAGCATCTTTCGAGGACTAGCAACACTAACTTTTGGAATTGATTTAAGATAAACCTACTAGTGCTCCTCTAAGCTAGCTATCCTAGGCAGAAGCATCTCTCAGGGACTAATAACCCTAACTTTTGGAATCGATTCAAGATAAACCTAGTAGTGCTCCTCTAAGCTGACTATCCTAGGCGGGAGCATCTCTTAGAGACTAGCAACCTTAACTTTTGGAATTGATTCAAGGTAAACCTGGTAGTGCTACTCTAAGCTGACTATCCTAAGTGAGAGCGTCTCTTAGGAACTAGCAACCCTAACTTTTAGAATCGACGATGAGAGGAAGCGCCCTTTAGGCTTGCTTGAGAAGATTAGTAAAAGAAAGCGCCCTATCGGCTTGCTTAAGAGAAAATGATGAAGGGAAACACCCTATGGGCTCGTTAAAGGAATAGAAGGGCCCTATGGGCTCACTAAAAGAATAGAAGCGCCTTACAGGCTCGCTAAGAGAAAGTTGAAAGAAAGCGCCTAACAGGCTTACTAAGAGAAAGTTAATGAGGAGACGCATCCTATGGGCTCACTTGAGAGGATTTGATGAGAGAAAGCGCCCAATGGGGTGGCTAAGAGAAAGTTAATGAGGAGATGCGCCCCATAGGCTCTTTAAGAGAAAGTTGGTGAGGAGATGCGCCTTATGGGCTCTCTACAAGAAAGTTGGTGAAGGAAGTGCCCTATGGGCTCGTTACGACAACTTGGTGAAGAGAAGTGACTTATGGGCTCACTATAAAGAATTGACAAGGTGAACGCCTTATGGCCTCGCTAAAGACCCTAAAGGAAGATGATGAAAGAGGGGTTGAAAGCTGGATAATAACTCAGAAAGATGAGATGATGCCTTAAAGGCTAGCGGGATCCCTAAAATGAAAGATAGGATAGCACCTTTGAAGGCTAGCTGAAATGCTAAAAAGAATAAAAGAGAGGTCGGAGCTTTAAGAGCTGACTAGAACGTTAGAAAAATGGGATAATGCCCTAAAGACTAGCCAGAATCCTAGAAAGAATAAAAGAGGGGTCAACGTTTAAAGAGCTAGTTAGAACCCTAAAAAAAAAAAAAAAGACGAGACAATACCCTAAAAGCTAACTAGAACCCTAAAAAGAATAGAAGGGGTTACAGTACTCTAAGAGTTGGCTGGAATCCCAAAAGCGAAAGTTCGGACGACGCTCCAAAGGTTAGCTAGAACCTTAAAAAGAATGGAAGACAAGACAGTGCCCTAAGGCTGGCTGGAACCATGAAAAGAAAAGAAGAGGGTACAACGCTCTAAGAGCTGGCTAGAATCTCAAAAATGAAAGTCGAGACAGTGCCCTAAAGGCTGACTAAAACCTTGAAAAGAATGGAAGACAGGATAGTGCTCTAAGGCTGGCTAAAACCCTAAAAAGAATAAAAAAGAGGTCAGCCCCACCATGTAAACCATTTTAAAATAGAAGTTGGCCTTACAACCGCTATCCTAGACTTGATCTACACAAGGCGTCCACAACTAACTCGCTTTAAAGTAAACAATTCGCAATTTAAATAAATTATTTACCTAAGAAAGTGAGAAAATATATATATACACTAAAATTCAGTTATTACATTTAATGTTTACAATGCTTTACCATAATTTATTTCCTAGTTAATACATTATTCAGAAATGAAAAATTCTAAGATAAGAGTTTAGACCTTAAAAATGTATGTTTATTTTTCAAATGTTTTTCCTTACTCCCCAGGATCTAGTAGTTGCTAACTTCAAAGTAGTTATAAGCCGCTTCTTAGCCAGCACCTACAATGATGTCTATAGGGATGTGAGTAACCACAGCTCAATAAGTTAAGATGGAGGACTTAAAACTATACCATAAACACAAATAAGGTTATCAACCAAATCATTTGGTGCAATGTATGTTTAAGCAAATGCCATCGCACGATGTTGATCAGCTCATCGTGAGATTAGAGAAATTGCACCCACTCTAATTCGGGTTGAGGAGTTGCCATTAATGCAACATCTCACAACCAAACCCAAGCTTATGCAATGGAGACACCGCTCCTCCCACGATTACCTTCGAACCATTGACTTCACCCTTGCTGCAACCTTCTCACCTATCACTTAATTCGACTAAGGATGAAAAAGGGACCCATTATGCTATCTAGCGCTATCCCTTCCGAAGGGGTCGGTATTTGGCTAGAAAATCCTAAGTTTCCCTTAATGAGTTGCTATGCAGATTCAATTTATGTTTATAAGTTATATCTTTATTAAGTTCAGTTTATGGTGATCAATCACTTCATACAATACAAACCAGAACAACAAACAAAATCATAGCATCACTCATAATCAAGCACATGCACACAACCAACTATCTAACAAGCACAACCAAGTATAATCTCAAGCCTCCAAAATACAACATCGTACTCTGTCACTTGAGGTCTTGCTCGCTCAGGCCATCACCGATCATCCCTATAACACAAACCTGGTTTCCATTTTTCATATAACTATTATAGGTTGGTTTTATCTTATAACACTTATTGTTATCTTTTGTTAAGGGTTTAATATACCTAATTATCTAATTATCTAGATCTTAAGTCTTTTACAATTCTTCTTGAATCGTGTTAAGTTCTGTTTCAATTTTCGTATCGATTTCTAAATTAGGTTTTTAGCTCAATTTTTGGTTAAAGATTTATATATACACCCTAAGAAATCATTCAAACCCATAATGTGAAATTAATCGCATTATCTTCGGATATCCCAAATACCGTTTTTAGTCTCTAACTAATGTTCTAGTCCGTGCGGTACACCCAAATCCTAATTTAACCACTGAATTTACTCCCGTTATGAAAATCTTACATTTTTCATATAATTTCCCTAATTTAAGTTTCCTATTAGATTTATTATATATTTCTATTATTATCATAATATCAATTTTTATTCTAATATCTTCTATTTATTATATTTCTAATAATTGCGTATTATGTACTATTACTTATTATGAACATAATACACATCTAATATTTTTATCACACTAATTACCATCTCCTAACATCAATTATCATTTCAAAATGTCTAAATTCATCCTCAATCAGATTTTACACTTAATTATCCTAATTTACAAAATTAACTTAAAATTTACTATTTTTCCCTATTACTTATTTACTACATAATTAACCTAATAATTACATCTAACAACCGAAATGCTACAAGTATCATACTTCATCAGATTTCAATATCTTAAAACATATAATTATTCATTAGATCAGTAATTAACTATTTAATTACTTAATTAAGCCTAAATTATCCATTTTATACCTCATTTTAAGGCCTAAAAATTATCTAAAAATTTCGAAAATTAATTTTTGAAAACAAGCTTCATAGCACTATTCTATATCATCTAAGCAATTTAAAAAAAAAATTGAGCTCAAAACTACACTCCTAAGATCATTTATTTCTAAATTAAAACATACTCGATTTTATATGATTTCTTAAGGACCATATATCACGAAATATATTTTCATCAAAATAATATTTTTCATAAAAACTACATACTAAAATATTCCATAATAACAAAATTCATAATTTTCTAAGGATATTTACTATTTTTACAAAATTAAACAAAATCAGGCTAGAAATCGAACTCACCGATTTGGGTGGCTCTGGCCACTATCGGTGGTCGGTGGCCATGGGTGTATCAGCCCACCTAGGCACTGCCACCACCGTGTGGTTGTGGTGACCATTCACTCCAAGCTGCTCGTCAGGTGTTAGTTCCCCTTTAAGGCTCTAATTGCACAAATTTGAGAAATTTTTTCGTAATTAATTCAAAACTCACTATTTCGACACTCTCTATTTGTCTTACTCTCCAAACTAACCAAATGAGCTTCTGAAATTTTTTTGCTATTTATAAAGGTGTTAGAGAATTATTCTACATTAATTAGACAAGACAATTACCTTATCTCTTCTTTTTCTCACTTTCTATTTATTTATTTCCTTCTTTAATTTTCAGATTGTCACGCCCCACTTCTAGACTTTTCCTCATTTTTCTATATTTTTCTTGATTTTTTCTTAATTAATTATGAATTTTATTTAATTATTTAGTATTATTTTAGCACATTTCGCATATTTTAAGTAATTACACATATTTCTACCTACATATAAATTCATATATAGTACAAATAAATATTCCTAAATATTATTTAGGTTATTTTATGATTTTTAGTATGCATATAATTTATCTCTAGTAATTCGTTAATTATCAGAATGCATTTTACGCATTTTCGATAAATAACAAATAATATACTTAAAATTTGAAAATTTTATATTCTTTTATTTTATTACTTATTTTCTTAAATTCAAACTTACAGGATCATTTTTACTAATATTTCTAGCTTTATTTGATAATTTATGCTCAATCGGATCTTTCAACTGATCGTAACCTTGAGTGGCTAATTGTGGAGCTTACATCAGCATTTTAAGAGCTAGCTAACACCCTAAAAAGATAGGACAATGCCCTAAGGTTAACTGAAGCCCTGAAAAGAATAATAGAGGGGTCAGCACTCTAAGAGCTAGCTAATACCCTAAAAAAAAAAAGAAGACAAAATAAAGCCCTAAAGGCTAACTAGAACCCTAAAAGGAATAGAAAGAGGATAGTGCTCTAAGAGCTAGCTTGAACCCTAAAAGGAAGTTGATGAAGGGTTGAAGATTTAAAGAAAGGAAAGCAACCAGTTTTAAAATACTTTTTGACTTGGAAAAGTATTTACAGAGAGATTGTTGAAAAACCATTTATGAAAAAATGCATTGGGGATAGACCTCTTGATTTGAAAAAGAGTTAAGAAACTGCAACAAGGAAAAAAAGATCTAAACTACTAAGGTTAATTTTTAAAAAAGTGACCAACTTGAAAAGGAAACAGATGAATTGAAAACTTGACTACTCGAGCCGACATGGATTGAACAAAAATCTTATGACAAGCCTTTACTTTCTCTCCCTTCTTCTTTTTTTTTTTTTTTTTCTTGAAAGTTTTGCCAAAAAGTATAAATTCTTATTTAAGAAACAATCTTATAACCCCATATCCTTAATAATCATGTGGAGTTTTTCAATGCCTCTTAACCCTAGGGCTTTCTCTTAGGGCTCTTGTAATTTTAAGACATTCCTTTCTTAAAAAAAAGGTAACCCATGATTAGTTTAGTTAAAGAAGTCTTCCTTGCTAACTCTCAGTCTAGATTTTGGTCTTGACTACAGTTCCAAGAATTATAGTCCATTTTGTGAGTGACACATTTTGATCAATCCATTAGGTCTTTTTTTGTTCAACATTATGAATTTAGGCTTTTAGTCTAAGGGTTTTAAAAAAGACTAATGAGGAGGCTTATTTTGAAGGAGATATTTTTATTTATCCCGAGCATACAAGTCAAGAACCTTAAGAAAGAACTAGAAATATGCTTGCCCCAATTTCAAAAACAATTTTTATTAAAGATAAATTATCTTTTAAGATCATAAGAGCTTTTACTTGTGAGGTTAGTATTATGGGTGGGAAGGCCTTGTACGATTTAGCATAGGTAAGAGAGGCTTTTAGAGTAGATATAGAGATTTTTGGGTTTCCAAGCTTTGGAATGTGATTTAAGGTCTGGTGTTTTTTGAGACTATTTGGGCTTTGACCCCTGGTCTTTTGATTCTACTTGGTTGCCTCTACTGAGATGTGAAATATTTCTTGGGGCTTTTGCCTTATGCTTAGGCCTAATTCTTTTGGCTTCTTTTATTCTTCTTCGTTTTTTTTTTACTTGCTTTGCCCCACTATCTCTTACTATTCTCTCTCTTCTTTTGGCCCCAAGAGTAATTGTCTCCTTTGCCAAGTTTTGCTTTTTGAACCATTCAAGGCTTTAAATCCATGGATTTCTAACATATGGGCTTAAGGTGCTTGAAAAGGAAATTGGCTCTTCTTCATTTCAAAGAAAAATAATTTATTAGAAATAAAAGTTGTTTTTGAATCAATTTTACTTAAACAAGCATAAACCAATCTTACCCCTATCTTTTAATCAATAACCCTAGCCTCTGAATTGCCCTATTGTGGGGTGGTTCTTAACAGGGTTTGAATTTGAAAATTCTCCAAATACGTCCAATGGGGTGAACAATAGATAATTGTGTTTAGGATTTGGAAATGAATTCCTAACTTCATTTTAACCTACGTATCACATTCAAAGTGGACCTTCTTTAATGAATGAGCCCAAAGTATCCACACTCTTATGTCTCTCAACTTTCCAAGTGCTTCAGGTTGTTGTATAGGATATAGTTTGTCTCTTCTCATTCTAAACTTTTTGAAAATGAGTTACTGATTTCTTAAGGAAGAGTCTACTTTTTATTTAACTTTACCCCTTAGTTTCTCAACTCATGCCCCAGTATTTGACTTAGTTTGAGTCTAAGGCTCTAGGTTATGTTTTGGCTTTGTTCATGATTGGCCTTGGCTTTCTAAATAAACTAAGGATTTTGGGTTGGCTTAGTTACCTTTATGGGCTAAGGATTGTGTTCGAATTGACTGTTTGGCCAAGTAGCTTATGTTTAAGTAAGTTGTCTGGATGGGCCTAAGGTTGTCTAGATTGAATGGGCTAAACGGCTAGTGTTTAGGTTGAAAGGGCTAAGGGGCTCGTGTTTGTGTTGAATGGGCCAAGGGGCTTTTTATTTGGGTTGAATGGATGAATGGGCCCACAGTTGGCATTTAGATCGAATGCTTGACCAAGTGACTTGTGTTTGGGTAAATTGCTCGAATGGGCCCAAGTTTGGTGTTTAGGTTAAATGGGCCAAATGGCTAGTGTTTAGGTTGACTAAGCCAAGGGGTTTATGTTGGCTTCCTTAACAGGTTGAGGGGCCTCGTATGGGTTGGAAGCTAAGTGTTTGGGTTGGTTACTTGAGTGGGCCAAAGGCCTGAGCTTGGGTTAGCTCTTTAAGCCCATAAGGACTTATAGCCGTTGGCAACCTTTCTTTTCTTTTATTTTTAAATTTTTGTCTCTTTTTTTTTTCTTCTGTTTTTTTTTTTTTTTCTAAGAGAGAGACAAGTAAATTTTTATTTTTAGAAAATAATTTACAAATAGAGATGGTGATTTTTAGGTTTCTATTCACAAGTCTAAGGATTTTATTTACGTTTCTCTAAATGAGAAAGAATAATGGTTAGATAAATGTTTATTGAAGGATTATTTACAAAGACGAGAATGTTAAAGAATGAAGAACAATGAACTAAAGAAAGCTTTATTATTTTGAGAAAAAGATCAGAATACAAAAACAAAGGTAAAAAACTTAACATTTATTCATGAATTTGATGTTTATTCTAGGCTCTAAATTGGGGAAAGAAAAAAAACCCTACATTGAGTCTCGTATACGAGTCTTAAGGTCCTCTATCATCTCATAAGTATCCCCAATGACTTGTGCCAAAAGGGCCCTTAAAGTTCGATTGTAAGCCTCAAAACACTCAAGCTTTTCCTTCAAGTAGGCAATCTCATCTCTTAGCATCTGTTCATGAATCTTAGAGACGTCCAGTGGCCTATCGGTCGCTTGACCATTTACTTAGTTGTCTGCCATCCTAAGTCTACACATTTTATGAACAAGAATCAATCATCAATGCAATAAAAAAAACATGGAAATATGCAAATGTTTGTGTTGTTTAGGTTAATAAATTATTCCTTAAGTTTCCTATTATTTTCAAAAATTTTGATTGCATTAAAACTCTTAATCGATTAATAAGGTTGCAATTTCTTAAAGGTAATGTATTAACTCAAGCTCGAAAGGGAGTATATACAATTAAGGTGGCTTCTAAAAGGACCTTAAGCTCTATGACCTCACTTGTTTTTAGAAAACATTTTTATTGGTTACATCAAGCTTAAGTGAGGTGACCTAATCAGCCCCGAATAGTGGTTACCCCACTATGCCCGAACCCTACACAATGGCCCCCTTCTTAAGGTCTTAAGATAGCCTAGGTTTAACCGCATCTACCCTACATCTTTGATGCAATGAATAACCCCCCATGTAGCAATGTATGATATGCAAAATAAATACGATGAACAAAACAAAATATCCACATGAAATTAATAAAACACAAATAAATATACAATCAAATAAATAAATAAAGAAACAACTAAAGAACATGGGTATTTTGAAAAGCAATTTTAATTTTGGAAAGTTTTTAACTAGCTAACCCTCTTAACATCCCTAACGCAGTCACCAAGCTGTTGAGCCTGGTTTTTCACCTCTCATTTCTTTTAAAATTAATCTTCTTTAAATCGACCAATATTAAACCCTACTTGTTTAATACTGATCCTCAATTAGGGTTTAAAGAAAACCGATTCTTTATTGCATTTTTGAAATGTATTGGAGCCACCACTAGACTAAAGTTGAGAAAAAGAGTTAAGTTATAACCAATTGGGTCAATTGGTTATAACTTAGCTACTAATTTATTAATTAAACCAATTTTGTAAAAGGTTTTTGAAAACTAAAGATCTAAATCCAGAGGCTAATTTTTTAAATCCTAAATAGGTACTACATTTTCAATTTTCCAAATTTAATTTTGCTTTTCAATAATACCCTTTTTCAATTTCTAAACAACTAATTATATCACATATGATTAATTGAATTAATTTACACAAATATTTACAAGGGTGGAAAAAATAAAACTTTCCATATTTTAACTTGCCCTGCACTTACATACGAGTGTCTACGTACTCGCTAATCAGAATCAGACTTCCATAGTTTATTTATTGAAAACATAGCGGGTTATTGATTTTAATTTTTGAAAGGAGGTTGGATTTACGTTTTTACCCGTTTTAATTTATTTAAAGAAATTTTCTAAGGGTCTTAAATTGGTTTAATTTTTGGAAATCCTAAAATGTTCTAAAAGTTAATTTTCTAAGTAACAAAATAACTTTGTTATTATTTTATTTTTTATTATTCCTTTACTTTTTATTTTTATTTTTTTTGTTCTTTTTTTGGTTTTTTGGTTAAAACGTAAAGATAAAAATAAAAATAAATACTTCTTCTTCTTCCTCTTTTTCTTTTTTCTTCTTTTTTTTCTCTTTTTTTTTTCTTTTTCCTTCTTTTTTTCTTTTTTTTTTTTTAATTACTTATAATTACAATTGCATGAAACAAATAAGTAACCCTCAACTAAGGTTCAAAAAAAAAACATTTTCAATTTAAAAATGCGTTAGAATCGCCACCCAACCAGAGTCGGGAAAAAGGGATTAAGTTATAACTAATTGGATGGATTGGTTATAACATAGCTACTAGTCTTTCAATAAAAACCAATTTTGAAAATGGTTTTAGAAACTAAAGATCTAGATTCAAGGTTTAGGTTTTTTAAATCCTTACAAGTACCATTAACTTTTTAAATTTAGCCTTAATCTTAAAAATCACCTTTTTTAATTTCATAAAACTCGATTATTAATTACTCTAATTAGATAATACAAGTAATCTAGGAAAAAGGAAAATTAGATTTTTTATTTTTATCGTCGCCCCATAAGTACCTACATTCTTGCTATTCGAAATCAAACATACATTGGTTTTTTATGAAAACTTTAGTGGGTGATTGGTTTTAATTTTTGAAAAAAGGCTGAGTTTACGTTTTTAGTTCAATTTAGTTTATTTAAGAACATTTCTAAAAAAGAAGGTCCTAAACTGAATTTTTTATTTATTTTTGAAAAAATTCAATAAATACCCTAAATTTGAAAATGGATTAATTTATTTTTCTCATTTTGGAAAAATGTTTTTCTAAGCAATAAAATAATTATTTATTCATCAACCTACTTATTTTTATTTATTTATTTATTTATTTATGTTATTTTATTTTTTATTCTTATTTATTAAATTAAAAATAAAATAAACTACCTTCTCTTTTCTTTTTCTTTTCTTCTCTTCTTTTTTTTTTTTGATTTAATAACATTTACAATATACATTTTACATGGATAAATAGATAAAATAAATAAATAAACAATTACAAAACCGAAATGATAACAAGGCTCGAACCAGGAAGGGAACATAGGTCGTTTCTAGGCACGGGTCAGAGTTTAAATTGAGTTAGGTTGGTTCAAACGCTAGATCCAAGTCGCTCTAACTCCACTTCAGCAGCACGACGAAGTACGGTTCGAGCTGATCTAGTAGCCAAAGTGAGTGGAGGAAAGGGGATTTTATGTGTATTAGATTGAGGAAAGGGGGTTAGGCTTGATGCCATGGTTGTTAAGGGTAGTTTAGGTGGTGAAGGTGAGTAGCAGTCAGTAGTGGTTGATGGGTGGTGTCGCAAGGGTTTGTTGGGTACAAGAGGGGGGGAGGGGTATAGTGTGAGGTTTTGATGTGTGGGCAGTTCATCCGTGGGGTTAGTTTGGGCCTAAGGTGGTTAGAGGTAGTGGTTCAAGAGGGGGAAATACGGTGGTTAGGGTTTGGTAATAGCTAGTTGATGGTGCTGCTAAGGGTTACGACTGGGGACAAGGGTGGTTGGGTTCAGATTGTCAAGTCCAAGGGAGCTCGACTGTAATGGTGAGCTTGATCGAAAGTGGCTAAAGAGAGATATTCAAAGGGAGAGAAAGGGTTCGATAGAAAGAGTGAATGAGAAGAGAGAGAGAGCTTGTAAGTGGTTTTTTCTAATCGTATATGGTTATGTTTGTCCTGAAATAAGCTTAGGACTCTTATTTATACACCAATTCTAATCAAAAAACAAGGAAAGCTCGGATTAGATCAAATGACAATGCTTGAAATTTCAATTTTTTTCCAATTTTTGAAGCTCGATCTGAATATATAATCGACCGAATTTGGATGTGTTTTTTATCATAATCCATAGTAAGCCACATCTAAACAGGATTTGAGTAAGAAATCATGCCCATGTGTGTAAAATTTGTGTAAAAATTGAGGCCACAGTGAAGAGATTAAGTTTGTTTTGTTGGGAAAAGTGGAGGAAATTAAGGGAAAGGGAAAGAAAGAGGAGGGAAAGAGAGAAAATGCTTACATAGCGCCGCATCAACCAACCACCATGTGCTAGTATCCTCACGTAACATGCGGTAGCTGACGTTGCATGCCACGTGATGCTACGTCAGTACTGGTCATCCAACCCAATGCTGTTGCTACTTATCAGGACATGTGACACAATGAGATCCTGACACATAGCAATTCCTGATGTGATAAAAATAAAAAAACTTTTACATGCCTTCTATAAACCCCATGAAATTTTGATAACCCAAAAGTAGAATCAGATAAGAGAGTCCTTAGATAGTCCCTAAAACCACCCTAAACATGATAATAATACCAAAGTAAAGGAATCAAATCCTAAGTGTTCCACCAAAACCCTAATTGACGTAAGCCCTAAAAACCTAACTAAACGAGCAAGAACCCTAATACTTGAAAAACTCTAGAACATTATTGAAACACTAAAATGATCATCTAACCCTAATTAAGTAATCAAATACCTTAATTCACAAATAAAAACTAATAGTAAGGTTAAATTGATCAATACAAGTGATCGATAGTGCTAAGCCATTACATCTTGATTAGTTACAAGTCAAACATGATTAATGACCAAAAGAAAAACTCTTATCCCTTCTTAAAATATCTTATACTCTTAGGAGACAAGATCATACCCAAATTGGCAAAAGGCACATGAAGTACATGGTCTACATTTGGTACTTGTCCTTGTTTTCCCAAATTACTCACCACTTGGCCCCCCACCTCTCCTCACTTCTACAACCTGCTATCCCCTTCCCCCTCCCTCATTTTTCATTTTCTCAAACCCTAAAACATATCTAAAAGCTCCCTCAAACTTCCTCTCAAAGATTAAGCCTAAACTCCTTCTTCCTCTTCTTAGCTACCAACAACCACCCTAATGCTAACCTCCATAACTTTACCACCACAACTCCAAATCACTCCAAACCAAGTCCTATGCCTCATACACACATTCCCCTTGTTTTTTGACATACTCACACCCCCTTACACACACCAAGGCTCATGGCACACAACTACAAATGGAAGCCTTCTGCACTTTGCTCTTGTAAGAACTTAGGTTAGGCTTTTCCTTAAATTTCTTGCAAAATAATGATAGATACTAATATTTTCTTTCTTATAACTCATTTTATAGCAACTCCATAGAAATTATAAGGTATTTTAAGAAGGTCCAGAAAGGTAAGTACAAGAAAAATCACCTTTAGTAAAAGTTATAACACAAATAGGCTAAGTTACGTAGAGTAGTGTAATTGTTAGTAGAAAATTTTCAAGTAGGTTGATGAGACTCTTGTTTTCTATGCATGCTGCCCCATATTTGTCCCCTCATCACACTTCTACACACTTTTATGAAATGATTATGGTTTTAGATTAGTAGAAACATAGGTTACATAAGTCAAAACACCGTAAAAATCAAGTGTCACATGAAAATGGAGGTTTTGACCCTAAAAGCAACTCATGGCCGCCACTTTCTTTGACCCACCAGATCTGAAAATTGTTGTTTAATAGCCTAATGACATGTTTATTTAGTGTTAAGTATGGTTTAGAACTTAATTAATCAAGTTAAGTAGGCTAAAGTTTGATTAAGGCCCTAAATTAGCTTAGTTAGGGATTATAGGCTTAAGAATAGTGTTAACAACCCAAAGAACCATAATGGATAGATTTGTAACCATATGAAAAATGGGCTAAACTTAAGTCCAATGTTAGACTTAAGTCTAAAAAGACAAGCGGACTCAAGTCTAAGGCCCTAAATAGTGAACTAGACACAAAAAAGCCCAAAAGAACCAATTTAGGAGCCCATGTAACTAGATGACCAAATCTAAACCCTAGGATAAAAGGCTTAGGAAAAGTTATTTAGGAGGCTCACAAAACCCAAATGCCCATCCAAGATACCTCCCATAGGCCTTGTGGTGCACTAAAGCCCTAAACTTAGTAAAAAGGCCCATTTGGACCTATAAGAGCATCACCAAGGGTTACTTTAAAATTTTAAAGTGTTGGGAAGAAAAAGCCCATTTAAAATACTTAAAAGAAGCCTAAAATTATTAAACATAAAGCTTAAAGTCAAAAACCAAGCCTAAGGCCCAAAACTAGGTCCAAATCCTAAAATAACCCAACTCACTACTTGGGCCCACGACCTTCTAGGACCCAAATCGAAAAATAAATGATTCAAAAACTTAAAAATAACTTCATCAAATGAAAGAACATTCGAAAACGATGAAAACGACTATAAGATCACCGAAAACGAAGTCAAAACGAAGAAGATATGCCCAAATTACGGAAACAACAAACCTAAAGATAATAAGCGATAAGCCTAGTTAATTGGTACAAATAGAATACTCATAAAACTTAATTATCTTTTTCAAAGGACAAGTAGTTTGACTTGGACACAGTAGAGGATTATTGGAACAATTAAGCATCATGGCTGAGTGAGTACACCACCCTTACTTTACTTGTTTGTGCTTGTCAGTAGTGGAATACATAATTATATCTAATAACTGAAATTGTTACATGTTGGGGCTAACGGGAAATTATGTATATTTGATATGATTGACCCTGTTTGTAAAAATACCTTAAGTTGATATGAATATTATATGCTTGATGCATTAGAGCTTAAGGTCCTAGAGTGTCTACATATTATGATTGGTCCTTATGAACCGAACTAATGAATGCTTAACCCCTATTTAAATTAGACGTGCATCGTATCTTATAATATGATAATATGGGCATTAGTGTTACATAGTAAAACGGGGGATCATGCCTAGAGGATTCATATTGTATTTTGTGTATTAAAAGTTGTCATCATATGACATACTTCATGCAATATGTTCCTGCCTCGACTTTTGGGAACTACTTGGCTCCGAGGAGTGCCACCTTCTGCTTGAGGTCATGCCGTATCTACTGCTAAGGGTGATATTAATGACAAGAGACTTTCAATTAAACGTAGATACCTAGATCCTAACATACAGAAATACTTCCTAACCTAGACAATGGTAAGCATTAGAATCATGTTGTATATAGTTACCAGTAGATTATATATACTATTGCATTGCATATGTTTCATGCATTCATTCGCGTATTAAATAACTTACTTGATATTGCTTGTTGTAAAGTAGGTAGGTTAGTCACTAAGCAGTTGAGCTTGCCCCAACACCACCTACCCCCCTATAGTTTATTATTACAGCAGGACTTATGGCTAGAGTCGAGCTATGGGATGCCCGAGGTCAGTAGCACTAGCTTAGGATTAGGATATGAAAAAGTTAAGAGCTCGAGCAAACCATTTGTTTATATATATATATGAACTCTCTTTAATTTCCAATTATTAAGTATCTTTAGTTTATTGAGTAGCATAAACTACTTATGGTGATTTATCCTAGTACTATATGACTAATTTAGGGAAAACACGATATTCCCACTTATCTATGTTTTGTTAGTGATCATTTAGATAGCTCAACTTTAATTTGTATGTTCTATTATTACTTAATGCTAGTTACTAAGAGAAGTCATAGTTGTAAATGCCTTGTGTAGTACATTGAAGGCCCCTGATTAAAGATGGTGCTTAATCTCGAATTTTCACATATTATATGGCGATATTGCTATGACTTAACCCCCTTCCAAGTTATGATACCTTCACCAAGATTTAAACCCCTGACCTCGTACTTAAACTCAATGCCCAATCTAAGTACTTATCCATCAGGCCGTTAGCCTATGCCTTATTCATATACGCAATTAAATTACACATATAGACCAAAGCAGCTTGGGATAGATTCAAATCTAAGCCTAAACCCAAGCTCAATAGCCCAACTTCTAAACTTATTTTAAAATCTAAAAAATCTATGCTATTAAATTATTATTCCTTAAAATATTTTATATTTTTCAAAATTTTCTTCTTTTTTTTATGACTTTTCAATTTTCTAAATTTTCTCAATTTTTTTAATTTCTAAATTTCTTTTTCTTTTTATGTTTCTTTTTAGATTTCCTATTTTTTGATATTTTTCCAAATTTCTTTTTTTTTCTTCTAAATTTCTTAATTCTTTTCTTCTTCTTTTTTTTTTTGTGTTTTTCTTGATTTAAGACCCCCTATCATATTGAAATAAAATAAAATAAAGGAAAGAGTGAAAAATTAAGTATTTACAACTGCCCCCTCTTTATGGTGAAGTTTAAACAAAACTTTACCATAAAAACAAAAAAGCACTATTTTTGCCCCAAGGAAGACTTTACAACGACTAACTAGCTATCTTAGACTCGATCTACTAGGGATTTGGTGAAGAAGTGAAACCTGGTCATGCCTATCTAGGCTCACTAACCTAGGTAGAAGTGTCTCTAAGGGACAAGCAATCATACTCTAGAATTGATTTGGGAAACTTAGTTGTGCCTCCCTAGGCTCATTAACCTAGGCAAAAGCGTTTCTTAGGGACTAGCAACCCTAAGCTAGGATCGATCTAAAGGACCTAATCGTGCCTCACTAAGCTCACTAACATAGGTGAGAGTGTCTCTTGAGGATAAGCAACCTTAAGCTAGGATCAACCTAAAGGACTTGATCGTACCTCACTAAGCTCACTAACCTAGGTAGGAATGTCTCTTAAGGACTAGTAACCCTAATCTGGGATCGATCTAAAGGACCTGGTTATGCCTCACTAAGCACAATAACCTATGTGGGAGCATCTCTCGGGGACTAGTAACCTTAATTTGATATTGATCTAAAGGACCTGGTCATACCCACTAGGCTCAATAACCTAGGCGGGAACGTCTCTTGAGGACTAGCAACCTTAATCAGGGATTGATTTAAAGGACCTGGTTGTACCTCACTAGGCTCAATAACCTAGGTGAGAGCGTCTCTCGGGGACTAGTAACCCTAATCTAAGATCAATCTAAAGGACCTGGTCATGCCTCACTAGGCTCACTAACTTAGGTAGGAACGTCTCTTGAAGACTAACAACCCTAATCTGGGATCAATCTAAAAAACCTGACCATACCTCACTAGGCTCACTAACCTAGGCTGGAGCATCTCTCAGAAACTAGCGACCTTAATCTGGGATCAATCTAAAGGACTTGATGATGCCTCACTAGGCTCACTAACTTAGGTAGGAACGTCTCTCAAAGACTAGCAACCCTAAACTGAGATCAATCTAAAAAACCTGGTTGTGCCTTACTGAGCTCACCAACCTAAGCAAGAACGTCTCTTGGGGACTAGTAACCCTAAGCTAGAATCGATCTAAAAGACCTGGTCATACCTCATTAGGCTCACTAACCTAGGTAGGAGTATCTCTCGGAGACTAGAAACCTTAAGCCGAACTTAATGCTATGCCCTATGGGCTTACCAAAAGGAACTAATGAAGAGAAGCGCCCTACAGGCTTGCTAAGAGAAACTTGGTGAAGGGAAGTGCCTTATAGCTTGCTTAAGAGAATTTAGTGAACAACAATGCCTTATGGGCTTACTAAAAGAACTTGGAAAGAGTTGAATGGATGGAAGGTGAGATAGCCCTTTTAAGAATTGGCTAGGAATAAGGAAGATATTTATAAATAAACCCTTTGGTGAAAACCAATTATGTTAAAAAAGACACTGGGAATGATTCTCTTCATTTGGGAAGAATGGGAATGACCCTGACTATTGTAGTCGACTTTGAAATGGATTGAAAATTTGGCTACTTAGGTTGACATGAACTTTCTCTCTCTCTATCTTATTTATTTATTTATTTTTTACCCCTCCCTATCCCCCCCCACCCCCCCCGAGTTTATTTATAAATATCTNTTCTAAATTATTTATTTATTATATTTTCCTAAATTATGGTACACTTAAAAATTTATATATATTTATTAAATTAATATTATAGTATATTATATACTATTTAAATATACTCATATTTCTACATATATGACATTATTCCTATACATATATTTATACATATACTATACATATGTATTAATTATCTTAACCTTAATTATATATTATATACTATATGTATGAGTATAATATATATATATTTGTACCTTATATACATATGTACATATACGGTTGTATTACATATATATATATACAAAAGTACAAAATATAATTAATAATATATATACATATATATCTAAACATCACGTCTAGCACTTGTATACATATATATATTTAGAAATTTTTATAAAATGAAAATACTAAATGTATATATACATACATATACCTACTATACGCATATACATATATATCATATAGTCAAAATACTAAGTATATATATACATATACATAATCATGCCTACACACACACACACACACACACACACACACACACACACATATATATATATATATATATACATACATAAAGAGAATAACAAATACATACTTATGTGCATAAATACAAAAATACATAATACATGTATATATGTCATATATGTATATTTATATTTATACATCATATACTAAAAATAAATACTAGGTACATATACATATATATATACCCATTTCTACATACATAATATATCTTAAAAAATACTATGTACATATACATATATATACATATAATCACGTATACATATACATACATATCTAAGTAATATATACGTATATACTCTCACGCATACATGTATACTTGTATAATAAATATACTATGTATAATACACACGTATATTTATGCATAATACATGTAAATAATAATAATTAAAAAAAATATACTCAATATACATGTTCAAATAAATAATTAGACTTACCTAATTTCCTTAGATAATTGAATAAGAGAGTTCCCCTTATTTTCTTCTTCTTCTTCTTCTTAGTGTTTGCTAATTTGTGTGTGTGTTTTGCTTCTTCTTTTTTTCTTTCTCTTTTTTGGTTTGCTTGTTCTTGTTTTTCTAGGCATGAAACACAATAGCAAGAAGTAGATTAAAAACAAAAGAAATAGAAGGAAAAACAAATCTACTTAGATTAGGGCATTAATTGGGACAAGACAAGTTAATCATTTCGTTTGATTCTGTTCACATGAATCAACACCTGGAAGAGCTTTTAAAAAATGTGGGCTGTTACACAACTAAGGAGGTCCATGTGGAGCAAGGAAAAAAAATAGGAAGAAGAAAAAGAAAGAAAAGAAAAAGGAAAATAAAAATAAATATATTTAATTTATCCAAACATAAAAATCATAAAATTAGTATTTATAAATTAATTTTGAGATTTTATGAAAATTTATTAATTTAATTGGTACCTATTATATTTACAATATTTACGAGTTATTTCAACGTTTTCGTTAGGGTTTATACACAATTACGCGATTTAATCGATAATTGCGATCGATTATGGTTTTATTATTATTAAGTTATATTTATTCATTTATAAGCTTAAAGTTATAGTTTTAGGGTTTTCGTTAAGTTTGAGTTCGATTTCGAGTATTTGTGCATACTTCGAATTTAGGGTTTTTATACTCAATTTAGGTTTCGACCAAAATTTTAAGATTTTTATCCTTCATATTATGTTTAAGTTTAAAATTTTAATTAGCTTTAAATTTATCAACTCCATTAAGTTAGGATAATTATCTATAATATTTAAATCAATTTGTTACCTAAAACGCTAAATTTACAAGGTTTACATTGCCAAGTTTTTTTTCCTTTTAAGTGATTCAGGGCTTAAAATCCATGGATTCCTATTGTATGAGCTCGAGTGAGATAAGTATAAGCTTAAGGTGTTTAAAAAAGGATATGGCTCTTCTTCATTTCAAAAGAAAAATAACTTATCAAAAATAAAAGTTGCTTTTGATTTTAATGCTACTGAAGCAAGCATAAACCAATTTTACCCTTCTCTCCTCATTAATAACTCTAACCTTCGAATTGTCCTACTGTAGGGTGGTTCTCAATAGGGTTTAAATTTAAAAATTCTTCAAATGGGTCTAATAGGGTAAACAGGAGATAATTGTGTTTAAGATTCGAAAATGAATGCCTAACTTCATTTTTAATCTATGTATCACAGTCAAAGTGAACTTCCTTTAAGGAATGAGTCCAAAGTATCCTTAGCATTATGTCGCTCAACTCTCAAAGTGTTTCAAGTTAGTGTATGAAAAATGGTTTACCTCTTTTCATTCTAAACCTTTTTAAAAGGGAGTTTCCAATTTCTTAAGGAGGAATTTATTTACCCTAAAAAACACTACAATCATTCAATTTGAAAAGGCGAACAAGAATATATTATTCCAACTATTACAAACTTTATTGAAAGCACCTTGACTTTTCTTTGCCCCTGTCTTAACAAGCATCCAACTACTTAAAACAACTTGTAAGTTTATCAAAAGGCATTGGTATACTCAGAAGAAATGGAGCTTTAGGCGACTCAGTTAAACTACCCTTATAACTTGAAGAAGGATTGACTTATTGTAGCTCTAACTAAATGACTTTTGCATCAATCAAGTCTTAAATCTTGTTCTTCAATCTCTAGCATTTTTCAGTGGAGTGCCCCTTCTGACCCATAAGATGGTCGCATCATGCTTTAAGGTCAAAGCTACACAGTCTATAATTTGGATTAAGGGCTTCACAAGCTATAATCCTTGTTGCTTTTAGATGATAAAAGATTTGGGTAATTGAGATCTTCAATCAAGTGAATTATTTCCTCTAAGTCCCTAGGGCTTGTTTGTCCTCACTCCTCCTTGGTTCTTTTTTTCTTGGGTCTTCTTCATTATTTAGGTTTGTTGACATTTTATCAGTAATGAATGTCGAGTGTTGAAATCTTCTAAGTATGGGGCCTATTGTCATTTCTAGATCTGTAATGCTCTTTTATAGTTTAGCTACCTTATCTTTCAAATTCAAGAGTCTCCTTTCTAAGTTTGAATCTTAGGATACTTAAAGAGTGGTGATTATTGGGAATCAGATCTATCATTGTTAGGCCATCTGATGCATCATCTTTTCTAGGGGGACAAGTCTATTGTCAGCCATGTGAACCTATTTGGAAGATTCTTTACTTTTCTTTTCTTTCTTTCTTCTTTTTTTCTTTTTTGTTTTTGAACAAAATCTCTCCATTTTAAGAAAGAGAAAAGGAAAAGAGGAATATAAGGATAAGACTTATTTACAAGTTGTGAGGAAGGAATAGAAAACAATCCTAAGGGATCATGGGCCTAAATATTTTACAAACTTACAAGAAACAAGATCCTAAGGAGAAGAAATTGGAAAGGGTTAGAATAGAAGGTACAGGGAAAAGGTCTTAAAGCTTAAGGACATGACTAAACAAAAACTAATGAAAAATGCAATATGAGGATGATGCGGATGTAGAGAGGAGAATTGGCAAATTGACTACAATGTAGCAAGAAAAAGATTTTTATTTCATCTTTGAAATTTCCCTTATATTATTCAAAAATTTATTACAAATAATCCCTAAAGTTTAAATCCTCTTTTTATTGTGAAGTCTTGGCTCCTCTTTAATCTTATTTCTTTTCTTCAACTCGATTGCCATAATCCATCTAACAACTTGGGAGATATCTTACGTATAGAACTTCTAAAAGGCTCTAACCCAATAATAGCTAGCAATACCTTTGGGGAGTTCAATGACAGCAGCCAATGCATCAATGGGATTTATCTTCTAGATGCTTTGTCTATGAAGGAAATCAAGTTTAAGGCTCCAAGTATGGCTAATAAACCAAACCATAAGTAGGGCCATGTTAGTCTTTAATTCCCCATTCTTCTCTTCTTATAGACTACTAAGTGACCTAGCTTGAGCTATTAGTAGGGTTAGGACATAAGATTTCCCTTCTAAAAAGTGGGTCACAAGCTCTACAATCCTATGTTGTATGTGAAATATCCTATTAGGAAACAAGATAGTTCTAAATGCTGCCAAGATATAGGTGTTGGTCCTATATCGCTACCAATCTTCAAAGCTACCACAAAAAAGTTTCTGGTTGTAGCTTAATGAGGTCACGAACCAAATAAAAAGGTCATCCACCTTAATGATTCTCTTATGGGGATTTACCTATATTCTACATATTTCAGATTCATAGAGGCCTATGAGCTTTTTGAAAATCTTTGCAAGGCTAACTATGATATCTAAGACAATTTTTTCATTTCCAATAGAGGGGACTCCCTATAGATAGGAGTATTCTTCAATGATTAGGCTTAGTTGGCATGGGCCAAAGTAAAAAAGACTGATTCTAACAGTCCTAAAAGTAGAGCAAAGCCCGTATCATGGTGATATTGGTCTAGACTTTGAGCAAAGAGAGGACGAGCTTAATCTTGTCTTTAATGAATTTCTATTGGTTTGGATTGAAAAATTGAAACCATCTTTCAAGTATCCCCTTGGGCTCTAGAGCTTGTGGATATGGACTTCTTTGAAATGGGCTTATGTAAGAAAGGACCTAACTATTTTCTACAAAAATGATGAAAAGAAAATTACATCAAAACTATTTTATTTACACAAAGATTACATCAATATTTACAAGAGGAAAAATGTTTATAGGGAAAAGATTAGGAAACTTCACATATTTTTTAGTTTTGCCACATTGTGTTAATTTGCCAATTTTAGGAAAAGGGTTCGTGAATGCAATTCTAAAAAGGTCCTTTAAGTTTAGTGACCTCACTTGTTAAAGAATAGTTTCATTGGTCACATTAAACTTAAGTGAGGTAGCCTAATCAACCTTGAGCAATAGTTACACCAAAGCACCTAAAGCCTACACAATAGCCCCCCTCCTTGGGTTTTAAAATGGCTTGAGTTTGACCGTATCTACCATGCATCTTTGATGCAACAAATGACCCCCATATCCCAATGCACATGGTATGCAAAATAAATGTGATAATAGTACACACATGAAGTTAATAACAGAAGTTGAGAGTGAATTCTAAGAAAAAATACATGGAAAGAAGCTTCAAGTTTGTCTTTTCTTTTTCTCTTTTATAACAATGTTGCTTTATTAGTTACTTATTAAACCCTAAAGAATGTATGCAAGAAAGGTGGGTTCTAAAGTTCCTTAAACTCTATGACCTAACACATTTCTAAAAAATGATTCCTTAGTCACAGCGAAGTTTAAGTAAGGTAGCCTAATTGGGGCCCGAATGGTAGTTACCCCATTATGCCTGAAATTTACATAGTGGATTCCCATCCTAAGGTCCTAAGACAACTCGAGTTTAACCATATCTATCATGCATTCATAGTACGAGAAATAAATCCCTACCCCCTGCTAAATAGTTAAATACATCAAATTAAATTTGGAAAGATGTTAGTACAATTATGATACAAATAAAGAGCAAATAAGTAAATAAATTATACTATGGTGATTTTAAAGGATTAATTTTAATTTTGGAAAGTCAAATGGTTAACCCTCTTAACGTTCCCAATAGAGTTGTTAAGCTGTCGAACCTGGTTTTTCACCTTTCGATTTTTTTTTTTAAATTAAGCTTTCTTTAAACCGATTAGTACTAAATCTTACCCATTTAATACTGACCGTCAACTAGAGTTTAAAGAAAACCATTTTTCGATTTGAAAATGTATTGGAGTCACTACCCAACCAAAGTCGAGAAAGAGGAGTTAAGTTATAACCAATTAGATGAATTGATTATAACTTAACCACTAGTCTTTCGATAAAAACCGATTTTGAAAACGATTTTAGAAACTAAAGATCGGAATTTAGGGGTTGGGTTTTTTAAACTCTTACGGGCACCATTAGCTTTCTAAATTTAACCTTAATCTTAAAAATCACCTTTTCTTTAATTTCATAAAACTCGATCGTTAATTACTCTAATTGGATAATTTAAGTAATTTAGGAAAAAGGAAAATTAGATTTTATTTTTATTTTTATCGTAGCCTCGTAAGTGCCTACATACTCACTATTTGAGATCAGATATACATAGTTCTTTTATAAAAACCTTAGCGGGTGATTCATTTTAATTTTTGATAAAAAGCCGAGTTTACGTTTTTAGTTTAATTTAGTTTATTTAAGAAAATTTCTAAAAAAAGAAGGTCCTAAAATGAATTTTTTATTTATTTTTGAAAAATTTCTAAAAATGCCCTAAATTTGAAAATGGATTAACTTATTTTTCTCATTTTGGAAAAATATTTTTCTAAGTGATAAAACAATTATTTATTCATCAACCTACTTATTTTTATTTTTTTTATGTTATTTTATTTTTTATTCTTATTTATTAAACTAAAAATTAAATAAACTACTTTCTCTTTTCTTTTCTTTTTTTCTTTTTCTTTTTTTCTCTTCTTTTTTTTTATTTGATTACATTTACAATATAAATTTTACATGGATAAATAAATAAATAAACAATTACAAAACCAAAATGAAAACAAGTCTCAAACCAAGAAAGGGACGCGGGTCATTTCTAGGCACAAGTCGAAGTTCGGATCGAGTCGGGTCGATTCGACCATTGGATTTGAGTCACTCCAACTCCACTTTAGCAGCACAATGAGGTACAATTCGAGTTGATCTGGTAGCCAAAGTAAGCGAAGGAAAGGGGATTTATGTGTATTGGATTGAGGATGGGAGAAGGGGGTGGGGGCGAAGCTCGATGCCATGGCCGTTAGGGGTGGTTTAGGTGGTGTTAGTGAGTGGTGGTTGGCGGTGGTTACTGATTGATGTCATCGGGGTTTGCTAGGTGTAAGAGGGAGGTGTGTTGTAAGTTTTTGAAGTGTGGGTACTTCGTCTGTAAGGTTAGTTTAGGCCTAGCATAGTCGGAGGTAGTAGATCAAAAGGGGGGAGCATAGTGGTTAAGGTTTGGCGGCAGCTAGTTGGTGGTGATGCTAGGGGTTACTACTGGGGACGAGGGTGGTTAGGTTCAAATCCTCAAGTCTATGGGAGCTCTGCCGTAGTAGTGGGCTTGATTGAAAGTGGCAAGAGAGAGAGATTCAAAGAGAGAGAGAGAGGGTTTGATAAAGAGAGTGAATGAGAAGAGAGAGGGAGAGCTTGAAAGTTGTTTTTTTTTTTTTTATCGTGTATGGTTGTGTCATTCTTAAAACAAGCTTAGCACTCTTATTTATACACCAATTCCAATCAAAAAACAAGGAAAGCTCATATTGGATTAAATGACAATGCTCAAAATTTCAATTTTTTTCCAACTTTTGAAGCTAGATTTGAAGGTGCAATTAACTAAATTTGGACACGTTTTTTTATCACAATCCATAATAGGCCATGTTTAGAATAGGATTAGAGTAAGAAATCACGCCTATATATGTGGAATTTGTACAAAAATTGAGGCCAAAGTGAAGGGGTCGAGTCTATTTTGCTGGGAAAAGTAGAGAAAATCAAGGGAAAGGGAAAGAAAGATGAGGGAAAGAGAGAGAAAATGCTGACATGGTGCTAACGTAATGCCACGTCAACCAACCCAACCAACCACCGTGTGCTACGTATCTTTACATGACATGTGGTAACTGATGTGGCTTGCCATATAGTGCCACGTCAACACTAGTCATCCAACTCGATACTACCACATGTCACGACACGTGATGCAATGAGATCTTGATACGTGGCAATTCCTGATGTAATAAAAATAAAAAGGCTTTAACATGCCTTCATCAAGATTCGAACCTCTTATCTCATACTTAAACCCAATGCCCAGTCTAAATACTTATTTGTTAAGCCATTAATTTGTACCTTATCCATATGTACAATTGACTAAGGCAGCCTTGGTTAGATTCAAATCTAAGCTTAAGCTCAACGACTCAACTTCTAAACTTATTTTAAAATCTAAAATATTTATTGTATTAAATTGTTATTCCCTAAAATCTTCTATATTTTTCAAATTTTTCTATTTTTTTATGACTTTTCATTTTTCTAAATTTTCTAAATTTCTTTTTATTTTTATGTATGTTTCTTTCTAGATTTCCTATTTTTTTATATTTTTCCAATTTTCTTTTTTTTTTTTTGTGCTTTTTCTTATTATCTTATTGTTTGTATTTTTCTAAACTTCTTTTTTTTTTCTCTAAATTTCTTAATATTTAGATTTTATTTTCTATTTTTTTTTCTTGATCTAGGACCCCATATCCTATTGAAATAAAATAAAAGAAAGAAAAGGGACAAAAATTAAGTGTCTACATATATAAAATGGTAAAAACAAAAAAAAATAAAAGGAACAAAACAATTGGATCGAATACATCATATAGGCATACAGGCTGGATTGGGGCTTCAATTTGGGTCTTGAAGCGAGTCGGATCTCAAGTCGGATGACTAGTTCAAGTTGGCCACATACAACAGCTTACATACAGAGGTGCTTTAAAGGTCATTTCGGAGGCCAAAATGACCACGAAAGGATGGTGGTTTTGTGTGTTTCTAATTAGGTTTAAGGGTGTAGGGAAAGTGCCATGATGTATGGAGGTGGTTTGTGGTGTTCGAGTTAGAGTGGCGACAGTAGTGGTGTTTGCATGTGAATGCGACTGTGTGAAGGGATGTAGGGTGTTTGGCTGCAGTATAATGGGCGTCACATGCAGTGTAGATTATGGGTTATGTGAATCAAATGGTGTTGGTCGTGTATAGACAAGGGATGTTGGCACGCGACAGTAGAGCGGTGACGCTGGTTGAATGGTGTTTGTTGGACACGTCGTAGATGGTGCTCTGCTACAGTAGGAATCTTGTTGCCGTTGTGTGTTGGTTGAGATTGTTTTGCGTGGATAATAGCGAGATCCACCATGGCTGCTGCGTGTGTGTCTTGTTCGAATGCTGCTATGTATGTTTAGTACGTTTGTGCTCTCATGAGAGAAAGAGAGAAGTGTGTGGCTGTGTTATGTGTCAATTCAAAAATAAATTCCCCCTTACACTATGTTTTTCGAATTGGTGAGAGAGAAGGAGAGTTGGCCGAGAGAAGGAGAGATTTGTGAGTGTATGTGTTTGTGTGAATTCAAAAAAATGGACTCCCTCTACATATGTGTGTAAGTCTTGAAAATGGACCCCCCTTGCGTGTGTGTTTGTGTGAATGAATTTCCACCCCCCACCCTCCATATATTCAAAATGAAAATTCCCTTCTTCTATGGGAATTAAGAATGGAGCCCCCTCCTCCCTTTGTGTTTTCATTTTTTGTAAACATGAAAGTTAAGGAAAAAAAAGCAAAGGGGAGAAGGGAAAAAAAGAAAGAAAATTTGTTGTCTAAACCAATCACAAAATGCCACATATAAATTTCAAACACATAACCCATGATGGCTTGACATGTGGCCGTACGCGGAGTTTGAAAAAGAAAAAGATAAAAAGGTATTTTTATACTTTTAGTAAGTTTCGAACCCAAAACCTTAAACCAAACCCCAATGCAATGTCTATAAATTTATCTGATACACCATTAGCCCACGCCTTATTCATATGCGCAATTAAATTATACATATGAATTAGGTAAACCTAGGCTAGATTCAAATCTAGCCCAAGTCTAACAGTCCAACTTCCAAACTTATTTGAAATTAAAAAAATCTATCTTACTAAATTTTTATTTTCTAAATTCCCTAGAATCTTCAATTTTTTCTATTCTTTGTAACTTTTCAAAAAAAATTTATATATTTTTCTAAATTTTTCCATTTTTGTATTTTTTTTAAATTTCTCATTTTCCAATTTTTCGTATTTTCCTGAATTTCTTATTTTTCTATTTTTTGTGTTTTTTCATAAATCTCTTAATTTTGAAGTTTTCTTCAATTTTCTATTTTTTTTTTATTTTTCCTAATTATAACCTACTCTAGAAGATAAAAAGAGGGCAAAAATAAGGTATCTACACTCTTTTTCATAGGAGGTCTCATGATTTGATGTCAAAAATGCTTTTATGAACGGTCATTTAAATGAGATAGTGTTAATGAAATAACCTCCTTATTATGTTCATCCATGCCATCCCCATCACGTCTATAAACTCCAAAAGTCTCTTTATATCAACAAACTGCTTATTCCTGGTTTTATCAGTTTAGCTTTTCTTTCTTATATATGCTTTTGCTGGAGTAAGGTTGACACATTAATGTTTATCTTTTCTTGAGGTTCAAACATAATTATCCTCCTTCTATATGTTGACGACACCATTCTTACGAGCAACAATCCTCATTTGATAGCACATCGTCTCTCCCTCCCCTCCCACTAGTTTTCCACGAGGGATCTTAGAGACCTTAACTTTTTCTTTGGTGTCAAGGTTGCGAATACACCTCAAGACCTCCACTAGGCTAGCCTCACTTTATCCATGACCTCCTTAAATGTCATAACATGGATCTTAGCGAACTAGTCAAAACACCAATATCACTTTAAAGTCAACTTAGTGCCCATGGTTTTATGTTACTCTCCAATCTCACTACCAATTAGGAGATTGTTAGGGTACTCTAGCACCTCATTATTACCATACTATATATTAACTTTTTGGTTAACCAATCAAGTCAAATATATGCATCTTCCTAATATTAATCACGTATAAATAGTTAAACTAATTCTTCCATATCTACGTGGCACTATTTTATTGGGTCTCTCTATTTTTCGTACCTCTTGCACATCATTGACCACATATATTGATGGAGACTAGGTCAGCTATCCCAATAGTTGTAGATTTACTAAAGAGTATGCTATTTTTGTTGGATGCAACTCATCTCTTTACATTCTAACAAACAACCTACTGTTTCCAAGCCTCCATTGAAGCAAAATATAGAGCTATAGCTTATGTGGTTGCAAATTTTACATGGATTTGCCATCTAGCACATGAGCAGCAAGTTCCTATTTTAGCATCTTGTAATTTTGTATTGTGACAATCTTGGTATTATTTACATGACTGGCAATTCGATTCATCATTATGGGACAAAACATATTGACATCAACTGTCACTTCATGCATGAATAGGTTGCCAATGGTTAAGTCTTAATCTACTGCATTTCCATCAGTCATCAGTGTTCAAATATTCTCACCATAATATCTTTGCTGCTACATTGCTTGATCATTGTACTATTCTCATACTGATACTAGCTTCAAGATTGAGGTGGCATATTACTCTATATATTTTATATATTTAGTTTTTATATAGGGCCAAGGTTGTCTTTTCACATTTCAAAGTGTAAACATTAGTCTCTCATATATATATATATATATATATATATATATATATATATATTCCTTTTATATGCTGTATTTTCAATAAAAAAAACCACGCATTATTGAATAACAAAATACCTTACAATTTTAAAATGGCTATGTTTGTTCCTGGATCATTAATTTTGATTGTCATTGAAAAATTGCATCATTTCTCTATATTATACAGGTATGAGAAAGAAGCCCTAGGTGAAATTGCATCATTTCTCTGTATTGTGCAGGTCTGAGAAACAAGTCATAGGTGAAGTTGTCAATATTTTGTCTGTGACATCGAATGCATCTAATCCAAGAACCAATGATTTCATGAAACTAGTTGGAATGAACCCTCATGTTGAAGAGGTGATCAGGTATCTATGTTCGACGGGTCTTAGTTATTTGAAAATTTGTGGGGTGAGGGAATCGACAAGACAATTCTTGCCATTTCAGTGTATGTAGAGGTCTTGATGCTAATGCATTTCTTTCAGACATTAGAGATGCATCTAAAAAAGATGGAATTATTTCTCTGCAGAAGAAGCTTCTCTCATAACTATTGAAGGAAAAACGGATTTCTTTTGATATCGGACATGAATAATAGGGAATGGTAGGTGGTTTAGAAGAATAAAAGCGCTCGCTCCTTGTCCTTGATGATATAAGTTGGAGTAGCTAGAAGCATGGGTTGGAAAACTTGACTGGCCAGTTTAGACAAGGATATTAAATCATCATCATTACAAAAAACGAGCATGTGCTAAATGCACATCGAGTGAATGAAATCGACATTTTTAAACCTCTAAATGACAAGGAGTCATTGAAGTTGTTCAACTTGATTACATTTGCGAGTGTAAATTCGTCAAAAATATTTGCTGGGCACTCTAAAAAGCCCGTCTATTACACTAGAAGGCATCCATTAACACTTAAGGTTCTTGTATTCCCCCTAATGGGACGTGACGACATCCAATTGTGGAACAGTAAGCTGAGTATGCTTAGAGTGAATCCCGACAAGGAAATTTCCGCCAAACTTCATAATAGTTTTGATGAATTGAATAAAACTAGAAAATAGGTCTTCTTATATATTGTATACTTCTTTAATGGTTGGGAGAAAGAACGAGTTAGAGAATATACTAAGCTGCAATGGCAAATTCAATCTAATCTATAGCAAGGAAATTTGGAGAGACAGATACCCAGTAGACATATCCAATTATAGGCTGCACGTGCATGATTTGATTCGATAAAAGGGTCAGAATATTACTCATGGCGTCTGTCCTTCTGAACCCAGCCGACTTTGTACTGTGGTGCCTAAAGGGTGCGTCTCATGTATTCGGTGATGATAAAGATTATTATTGCGAGATAAATGTGGCAATAATAAGTATTTTTCAAATATGGGGAAAAATATTCCTTTTTTAATATCCATGGGTGATGTCCCTTATAGTTAATCACCACACCAGAAGTAGGCTAGCACTGATTTTTATAAACATTGCAAACACTTCATTTTTGTCCTCTTGTTCATTTTAGAATTTCTTTAAATAAAGAAAAGGGTTCTAGTTCAGAAAAAAAAAAAAAATATATATATATATATATAATACATAAAAATATAAAATTGAAGAAAATACAAAAGAAAAATTCAGAAAAATAAAAATAAAATTGAAAAATGAAAAAAAAAATGGAAGATAGAATTTTTAGGAAAATAAAAGTTTTTTTTTTTTTGAAAAATGGAATTTTTATCACATATTTTTAGTTAAAATAGATTTTTAGGAAAATAGTTTTTAAGAAAAACAAGAATTTAAAGTTGTGATGAGGTTTTAGATAGAATAATTTAATTAAGTGGTTTTTTACATAATAGCTCCGATTGTTTTAGGTTAAATACAATTCAATTGTATTATAAATTAAGACATGAGCCAATGACCTATGTCATTCAACACTTCATCTCAAGCATTAGCAAATGAGGAAAGGTCAGGAGTTTAAATCTCACTAAGCATGTATATACCATTTACTTTTTCATCTCCTTCAAAACACATGGCGAACCTGTGCTCAACTATGTGGCGCCACGTCATGGAGCTTTTTCCTCCTCATTCCTATCCTCTCCCACCCTTTGTCACAATGAACACACTTGGGGTATACATTTTAAGACCATTTTTTATTAGTTTTGTTTCATGATTTCATCAAATTAATAGTGAAATCATGAAGATCACTTACGATGTTACGAATAGAGCTTAAGAACTCATCTTCATATAATAGTTTGGAAAGTCTAAATGGAAGTTGAAATTTGGAAAAAAACTTTCCACGTAGATTTTCCTCTAATTTAGATTGGATTGATTCTAGCCATTTATAATTAAAATCGAACCTATTCTCAGTATTTTAAGAAGATTAAATAGTCAATGTACATTGATTTCTACCTAAATCGCATCAACACTCTTTAATTTCAAACAAATTAGGTCAAATGCCCCATAATTCAAAATCTTCAATTTCATGACCACTGATGCTTTCCTTACATGTTTGCAACTCAAAAGTATAAAAGGGGGTTAGGTAATCCTCTTGGAAAGGAAGAAATCATCAATTCTCACTCACCCATCTCCAAACGCCCAATTTGACACTTTCTCTCTTTAAGGTTTTCGACACTCTCTCTCTAGAAATCAAACAAGCTCGAACTATTTCGAGCTAAGTTATTGCCATAAACACAAACCCTAAATTCCAAGCTTTCTATTCCTCCTTCTCCCATCTACTACCATGACCACCATCATGAGCTCCACCTCTTAGAGCTTCAACCAATTCAACCGCCACTACCCCACCAAGCACTACCAAACCCGCAGCCTCCTGAGCTCAAGATACCCACACTACAACTATAGTAACCCTCCTAAACCCTCATGCCAATACATCCATTATCCAACAACCACCACACGGTAGCACCTACTCCACCACCACCATCCAAATTACAACACCACCTAAACAACCACCAAACTTGGTGGGACTTGTCCCAAAACCCAATTGTTTGTTAAAAACCACACAAAAATGAAGTTTCCCCTTTGAATAGCCATATAAAACACTCCAAAGCACCCCTTTCAGTCGTTATTAGTCTCAAACTCTCAACCCGGTTCATGACCTATATCCGCACCTATCACCCAATGACCTAAATCTGACCTGATCTAACCACTCCTAACCCATACCTACTCTAACTTGGTCTAGTCCCCCTTCCTCTTCTTCCCTTTGTTTTGTATTTCATTTTTCTATATTGTATTTTTTTTTTCTTTCTTCTACCATTTATTTTTATTAAAAAAATCCAAAAAAAAGAAGCAAAAAAAAAAATGAATGAATGAAAAAGAAAAATAAAAAAGGAAAGCTTTGTTACATTATTTTATTATTATTATTATTTTAGCATGTTTTGGTCAAAAATAAAATAAAAATAAAAATAAGAAGATAGAAAAATAAAAATGAAGAATGTGTTTTGATAAAAATTAAAAAATATTGATCAAATGTTTTGTCAATTTTTTTAACAAGAAATGTTTTGTCACTTAGAAAAATACTTTTTAAAATAAATAAAAATAAATGAACCTTTTTCAAAAATAAGATTTTATGTAAATAAAACTCCAAAATTAGCAGCCTTTTTAGAATTTTTCTTGAAACAAAACTAAAAAGGTTAAAAGAAACTTAAACCCTATTATTTTCTTAAGTTAAAATCAATCAACTTCCTAAAAGTTTTCGGAAATAAAAAAACAAAAAGTCTAATCATAAATAACAAGTACATAGGTACTCGTAGGCAACTATGGGGCAACTTAAAATAAAGAATTTTCTTTTATTTTCCCTTTTGTAAATAATCAATTTTTTATTTCTCTTTTGTAAAAAAAAAAATACTCATTATTACTTATTTACTTGTAAATCAAAATTATCATTCCTTTTACTTTAACGGGTATTTTCAAAATAAATTTAATTCAAAGGTTAAGATGGTACCCATTTAGGGTTTAATAGGATAGCTCTCGAATTCAAGATCTTTGGTTTTTCAAAATCAGTTTCAAAATATAAAATCGATTTTTACATGGTCTAATCACTAAGTTATAACTGATCAACCCAATTGGTTATAAATTAAATTTTTAATTCCTAACCCTAATATGGTGGTAACTCCTATTTTTTTCAAAATCAAAAGAAAACCAGATTTTCCTTAATTCTTAGTCGAAAGTTTATATCAAATGGTTATAGGGTTCAATATAAATCAGATTAAGGAAAATAAATGAAAAACTAGAAAAGTTTCAGGCTTGATAGCTTGGCCACTCCATTAGGGACCGTTAAGAAGGCTAGCCACTTAAACCTTCGAAAATAAAATTTATCTTTCAAAGTACTCATGTTATTTTATGATTCTCCTCTTGTAAATATTATTTGTTTTAGTTGTTATATTCACTTTTTTCATGCAACATACCTAAGATAGTGGGTGAGGGTTTATTACATCATGGATGTAGGGTAGATACGGTCAAACCATGCCATCTTAAGACCCTATGATGGGGGGTGGGGCACATTGTGTAGGACTCAAGTGATGTAGGGTAACCAATGCTTAAGGCTGATTAGGCTACTCTGCTTAAGCTTTAATGTGACCAATGAACCATTTCTTCATAAGCACGTAAGGTTACAAAGCCTAAGGACCTTTAGAACCTATCCCAATCGCATATACTTCCCTTAAACCATGAGATAATACACTACTCCTAAAAGTTACAGCCCTACTCAAAATGTAACCAATTTTGGCACACCGAATCAATGGTAAGGTTACAACTTAAGGAATGATGTATTAATCCAATGGTTCTAAAATTCACATGCTTCTATATACGTTCTTTTATTTCATTAATAAATGTTTCTTATCCATGAAATGTCTAAGCTTACGAATAATGGCAAGTAAACAACAAGTGAATAATTAGAGAATCAATTGGCTATGGACCTCCCTAAGATTCATGAACAACTGCTAAAAGTTGAGATTGCCTATTTGAGAGAGAAGCTCGAATGTTTTGAAGCTCACAATCAAGCCTTAAAAGCCCATCTTGAACAAGTCCTTCATGAAACCCAAGAAATGCTAGAAGACCTTAGAGCACCTACAAGACTTACATTAGGATTTTTTTTTTTTTTTTTTTTTTTTAGTTTATGGCTAAATGGCCTAAAATAAATGTCATGTTTCATTGAAAAATCAAGAATAAATGTTAGGCTCTTTTTTCTTTATTTTTCTCTATACTCTAATTTGTCAAGACAATAAAATTTCCCTTTAACATTACATAGTCATAGCATTCATCTTACCATTGCTCTCTCTCTCTCTCTCACTTAAGGAAATGTAAATAAATTCCATAGCCATGTAAATAGATACTTGAAAATCCCCATCCTGATTTGTAATTGGATCACTCGATTTCTATAAAACAAAGCCCTATCTCTTTCTCTTACAAAAAAAAAAAAAAGAAAAAAAAAGAAGAAAGTTTCTAAAGGTTATAAATTCTTTTAAGACTCGAGACAAAACACAAACCCTCAGTCCGTTAAAGCAGCTAACCTAAACACTAACCCATCGACTTGTTAAGGCAGTTAACCCAAAGCACAAAACCCCTTATCTCATAAAAGCAACCAACCTAAACACAAACCCCAGCCCATTAGGGCAATCGAACCAACCCAAAACCCTTGGTCCATTGAGAAAACTAAGCTTAACTATGAACTGAGTCAAAACACAAAGTCATATGCAACCTTAGTCTTGTTAAAATGAAAGGAGACCCCATTTTGAGCTTGAATACGAACTCCAAAAGACATCTATACTGGCCCATTCGATTGTAAAGAACCATGCCCCCATAAACAAGTTAGAAAGCCCATTGGCATTTTAACCTATAAGTTTAGGGCAAATATCTTCTTAAGCCATTAGGAACACAAAGGCATTCGGTCTTTGAAATTTAATAGTTATCAGTTTAACTAGGGCATGTTTCAAGAAACCAAGGGCCAAAGTCAATTCTCCTTAACACCACCCACCTAACCCTACCCCCTCCTTACCCACCCCAACAACACCTACCCCCGCTCGCCTACAAACCCCCCATCAACATAGATTCCTACCTAAGGAAACGATAACTTGATTTTAAAAGATTTAGAATGAAGAAAGGCAAACTATATCTCATACATTAACCTCTAAACACGTTGAGAGTTAAGAGACATCATGGTAAGGATTTTTAAACTCATTCCTTATGAGAGGTCCATTTTAAAATTGATACACAGATTGAAATGAAGTTAAGCAATCATTTCTAATGTCCCAAACACAGATATCCTTTGTCAACCCCATTAAGTCTATTCAAGAAGTATTTTAAAAGCTAAACCCTGTCAAGAAGCATCCCATAATGGGGATAATTTAGAGGTTAGGGTCACAATTAGGAGAAAAAGATAAAATTGGTTTATGCTTGCCCTAATGACATCAATTCAAGGATAATTTTTGTTTCTAATAATTTATTTTCTTTGAAATAAAGAAAAGCCAACACTTTTTCAAAAACCCCAAGTCTACACATACTTTGCCTAAGCCCATACACTTAAAGTCCTTAGATTTAGGGCCTAGAATCTCTCAAAGACAAAGACTTGGTAATAGAGATAATTACTTTTAAGGCTAAGAAAAGAGAAAGGGGAAGAAATGACAAGAGAATGGAGAAGAGAGAGAGAGAAAGAATAAGGAAAAAAAAAAGTGAGAGGAAGAACAAAAAAGAAAGAAGCTTGGAAATAGTGCTCAATTGAATGAAAAAGAGGTAGTTTAGGGTTGTTGGGGGTGGGCCCAAAAGGCATATCCTGTCCTAACAAGGACAACAAACTTGAACATGATTCCCTTGATTCATTAACAAGGACTAAAATCAAAAGCCTAATCATCCTAAAAAACACAAAGCTCTCATATCTGCTCTAAAATCACATTCCAAGCCCCAAAAGCCCAAAGCCTCTATACCCATTCACAATCACACTCCAAACCTTCCTACCCATCTTAAATCACAAAGCACAAAGCCTTCCTACCCATAATACCACCAAACACTCAATAAAAATTCTTTTGATCATAAGTGTAGATACCTCATTTTTGTTAATTTTTTATCAATTTTGTTCATTGAGCCAAGTTAATAAATAAACAAAAAAAATTAAAAAATTAAAATTAAAATTAAAAGAAAAAAATGAAAAATGAAAAAAAAAATAAAAAAAGAAAATCAAGTTAAGTCGTAGAAAGTTGAGTCATAAGTCAAATCGTGTTGTGTTGAATTGAATCGAGTTAGATTGTCAGATTAGGTGACAATATAGGCTTAATTAATTTTAGGTCAGACCAATATAAAATAAAAATTCATCTAATTTAAGGGTTCAAGTCAAATTACGGAATTATTGGGCTAAATTATAATGAATCGAATCGAGCCTTGGAAGAATAAAAAAAAAAGCCTAAAATAAATTAGGGTTTCTAGAAGTTAGGATAAATCCTTGACAAATCATACTCATATCTTCTGTATCTTTGATAAAAAAAGATTTTATTTTGAGTTTATAAATAGCACATCAATAAGGGATTGGAGGACTGTTTTTTTAAAAAATCACACATTTATACTCCTTCACAAACAGTACCATACAACCACCACACGGCACTACCATAACACCACACAACCACCACAACAATGTACAACAACACGCAACTCCGCTCAACACCGCCCAAATCATCACTCAACACCACCCAAACCACCACCCACACAGCATCTAGCCATCACCCACTCTCGCTCGAGCCATCACCCAACACCGCCTAGTCATTCGTGCTCTTACCCCGTCATCGCCAAAGCACCACCATAACACCGCTTGAGCAACGCCTAGTCATTACCCACTCTTGCCCAATATCACCCACACATCGCCCTCGCTCACCCGTACTCACCCAAGTCCTCACCCTGCTCTTGCTCACTATTGCCCTACACTCACCCAACTCGCCTACACGCTTGTCCAACTCTTAACGATCCGACGCTAAGTAAAATTTTATTAATTTTGATTTATTTATTTCATTATTTTTTATTTATTCATTTTATTAGTTATGTTTTTTTTTTCTTTTATTAATTTATTTTTTTGTTTAGGTGCAAGTTTTCCTTATTAGTTATTTATTGCAATTTTTTTAGTCATTCCAATAAAATTTAGTTGAATTAAGTTTTTTTTTTTTTTTGAAAAATCATATTTTTTTAATAAAAAAATTTTTTGACACATAGTGGTTTTGAAAAATTAAAAAAAAAATCTTAATTGAGTTTTTCAAAAAATGTTAGGGCTTTTTATTTAATTCAGGAAAATTAAATTGCTTAGGTTTTTTTTAAAATAATAAATTGATAAAAAAACATAAACCTGGCTCAGTTTTAAATATAAAAATGAACCATCCACTAAATATTTTATAAAAAAGAACTACGACAAGTTTAATCCTAAGTAGCAAATATGTAGGTACCTTCGAGACAACCGTCTAAAAAAAAAAATTTCCCTTTTTTTAGAAATTTGTAATAAAAAAAACAATAAAAAATCATTTTTAGTTACATTTTGTGAATTTAGGTATATTTTTAATTTTTTTAGAAAAATTACAAAAATAAAGCCCATCAGTTTTTTTTTTTTAATTTTCACATGATGACTTGGTCTTAATAAGTTAGCTCTCGAACCCGGTTTCTTGGTTCAATTTTCTAAAAATCAATTTTTTTAAAATATCCGCAAGCTAGTGGTTAAATTAAGATTTTCCCACCCAAAAACCCTAATTTTATTTTTTACTAATTGAACTAGTTGGCGACTCCATTTTTTTAAAAAAAAAAAAAATTCTTTTCCTTAATTTAATGTCGAGTAACTTATATTAAGCAGGCTGAGCTTAATATAGGTTAAATTAAGAAAATTGAAATAGGACTCAATAGATTTGCCAACTCCATTGGGAACCTTCAGTGGACTAACCGTATGAAAATAAAAAAAAAAATTTATGGGCTTTTCTGTAATTATTTTTTTTTCTTTTTGTATTATAATTGTACTAATTGTCTTTTAGTGATGTAAGCCTCAATAAGAAAAAACCTAACCCAATGGGCCCTATAGGAGAATTAGTGGGATTTTTTATTAACCGTCTGTGTGTTTAGATGTGGTCGAATCTAGGCCACCTTAGGAACCTAGGATAGGCTGCCATTATGTAACTCTTAGGTGGTTGGGGTCTTTACCCCTGCCTGACGATGATAAGCGAGCTTACTTAAGCTTCGATGTAGCCTACTAAGCTTCTCTTCGGAAAGCCTTGAAGCTACAGAGCCTGGGACCGTAGACCCCACCTTCTTACATCATCCTTTTCAAAAAACGGGGTAGTTATTCTTAAATTATAAGAAAAGTCCAATCAATCTGTGGTTGGCCCGATGTTATTCTTTAATAAAGTGAAAAAAAAAACTAGTAACTCTTATGTATGAGTATTTGCAAACTTCATTTAAAAAAAAAAAATCATGTTTTAGACTTACTTATATTTAAGGGTATTTCCCCGACTACAGATTCGTCATATACCCTTATGTGGGTAATATATTGCATTTTTTTATATGTTAGATTATGCTCGTTTCTCTGTGAATGTTTTATTTCCTTATGTTATATGTGTTTTATTTTATTTTTATTTTATTGCTCCTTAGTCAGTAAAAGGCTACACAATTTCTAAGAAAATCTTTGAAAAGCTACAAAATTATTAACATCATATCCAACTTTATTCTAAATTTAATAGCCTTGTTGTAAATAATCGTAGCCTTTAATTTTATTTTTTTATTTTTTTGTAATATAGATATGGAGAGTCAAGGTAGTGTTAATCTAAAGCCCGTCCATGAAGTCCAATTGGATAAGTACTCCTTCCCCGAAGCCGTCTTGAGAGGATGGATGAAACAGCTTCCGCTTACCAAGCAAGACCACATTTGCAAGAAAATCAAACTAATCATATCCCTTATGCGGATCTAGCTCCATTGGCCTCTAATTTAGGTCCTTATCCATTACTAGGATCGAAAATTTGCAGCTTTCAACTTCAACCCATATGTATTGACACCTACTATAGAAGAGTACTTACAGTTACTCAATACCCCGCCCCTCGAAGCAGGCATAGTTATCCCTGATCTCAAAGTCCAGCCCGAGAAAGCTTTCATGACATTGTTGGGAGTCAAGAAGTTAGCCTTGGCGGCATTCTTGTCTTTAGAGGGTTAGAAATGTTTCAGCATCCTAAGATTAGTGGAGTAGTTTTCAAGCCCAAATGCCTATTAGAGATATTGTCAGATCTTCTGTGGAGAATATGAATCGTAGGCCAAAAAAGGGTCAAGGCATTTTATTGTAGCAGTGTTTAGAACAATGTTATTTCCCTTCAAATATGGTTAAGTCCATTATAGAGTTACTGAGCTAATGACTCAATTCCGAACCGGTAAATCCTATACACCGGTATTACTGGCAAAATAGTTCAATACATTCACTCACTTGAAGAAGTAAGGATACGGTTATTTCATGACAAACCCTATAATCCTTACCATATAGTTTCTCAATCACACACAAGGATATGGAGAGAATCTTCTCGGAGAGTCCTTGTAGACACTTGATTTTTGCCCATAGTAGTTATAATTTTTGTTTTTAGGGTTGTAATTTAGAAAATAATAAAAAAATTGAAAAATGATAAAAAAAAAACAAAAAAAATAGAAAATTGTTGGGAAAAAGAAAAGAAAAAATTCAAAAAAAAAACTAATTTGATGGAATCTTGACTAAAGAGTTGTTGAAAAAAAAAAAAAAGCAAATCTGATACGATGGCGTTAAATCTAATAAAATCAAGATTTGTAAGATTCGAATCTATTTTAGATCTTAATCAATTTAGATTCGATTTTATTTGATTTTATTCGATTCGATTCAAAAGATTTGTTTTCGTGTTTTATAAATAGGGCTTGCATGGTGCAAGCCAAAAAAAAAAAATTTTCACATTTGTTAAAAACATGCTTGAACCCACTCCTTAGACCAATTCTATACTTGTGCGTGCTAGGATTGGGGATTTAATCTGTTCCCTTTCATCAGCTTTGTGTGCTTTATCTCATAGGTACATAATAGTAGTTTTTAATTATTATCTATAGTTTGTCTTATTTATTTATTTTTATCTCACTTAGTATATTCGTAGTTATTTTTAAGACTTGTACTAATTTTTTTTATTTTTATCACGTCTTTAAGTGCTAGTAACTAGTTATAGCATTAGTATCTAGTAAACAAGTGTTAAGTTAAATTTAATTTTTTTTTTTTAGATTTCATATTTTCAAAATGACATTTTTATAAAATCTCATATTTTACAAAATCTCGTTCTTTGCATATTGTATTAATTTAGAAAAAATTGCATTAGGCATGTTAGGGTTTTCTAGATAAAAAAATCATTTTGATGTTCATAAAATACAAAAAAAAAAAATCTTTACTTGACTTCTTTTTCTTTTTTATAGTTTAGGCTTGTTTTACATAATTTAGATGTCTTTTCCATAGTTTAGGTTTTTTTTTCTATGGTTTGTATATCTTTTCCATTGTTTAGGTTTCCTTTTTATGATTCAGACATCTTTTCTATAATTTAGATTTTTTTTTCTATGTTTTAAACATCTTTTTCATAATTTAGATATCTTTTCTGTGGTTTAGACATCTTTTTTATGGTTTAGATATTTTTTCTATGATTTAAGTATCTTTTCTATGATTAGGAAATTTTTATTTTCTTTTCTTTTTATGTTTTAAGCATCTTTTCTATATAAAAAACTCATCATGTAAAGCATTGCATATTTCATAAAAATTGCATTTTTAGGTCTTTAGGGTTTTTCTTGAAAATAAAAAAATTATTACGTAGTTATTTTTAAATAAAAATCTTAATTTAGGACTTTTCAAAAATTAGGTTTTTAGGTTTTTTTAATAATTAGGAATAAAAATTAGGCTTCTAAGAATTTTTCTTAATAAAAATAAAATGGTTAATAAAAACATAAATTCAACCAATTATTTTTTTCTATAAAAAGAACTAGCACATTAAAGTTTTCAGAAAGAATTACGATGATCTGATCCCGGCTAGCAGGTACGTAAGCACCTTCTGACGATAAAATCTATAGAAACTTAGGTTCTTTTTTCTTTTAATTTTTATTTATTTTAAATATTATAATTAGAAGAATAATCCTAAGTTCAATAAATAGATAATGGCACCCATTAGGGTTTAATAAGTTAGTCCCCGAACTCCGAACCCTCTGATTTTCGAGTTCAAATTAAAATAAAAAACCGATAGCCAAATCGTAATCAATCTATCCAATTGGTTACGGTTTCTTTTCTTTTCCCGACTTCGGTTGGCTGGCGACTCCAAAAATTATTTTCAATAAAAAAAAAAACCAGAATTTCTCAATTTCTTTAGTCGATGATTAATATTAAATGGGTTAAAATTTAGTATTAATCAAAAATGGGGAAATTAATTTTAAATAAGAAACAGAAAAATCAGGCTCAACAATTTAGCGACTCCACTAGGGACCGCTAGAGGGCTAGCCACTAGAAGTAGTTATTAAAAATAAGATTATTTTTCATGAAAATAAAAAAAAAAAAGAGCGAACTTAGGTATGTTATTTTAATATATTTGTTTATTTTATTTCCTATTTACTAACATTTTTTTATTGTAATTTATTTAGGGGGATAGTTTTGCGGGTTTACTTTATTTTTATTTCTTTGTATCATAAATGCATGGTAGATACGGTCAGAATTAGGCCATCTTAGGACCTTAACAGAGGGGTCATTGTGTAAGTTTCGAATGTTATAGAGCAACCACCTTCCAAAGCCAATCAGGCTACCCCACTTAAGTTTAGATGCGACCATAGAACCGTTGCTTTGAAAAAACGTGGTGATTGCAGAACTTGAAAACCTTTAGAACCCACCCTTTGCATCACATGAAAACATTTTTAAAAAAATAAAATAAAAATCACAAGAACCTATGATGTGACAAACCTAAATGGACAACGACAATTGTGAAGTTACAATTGTAATATTTCTCCGTAAATAATTTGTAATAATTCTATGTAAAGTTTAGAATAGGTGATGATTATAATTTTGATTTCTTTTACATAACAATAGCTAGATTGAGTCAAGAGGCTTCCAAACAGATCCATATCTACCCACCTCATTGGCCTTAAAAGATACTCTAAATATGGTTCTAACTTTTTAGCTCAAATAAGTAAAAATTTATTAGGAACAAGATTGGGCTCATCTTGCCCTTATAAAAGAGCCTTATAAATATTACCTTAATGCAAGCCTTCGTACATCTATAGGAGTCCGAATCTATCACTTTTTGTTTGGGCCTACATCAGCTAAGCCCAACCTTCACGGAGTAAATAGAAGACAAAAAATAAAAATAAAAAAAGGAAACAAAACGAAAAGAATCAAACCTGTAAAATAATAAGTAGTTATCGTTTTGCCTATTATTCTACCAACCAAAAATATTCATTCTTAAAATATTCATTCTTTTAGGTAACTTTAGCATTTTGCAAATAGCTTTCTTCATTTGGAATAAATAAGATTTAGATATTTTCTTTGTTTAGTCTTTTATTCTTCAAAATTCCTCGCTTGTAAATAGACTCTTAGTAACGATAAATTGTATAAGCTTGTATATAGAATTCTATGAAAGCAATCCTCCATAATCATCCATTTACAATCCCATCACTTGGGCTTTGTAACATAAAAGCCTCAACTTTTTCTCTCTCTCTTAGAAAAAGAAAAAAAGGAGAAAAGAAATTTGCTAATTGTAACAAATCCTTATAAGACTCAGGACAAACACAATCACTTGGCCTGTTAAGGCAACTAACCTAAACAGATCCGTTTGGCCCAAAAAAATAACTAACCAAACCCGAACCCTAGCCCATCAAGATGATTCAACCGACTCAAAGCCCTTAAGTTGTCGAGTCCAAACACGAATCAAGTCAAAAACACGAGACTGTGAAATACTATCCTGAGCTTAATCCATGGTACAGATAAAAAGGGTAATTTATTAGACCCTTCGACTTTAGAAGTTTTCAATGCTAACCCGTTTGAACTTTAAAGAACCTGACCCAAAATCACATATGGAAGCTTAGGGGCATTAAGACCTATAAGTCTGGGGCATAGGGCCTTTAGTCTTTGAAATTTCACAACCAAAGCATGTTCTAAGGAATTAGGGAGTAAGGTCCGTCATCACCTTAAGGTCAATCCATCCCTATGTAAGGAATTGGTAACTTACGTTTAAAAGGTTTAGAATGAAAAGAGGCAAGTTATATCCTATACACTAACCCTTAAACACTTTGAGAGATGAGTGATATCATGGTAAGGATATTTTAGACTCATTCCTTAAAGGAGGTTCATTTTGAACTTGATATGCATACCGAAATGAGGTTAAGCATTCATTTTTCAAGTCCAAAACACAATTATCCTTTGATAACCCCGTTAGACTGATCTGGAGTCCTTTCAAATGTAAACCCTGTCAAGAACCACCCCCATAATGAGGTAATTTGAAGGTTAGGGTCATTGATTAGGAGAGATGGATAAAACTGATTTGTGTTTACCCCAATGATGACAATTCAAGGACAATTTTTGTTTCCAATAAATTTTTCCCTTTGAAGAAGAGTTAATATTTTTCCAAATACCCCAAAGACCACACATACCTTACTTAAGCCGATACATTCTAAATCTATGGATTTAGGGCCTTGATTCATTTAGAGACAAAAAAAAAAAATCGACAAAAGAGATAGTTATTTTTAGGCAGAGGGAAGAAAGAAATGAAATGAAAGAGTGAGAAAGAAGGAAAAAAGAAAGAAAAAGAAAAAAAAATAGGAAAAAAGAAAATGAAGAAATACCCAAATATCGAGCTTGAGAAAATGTCTAACTAAAGAAGGCCCAAGTTGCTCTAAAAATAGAATCGCATTCCCAACTAAAAACACAAAATCTCAAGAATCATGTTCTCAACCACAAACCAAAAACCCCATATTCAGTGCAAAATCACACTCTAAATTACGAACATAAACCCTTTCTATCCACTCGATTATCAAACACAAGACCTCCCTACCCACAATACCTCCCTACTCAAAGCTCTTCCAATTTTGAAGAATAATTTATCTAAGATAAAAATTATTTTTGAAACTGAGGCAAGTGCTCATCTAGTTCATTCCTAAGGGTTCTTGACTTATACCCCCGGGTTAGATGAAAGCTGTTCTTCAAAAATAGGCCCTCTCAATTAACTTCTTTTGAAACCATTTGACCAAAAACCAAATTTACAATACTGAACCCAAAAAAGACCTAATAGATCAATCAGAGCGTATTGCTTGCAAATTGGACTGTAATTTTCAAAATAGTAGTCAAAAGCGACATCTAAACCAAGAGTGCGTAAGGAAGTCCTCTTCGACTAGACTAATCGTAAGTTATCTTTTCCTTACAAAATGAATGTAAAGGCCTATCCAAGAAGCTCATTGACTAGGTTACAAACTAGGGTATATGAGATACCCTACAAGATTATAGCATTTGCCTTTTAAATAGGAATTTGTATCTGTTAGCAAACTTTCAAGCAAAAAGAAAGAAAAAGAAAATGAAAAGGAGAGAGAGAAAGTGGAGGCTTGTTACAAGTTTTTCCATTTCATCCATAGTGGCCAAATTTTCAATTCATGTTATAAACAGTTTTCACCAAATCCCTTGTTTGTAAATTTCTCAAGTCAAGAGCTTTTTTTCGAGTCAGCTATGTTTCTTAGTCAATAGAGTTTAAGTGCATCCAAAGGGTGCTTACTCTTTATCCATTTTCTCAAGGATATAGTTAGCTCATAGAGCACTATTCTTATCCATATCTTCTTTAGCACTTCAGCCAGTTCATGGAGCACTATCCAGATTCATATTCTCATTTAGGGATCTAGCCAGCTCATAAAGCGCAGTCCCAATTTAAAGTTTCTTAAGCTTTCAGCTGGCTCCCAAAATACAGTCCCAATTTATAATCTCCTAGGGAGCTAGCCAACTCGTATAGCGTAGTCCTAATCCAGAGTTTCTTGAACTCCCAGTCGTCTAACTCACAGAACGTTACTCGACTCAAAATTTCTTCAAGGGATTTAGTAAGCTCAGGAAGCACTATCCCAATTCAAGTTTTCCTCATCTCTAGGTCTTAGCTAGCTTAAAGGGTGCTTTGACTATCTTAGTTAGTCAACTCATTAGGGTACAACCAAGTTTTCTTCATTCTTTAGGTCTTAGCCATCTCAAAGGGTACTTTAACCACCTTGGTTAGTCAGCTCATTAGGGCACGACCAAGTTTCTTCGTTCTTTAGGTCTTCGCTAGCTTAAAGGGCGCATGGACCGCATTGGTTAGTCAGCTCATTAGAGCACGACCAAGTTTCCTCATTTTTAAGTCTTAACTAACTCAAAGGGCGCTTTAACCACCTTGGTTAGTCAACTCATTAGGGTACAACCAAGTTTTCTTCATTCTTTAGGTCTTAGCTAGCTTAAAGGGCGCTTTAACCACCTTGGTTAGTCAACTCATTAGGGCACGACCGAGTTTCTTTGTTTTATAGGTCTTAGCTAACTCAAAGGGCACTTTAACCGCCTTGGTTAGTCGACTCATTAGGGTACAACCAAGTTTTTTCATTCTTTAGGTCTTCGCTAGCTCCAAGGGCACTTGGACTGCATTGGTTAGTCAGCTCATTAGGGCACGACCAAGTTTCTTCATTTTTTAGTCTTAGCCAGCTCAAAGGATACTTTGACCGCCTTGGTTAGTCAACTCATTAAAGCACGACCAAGCTTCTTTATTTTTTAGGTCTTAACCAGCTCATAGGGCGCTTTAACCACCTTAGTTAGTCGGCTCATTAGGGCATGACCAAGTTTCTTTGTTCTTTAAGTCTTAGTCAGCTCAAAGGGCGCTTTGATCACCTTGGTTAGTTAGCTCATTAGGGCACGACCAAGTTTTCTTCATTCTTTAGGTCTTAGCCAGCTTAAAAGGCGCTTTGATCGCTTTAATTATTTAACCCATAAGGGAGTACGACCAAATTCTCATGATTCCTTTTAGGAATTCTTATCAATCTACAAGGGTGCTACCCTTGCTATTCTTCGTTCCAAACTTATCATTATTAAATGTTTTAGCATTCTTTAGGATAGAGTCGTCCCGAGGCAAAAACGGTGTCACTTTTGTCTTTATGACAAAGTTTTATTCAAACTTCACCACAAAAAGGGATAGTTGTAAACACTCGATTTTTGCCCATATTGTTATAATTTTTGTTTTTAAGGTCATAATTTAGAAAATAATTAAAAAATTGAAAAATGATAAAAAAGACAAAAAAAAAATAGAAAATTGTTGAAAAAAAAAATATATAATTCAAAAAAATTAATTTGATGGAATCTTAACTAAAGAGTTGTCAGAAAAAAAAAAAAAAAAAAAAAAAAAAGCAAATCTGATACAATGACGTTAAATCTAATAAAATCAAGATTTGTAAGATTCGAATCTATTTTGGATCTTTATTGATTTGATTTGAATTGACTTGATTTGATTCAATTCAAAAGATTTGTTTTCAAGTTTTATAAATAAGGGTTGCTTGGTGTGAGCCAAAAAAAAAAGATTACACATTTATTAAAAATACGCTCAAACCCACTCCTTAGACCAATTCTATACTTATACGCGCGATAAGACTTAGTATCCAATCTATTCCCTTTCATCAGCTTTGTGTACTTTGCCTTGCAAGTACATAATAGTAGTTTTTAATTATTGTCTATAGTTTGTCTTATTTATTAATTTTTATCTCACTTAGTATATGCGCAGTTATTTTTAAGACATGTACGATTTTTTTTTATCACATCTTTAATTGCTAGTAATTAGTTATAGCATTAATATCTAGTAAACATGTGTTAAGTGAAATTTTAGTTTTTTTTTTTTTAGATGTTATATTTTCAAAATGACATTTTTATAAAATCTTATATTTTACAAAATTTCGTTCATTGCGTAATGTATTAATTTAGAAAAATTGCATTAGGCATGTTAGGGTTTTCTACATAAAAAAATCATTTTAATGTTCATAAAATAAAATAAAAAATCTTTAAATGACTTCTTTTTCTTTTCTATAGTTTAGGCTTGTTTTCCATAGTTTAGATGTCTTTTCCATAGTTTAGGTTTTTTTCATATGGTTTGGATATCTATTCTATGGTTTATATATCTTTTCCATAATTTAAGCTTATTTTCCATAGTTTATGTATCTTTTCTATTGTTTAGGTTTCTTTTCTATTATTCAAACATCTTTTCTATAATTTAGAATTTTTTCTATGATTTAAACATCTTTTTCATAATTTAGATATTTTTTCTATAGTTTAGACATCTTTTTTATGGTTTAGATATTTTTTCTATGGTTAGGCATCTTTTCTATGATTTAAATATCTTTTCTATGAATAGGAAAATTTTATTTTATTTTATTTTCTTTTCTTTTCTTTTTTTATGTTTTAAGCATCTGTTCTATATGAAAGACTCATCATGTAGAGCATTGCATATTTCATAAAAATTGCATTTTTAGGTCTTTAGGGTTTTTCTTAAAAATAAAAAAATTATCACATAGTTGTTTTTAAATAAAAATCTTAATTTGGGACTTTTCAAAAATTAGGTTTTTTTTTATAATTAGGAATAAAAATTAGGCTTCTAAGGATTTTTCTTAATAAAAATAAAATGGTTAATAAAAACGCAAATTCAACCAATTATTTTTTCTATAAAAAGAACCAACACATTAAAGTTTTCAAAAGGAACTACGATCATCTAATCCTGGCTAGCGGGTACGTAGGCACCTTCGGGGTGACGATAAAATCTGTAGAAACTTAGGTTCTTTTTTCTTTTAATTTTTATTTATTTATTTATTTTAAATATTATAATTAGAAGAATAATCCTAATTTCGGTAAATAGGTAGTGGTACTCGTTAGGGTTTAATAGATTAGTCCCTGAACTCAGAACCCTCTGGTTCTTCATTCAAATTGAAATTAAAGACCGGTAGCCAAATCATAATCAATCTACTCAATTGGTTATGGTTTCTTTTCTTTTTCCGACTTCAGTCAGGTAGCGACTCCAAAAATTATTTTCAATAAAAAGACTGGAATTTCTCATTTTCTTTAGTCGATGATTAATATTAAATGGGTTAGGGTTTAGTATTAATCGGAAATTGGGAAATTAATTTTAAATAAGAAACCGAAAAATCAGGCTTGACAGTCCTTGACTAAAAAAATGAATCTAATTAACAACTTTGCCCCGCCACCACAAGGTACCAAATGAAGCTTAGCTTAATGGATGGGTGTCAGTTATCAACAAAATGCAACTAGTAGTCTTTACGTAGATAGCTAGATGGAGCCACTGCACTTAAGCCATCTTAGGGTGCACCAACTATGTAGGAGTTCCCCTTATCGGCATTATGAGTTGTATAGGATATTTCCCAACCTATGTCACCACACAGTTGGGTCCATTTCAAGAGCTAGCCTATAGGGACTCCTTAGACATTGTCACGATGAATTATCAAGATCCTTGTCTACCTATGGCTACTCTGATTCAACAACTAGCAGAACTAGTGAAGTTATAGGAATGGAGAGAAGTTAAGAAAATAGTCAATATGAGAACTTTGAAGGGAAAAGTCGAAGAATACTGAGCTACCAAGCAATTCATCTATGATTAGTTGGAGAAGACTGAACAGATACGGTATGGAGCTCTAGATGTATTCAGACACAAGCCAAAACCAGCATGCCTTTTACCTACTAAGCAAGCCTACCGAGATACCATACGAGCCAGAGTTGAAGCCCTGTTCTAAGAAAGTAAGGGAATCATTAAAGAGTTAAAGCTGGAAAATGAGAGACTACTAGAAGAAAATCAATTCTTGAGAAGCAAGATTCGAGAAAGGAATGTTACGGTACAAAGACTTATGAGAGAAGTTGATGAAGCTCATCCCAACTAGATCTGTCGGCTCTTGTAGATATAGGATTTAAGTTTTTAAGAAAATTAGTAAGGAGTTTTTCTTTTCTATTTGTTTAGTCCATTATATAAGTTGGATCTTATGATTAATAAATTTGTAGCTTTGGTAAATAAGATTTTCATTAATTGTGCAGTCTCTTACTCATTATTATTATTATTATTTATTTATTTGTTTAGTTGACTTTTAGAAAGAAAAAAAAAAGAAAAGAGATAAAAAAAAAACACAAAAGAGGAAAACCATATAACAACAAAAGTCACAAAAAAGAGAAAAACAAAAAAAAAATCTTTAATTTACCAAAAAGTCTTAAACTTGGGTTTTCGCGTAAAATTTTGAAGATAGCATCTAAGCAAGCAAACTTAGTTAGAAACCCAATATTCACTCGTCATAAGGCCAGAATGTCAACTCAAGGCACTGGAAACATTAGTCAAACCAAGCCTGACCCGAGAGTAGCAACCTTGGAAGAAAATATGAACAAGATGACCGAACAAATCCAGGCTCTCACTTGAGCTATCGGGATTCTTAATGACAAATAAGGATCTTAAGTCAGCCCAAATTGAAATGCAAAAAGGACCACTCCCCCTGAACTGGAAGATGAAGAATCGATCCCTAATGCTAAAGTATGAAGGAAAGAGATTGAGGAGAAACACCAGGAGATAGAGAGAAAGTTCATGCAAAAGTTGACCAAGAAAATGAAAACCTTAGAAATGGTTAACGTGTTTGAACAAATGGAGATGATTAATTTGCCGACATGTGAGGACGATGACTTCCCAAAAAGATTTGAAGTGCCAGAATTTTGGAAATACAATGAGACTAGCTACCCGAAACTCTACACTCAATTGTACATCAGGAAAATAAGAAAATACATGAAGTATGACAAGGTAATGGTCCAGACTTTTCAAGATAGTTTGACTAGGCCCGCCTTAACCTGGTATGCCTAACTGGATTTGAATGAGATTGATACTTAGGATAAGTTAGCACGGACTTTCTACAACCAGTATAAATTCAATATCGAAGTGGCCCCATCCAAGTGGGATCTGAATAATCTACAAAAGAAAGCCAACAAAAACTTTAAAGAATATGCTCAAAGATGGAGGGGCATGGCAGCTAGGGTGACTCTACCCTTGATAGAAAAGGACTTGACTTTTGCCTTCATCAACACTCTCGGAAGCCCATATTACCAACATCTTGTTAGGCACCTTACCTCCAACTTTATAGAAATTATAGCCTCAGGGTACCAAATTGAGGAAGCTATTTATATTGGGAGGCTTCCAAATCCTGAAGCAACTAAGAAGAAGACACCTCCCCTAAGATTTTCCAACAAAACTAAAGAAACCACTGTAAGTGTTGTCAATACCGGTAACCTGGTTAGACTCGTAGCCCCAGCAACCATGACTAGAGGATCTAATCCCCCGCTGAGTCCAAATTAGAACAATTGCCAACAAAGAAGACAGTTCACACACATCCCCATTCCTCTGAGCCAGGTTTTCGCACGATTAAGGAAAGAGAACCTTCTGACGTTTAAAATACCGAGGGAAAGACAAAGATCGAGGGATTATAACCCGAAGCTTCGATGTGATCATTATTCGGGGTAGGTGGGGCACTCTATAGATCAATGTTGGAGACTCAAACATAAAATCTAGGATCTTACTGACACCAAATCGGTTCAATTAGATTTCATCCAGACTCCCACTCCCAATGTGGGTAACAGCCTTCTACCGAATCATGAAAATTCAATCAATATGATCATTGTTAAAGTTTCTAAACCAAAGATTGATCTAAACAATCTACCCATTACTATTAAGGAGATAGCTTGGAATCTAAGGCAAGCTGGGTATTTGCAGAATATGAATCTCAAAGATAGGACCCGAACTAGACCGGTAATATATCAACTACTAAACGATGGGAAGATAAAGAAAGCTAATGTTATAGCTATGATGATTCTAAAACCGTAAAAGAAAAGTACTCAAAAGGAGCTTAGAAAAAGATATGAAGTTGGAGATTCGATGGTTGATACCTTAGGAGAACCGTCAAGGAAGTTTGAGTATTTGGTGGATTACGTCGGTTCACCTGTTGTATATGCTAACACCCCACCTACTGGATGGGGTCCAGAATTTGAGGAAGAAGACAGACTTATTACAGAAGCCAAGAAGGCGGTTGAGATGGTTGAAATGATCGAAGACAGGCCTAAGCTGTTGGTTTTTTAGTATGATAGGGAGACTAAAAAGGTTGAGGAATTAAGAAAGCCTAAGAAGATTGCTTTCAATGTGCCAATAGCCCTAGAAAATTACAAAGCAACACCTTTAGATTACCAGGCAATGAATCATGCAACCACGGCCTCATCACCCATGGTCGGTAGGCTTACACACCTAGGACGAGTTTATGATCAAAACGAGGAAGCCAAAAGGAAGACTACTGTGGAAGAAGCTTCTCAAAAGATCTTTGAGGATACAGGTGATAAAAATCAGAATGTTGTCAAGAAAATAATGAAGGCCAGTGAGTATAAGATAATGGATTAGTTAGCCAAAGTTTTGACCCAGATCTCCCTAATGGGCCTGCTGTTGTCATCAAATACTCATCGAGATGCATTAATCAAAATTCTAAAAAATGTCAAAGTACCTAAAGGTATTTCTACTGAAAAACTGAAGCTAGTGGTAAACTCGACATTTGCAATAAATCGGATTTCATTCTTGCCAAATGAGTTAGGTAAAGAAAGAGACTAACATACAAAACCCCTCTTCATAGTGGTTAAGTATGCAGGGAAAGTAGTTGTTTGAGTTCTAATAGATAATAGGTCTTCATTGAATATGTGTCCCTTGGTGACACTAAATTTATTCAAAGTTAATGCAACTGAGATAAAGCCTCGCTCAATTTTAGTAAGAGCTTTTGATGGATCAAAAAGAGAGATAATTAAAGAAATGAGGTTGCAAGTCGAGATCGTCCTACAAATGTTCACTATTCCTTTTCAAGTTCTAGATATACCATGAACTTTCAATCTTCTATTAGGAAGACCGTAGATTCATTCAGTAGGGGCAATTCCATCCAATCTACATCAAAAAGTAAAATTCATAGCCAACGGGCAGTTGATTACTATTCTTGGGGGCAAGAGTACAAGATTTACAAAGAAACAACTATTCCGTATGTTGGGGATGAAGAATTGGAAGAGCCAAGGTTGCAGATTTTCAACGAAATTAGTATGATCGAAAAAGCAAGACAAGGGGCACGAGGTCGTTTAAAACAACCTAAGCAGCAGATTGGAACGTTTAGGCTTGGGTATGAGCCCACTGAGAAGGAGATTCAAGAAATTCAGGCTAAAACCAAAAGCTAAAGAGGAGATTAGCTGTACCATGCTCACATGGACTTTCTGGACATCCACCTAACGTTCCCAATACTAGCTAAAGTTCAAGAACCTGAAGTAGCCAATCAATCAGAGGCCTTGACTCAACAATGCAGCATCGATCCAAACGAGAAGGAAGATATTGGTGTATCAGTTTCCCTATACAACTGGTTTTCCATTCCCATTAATAGGTCTCTTTAGAAACGCAAATTAGATTAATTAGGAACATTTGATTTCGATAATTAGTCCAATTAGTTGACTATTCCTTTCACACAATTTGAATTTATTCATTCAATAAAATTCATTCCTTTCTTTCTATCAATTCTTCTTTATTAATTATTCGTTATCCTTTTCTTTTTTCCTTTACTCTTTAGATCCAATAAAAATTATGAACGTAATAGATATCTCGCACATGTAAATGATGAAAGTACCAAATCACCTTCGGCCCTACTGGGTCAAACGTCGAAGATGATATTGAGACTCTAAATAAAATTCAAGAGAGTTGGCGTCAACATGAACAAATTAGAGTAATTATTAACAAACCGATGGTTGTGATCAATTTAAGGACAAAAGAGAATCCATGAAACTTGAAAATTAGCATTAATTTAACGAATAATCATAAACAAAAGTTGTCATGATTGTTATCAGAATACTTAGACATATTTGCTTAGTCTTATGTAGACATGCTCGGTTTAGATTCATCTATTATGGTTCATAATTTGCCAACCAGGGAGGAAATTAAATCGAAAAGACAAAAGTTTAGACGATTTAGGTCGGACATACTCCTCAAAATAAAAGAAGAAGTGAAGAAGTTGTTAAAAGTCAAGTTCATAGAATTATCGAATTACCCTAAATGGGTGGCCAATATGATGCCAGTATTGAAGAAAAATGGGAAAGTTAAGGTTTGCGTAGATTTTCATGATTTAAACCAAGCGACACCAAAAGATAACTTTCCTTTGCCACATATTGACGTAATAATGGATAACATAACCAGAAACCATCTTTTCTCGTTTATGGTTGGTTTCTTAGGATATAATCAAATTATAATGGTAGAAGAAGATAAAATCAAAACAACTTTTGTTACCACTTAGGGAACATTTTGTTATTGTATGATGCCTTTCGGGTTAAACAACGCTGGGGCAACTTATCAACGTGCTATGGTTGCCTTCTTTCATGACATGATGCATCAAGAACATGATGCATCAAAAAATCGAGGTTTACGTAGATGATATGATCACTAAATCTAAGGAGGATGAAAATCATGTGGATATTTTGTATAAGCTATTCAAGCGGTTGAAGAAGTTCCAACTGAAGCTAAATCCTGAAAAGTACACCTTTGGAGTAACCTCAGGCAAATTATTAGGTTTTATAGTCAGTAGAAGAGGAATCAAAGTGGACCCAGATAAAGTCAAGGCAATCATGAACATGCCATCACCTAAGACTGTAAAACAAGCTCAGGGACTACTAGGAAGGTTGAATTACATCGCTCGATTTGTATTGCAGTTAACTGATAGATGCAAGCCGTTATTTAAACTTTTAAGGAAAAATGTAGCCATCGAATGAGATGAAGAGTGTGAGCAAGCATTTGCTAAATCAAAGAGTATCTCATGAATCCTTCCATGCTAGTTACTCCTACACTAAGGCGGCTCTTGATCCTTTACTTGACAATTCTTCTTGAATCGATGGGATGCTGCTAGGGTAGAAAGATGAAACAGGCAGAAAAAAGTATCCTATATACTGCTTAAGCAAGAAGTTTACAAAAGGCAAGCAAAAATACTCATAAGTGGAAAGAACGTGTTGTACCTTAGTATGGATGATGTACAGGCTCAAGTAGTACACTCTCTATTATTCAATAGAGTTATTGACAAAACATGACCCTTTGAGGTATTTAGCAGAAAAGCCAACGTTAATTAAGAGAATATCAAAGTGGCAAGTGCTACTCTCTAAATTTGATATCAAGTACGTAAGTCAAATTTTAATCAAAAGACAGGCGATGGCTGATCAATTAGAAAAATACCCACTAGAAGATGAGGACGATGGTTCAAAAGCATAATTTCCTAATGAAAATGTGATGATGGCAAATGAATTGAGCAATGAAAAATTGAGGTGAAAAATGTATTTCGATGGAGCAGCCAACGTGTTTGGATATGGGATAGGAGCAATATTAGTATCACCTAAGGGTAACCATTTCCCTGTGGCAATAAGATTAACATTCCAATATACCAACAACATAACAGAATATGAAGCCTACATTTTGGGGCTCAAAATGGCGCTGGATATAGGAATATAAGAGTTGGAAGTATATGGAGATTCTTCCCTTATAATTCTCCAGATCTTAAGAGAATATAAGACGAAAGATGAGAAATTGATACCTTATCATGACCATTTAGGAAAGCTAATTGAAAAATTCCAGAAGATTTCATTCACTTACATTCTAAGAATCCAAAATCAATTTGCCAACGCATTGGCTACATTAGCATCAATGGTGAAAGTCACAAATGGGATAGAAATTCATCCCCTGAAGATTGAAGTGGAAGAAAAACCAGCTTTTTAGCTTACCATTGAAGAGAAGGGAACAAAAGAACCATGGAATCATGATATCAAAAGGTTACTTCAAATGGGAAAGTTTCCTAAAGATGCTAATTGAAAAGATAGAAAAACTTTAAAAAGATTGGCTACTCATGTCCTGTTAAGTGGAGTCACGTTATATAAGAGGTCGTTAGATGCAACACTACTAAGGTATATAGATGAAGAAGAAGCCGAGAAATTAACGAAAGAAGTGTATGAGGGAGTACGTGGTCCTCACATGAATGGGTATATGTTAGCCAGAAAGATCATGAGAATGGGGTATTTTTGGATAACGATGGAATCAGATTGTATCAAGCACGTGAAGCACTCTCACCTATGCCAAGTGTATGCTAATAAAATCAATGCTTCTCCCCAAGAATTGCATGTGTTATCAACTCCTTGGCCTTTCTCAATGCGGAGAATTGACATGATCGGTCCAATTTCTCCAACAGCTTCAAACGAACACAGATTCATTTTAGTCGTGATCGACTATTTTACCAAGTAGGTAGAAGCAGCATCATATGCTACGGTAATAAAAGTAGTAGTGGTCAAATTCTTGAAAAGAGATATTATTGTGAGATACGGTGCAACCGAATCTATTATTACAGACAACAAGATGAATTTAAATAACAAATTGATGGATGAAGTGTGCAACCAATTCAAGATCAATCACAGAAACTCAACTCTATATTGACCTCAAATGAATGGAGTAATTGAAGCGGTAAATAAGAACATCAAAAGAATCATCAAGAAGATGGTGATCACTTATAAGGACTGGCATGAGATGCTTCCCTTTGCTCTCATGGCCTATAGAACCTTAGTCAGAACTTCTACTAATGAAACTCCACATTCATTAGTGTACGGAACTAAAGCGATACTACCGGTAGAAGTAGAAATACCTTCGTTCCGAGTATTGGTAGAAACTCAGCTTGACAAAGCAAAGTGGGTGAAGAAGCGGATGGAACATTTGAATCTCTTAGATGAAAGAAAGCTTGCAGCAATATGTCATGGTCAGTGCTACTAACAGCAAATGATTAGAGCTTTTAACAAGAAAGTATGCCCAAGATACTTCAAAGAGGGAAACTTGGTGTTGAAGAAAGAATTGTCAAATCAAAAGACTCTAGGGGCAAGTTTGCCTCAAATTATGAAGGCCCTTATGTGGTGAAAAGGTTATTATCAGGAGGCGCATTAGTGTTGATAGAGATGGATGTCCTGGAATTAAGGGAACTGGTGAATTCAAATGCAGTCAAGTTGTATTATCCATGAAAACTAAGTTTAATAAAGATTTCAATTTTTCTTGAAAAATTTTGTGGTTAATCTTTCATCGTTTACTAGTAAAGTTGATATCCATGAATGTTTCCGAATTCGGACAGTCATTGACCAACAAACACTTCACCAATAAACCCTTAAATATCATGTTTTTCTAGCCTCATACACTTAAACACTAGACCCTTACCAATGAATCTGAATCACCAGAAAAGAAAGAAATCAAATGTTCTTAATAATTTAATTTTGTTTCTTTCGAAAAGAGAATTACCATTCAGAAGTCATTGAAATTTGGTATCAAACAAAGCAAATTTAAGGCATGAGCATGGTCTAGTTACAAGACTCAAAAAGAAGAAAAAGAGAAAGAGAAAGAAAAAAGGAAAAAGAGAAAGAGAAAAAAAGAAAAAGAAGAAAAAAGGAAAAAAGAAACGACAAATAAGCACTATCCCTTGGTGAAATTCTACTGATTGAATGAGTGAATATTAGGAGTCAATGTAAGCATGCTGATCAGTTGCTATCTAAGAAATTCTTCAGTCTTAAAAAAAATGATCTTAAAAGTTTTTGGAAAAACATATTTAGAAGAATTAAGGTAACTTTTGAAACCAAGTCGAATCTCGAAGAGATCTATCCTTTTCGAATCAACCAAAACCAATCTCGAAGAGATCTATCCTCTTCAGATTAGCCAAAACCAATCTTAAAGAGTTCTATCCTCTTCGAATTAACCAAATTGAATCTCGAAGAGATCAATCCTCTTCAGATTAACTAAGCTAAATTTTGAAGAGATCTCTCCTGTTTAGATTAACCAAAACGAATCTCGAAGAGATCTATCCTCTTCAAATTAGTCATTAAAGTCAAAACGAATCCTAAAGAGATCTATCCTCTTCGGGTCACTAAAGTGAAATCAGTTTTTGAAGAGATCTATCTTTTTCAGATCACAAGTCAAAACAAATCTCAAAGAGATCTATCCTCTTCAGATTAAACCAAAACAAATCTTGAAGAGATCTATCATCTTCAAATTATCCATCAAAACAAAAGGAAATTTTGAAGAGATCTATCCTTTTCAAATTATTCAAGTCGGGTCTAGAAAAAATGGGTATCTCTTTTGTCTTTATAACAAAGTTCTAATCAAACTTCACTACAAAGAAAGACAACTATAGAAATCTCATTTTTGCCAATTTTTTTATCAATTTTGTCAATTAAGCCAAGTTAATAAATAAACAGAAAAATTAAAAAATTAAAAAAATGAAAAATGAAAAAAATAAAAAAGGAAAATCAAGTCAAGTCGTAGCAAGTTGAGTCATAAGTTGAGTGTTGAATTGAATTGAGTTGGATTGTCAGATTAGGTGATGATATGAACTTAATTAATTTTAGGCCAGACTAATATAGAATAAAAATTCATCTGATTTTAGAGCTCAAATCAAATTAGGGAATTATTAGGCTAAAATGTAGCGAATTGGATCAGGCCTTAGAAGAATAAATAAAAAAAAGCCCAAAATAAATTAGGGTTTCTAAACATTAGGATAAATCCTTGACAAATCATAATCGTATCTTCAATACGAAAGATTTGATTTTGAGTTTATAAATAGCACATCGACAGGGGATTAAAGGACGATTATCGAGGTTGATTTTTCAGTTTTTTATTTAAAATTGATTTCTCCATGTTCGATTAATACTAAACCCTAACCCATTTAATATTATTCCTCGACTAAAGAAATCGAGAAATTTTTATTTTTTTTATTTATAAAAATTTTTGGAGTCACCACCCAACCGGAGTTAAGAAAAAGAAAAGAAAACCGTAATCAATTGGATGGATTTATAATGATCTAGCTACTTGTCTTTGATTTCAATTTAAATGAAGAACTAAAGGGTTCTAAGTTCAAGAGCTAACTTATTAAACTTTAATGAGTACCACTGTCTATTTACCAAAATTAGGATTATTCTTCTACATTATCTTTTTTAATATCTTTAAGAAAAGGAAACAAAAACCAAAAGAAAAAAAAAAACCCTAAGTTTCTATAGATTTTATCGTCGCCTCGAAGGTACCTACGTACTTACTAGCCGGGATCAGACAATCGTAGTTCTTTCCGAAAAAACTTTAATGTGTTGATTGATTTTAATTTCAAAAAAAAAAACACCCGAGTTTACGTTTTTAATTGATTCGGTTTATTTAAAAAAAAAAAAAACCTAAAAAGGGTACTAAGTCTTGAGTGTTGTTGTTAAAAAAATTCTTTAACGATCCTATTTTTTTTTTAGAAGGTCTTTATTAATTTTTTTTTTCTTAAAGACAACTTTCTATGTGATGAATCCCTAAAAAACCTAATCCTTGAAAAAAATCTTAATCCTAGCAACCCCTAAACTAACATATATATAGGTATATATCTATATTGTAAACACTTACTAAAATCAATACTTAATATATAAGAAAACTAATACTAAAAACACCGAAGTTAATAGATATGTGTATATATCTATACTTTCATTATTAAATAATGATCTACCTAAATAAATTAACAACATTAGGAAATAAACTTGATATAAAACTAATACTAAAAGTTCCCTAAACTAATATGCTCATATATGTATATATACTACGTTACATAACTAAAGAACTAATAATAATAATAATATAATAGCAAAATAATGATAATAATAATTAATAAGTTAAAAAATTGAAAAACAACAAACCTGAACTAATATTCAGCTGTGCAGTGCTGCTCAATGCTGCCATGGGAGTGCTCACGAATGCAGTGCTCATGCATGTTGCTGTAAGAGTTTTGCGGTGCGACAAAAGCAATCGTGGGACTGGTGTTGCTATAGCAGCGTGATGTACTGGAGTGGTTGGCTGTAGATCGCAACAATGTGTTTGTGACAAAGGATATACAGTAGGCATTAGATGTAGCTGCCGCGGTAAACTTGCAGATGATTGGAGTGTTGTAGGCAGTAGACTGGCAGTGGAGCTTCGGGTTGGCTTCACTTTGTTTGCATCTAAGATTAGAGTTGACGTTGGTTATGGCACTGTATGGATGTAGATTCAGCTACAGCATGCTATAAAGAATTGTGTATATGGGCTACTACTGAATGATCAAGGGATGGTGCTACTCTTCCAGGGATAATGTTCGAAGTGTGTGCTGTGTTGAGTGCATGTAACTGCTGCAAGCGTAGACTGTCATGTAGCTGATCGAAGACTACTATGGTGGATGGTATGCATGTGTAAAAAAAAAATTCTATGTCTGTTTATCCTACACGATCCATATTTTTATATACTCCGAAATGAATCTTTCGTATCAAATCATATCTAATCAAATATGAATCTTACGAGTCTTTGTTAGATTCATAAGATTCGTTAAAATTTAAAATTAGATTTCGAAAAAGAAATCATAATGGAATAAAAGATAAAAGACACATATATCCTTAACGAGATTCGAACTTACAACTTCAAACTAAATCCAATTCAATACTCCAATACTTATCCATTAAGTCGTTAGCCTATACCTTGATTTTTAACACAATTGAATTGTACTTAAAACATGTAACTCTCCAAAATAATTTTTTTGAACAAAGCTAAAACTAAAATTATCAACCCTAATATAAGTTAATTCCTAAAAATCTAAAAAAAATTATATAATATTTTATTTTCTTATTTTTTTGTATTTTCATCATTTTTCAAATTTTTATGATTATTTATTTATTATTATTATTTTAATTTATTTTTTTTTGAGTTAGAACCCTATTTTTAAAAAAATAAAAAATTAAGACTACGGAAGGGTAAAAATTAGGTGTCTATAATGATATTTTCATAAAATCACACATGTACACTCCTTCACAAACACCACTACATAACCACTGCACAACCACCACAATACCACCCAAACCATCACTCAACACCACCCAACACCACCCAAGCCAATGCCCAGCACCGCCTAAACCACCCCCTACGCAACACCCAACCATCGCCCACTCTAGCCTAAGCCATTGCCTAGTATTGCCTAGTAGCCCGTGATCTCGCCTAGTTTCACCTACCATCGCCCAAGCACCACTAGAATACCGCCTAAACATCACCCGGTCATCGCCCTCTCTCACCCTCACTTACCCACTGTTGCTCTAACCCACCCACAGTTGCCCGTGCTCAACTAAGCCTCACCCTCACTCACCCATACTCGCCTGTACTCACCCAGATCCTCGCCCTTGCTCACCCAACACATACCCACTCACCTTACTCCCACCTAGTACTGCCCTATGCTAGCCTGCATGCTTACTTAACTCTTGACGATCCAATGCTAGGTAAAATTTTATTAATTTTTATTTATTTATTTATTTTATTAGTTACATTTTTTTTTCTTTTATTAATTTATTTTTTGGTTTAAGTGCAAGTTTTCCTTATTATTTATTTATTGCAATTTTTTGTCATTCCAATAAAATTAAGTTGAATTAAGTTTTTTTTTTTTAAATCATGTTTTTTTTAATAAAAGAAAATATTTTTGACATATAGTAGTTTTGAAAAATAAAAAATATCTTAATTGAGTCCTTCAGAAAATGTTAAGGTTTTTTATTTATTTCAGGAAAATTAGATTTCTTAGGTTTTTTTTTAAATAATAAATTGATAAAAAACATAAATCTAACTCAGTTTTCAATATAAAAATGAACCATCCACTAAATATTTTATAAAAAAGAACTACAACAAGTTTGATCCCAAGTAACAAATACGTAGGCATCTTCGGGACAACCGTTTAAAAATGAAAAAAAAATTTCCTTTTTTTAGAAATTTGTAATAAAAAAAACAATAAAAAATCATTTTTAGTTACATTTTGTAAATTTAGATATATTTTTAATATTTTTAGAAAAATTACAAAAATAAAGCCCATCAGTTTTTTTTTTTAATTTTCACATGATGACTTAGTCTTAATAAGTTAGCTCTCAAACCCGGTTTCCTGGTTCAATTTTCTAAAAATTAATTTTTTTTAAATATTCGCAAGTTAGTGGTCAAATTAAGATTTTCTCACTTGAAAACTCTAATTTTATTTTTTACCAATTAAACTGGTTGGCAACTCTATTTTTATAAAAAAAAAATTCCTTAATTTAACGTCGAGTAACTTATATTAAGCGGACTAAACTTAATATAAGTCAAATTAAGGAAATTGAAATAAGGCTCGACAATAAGGAATAATTTATCTTAGATAAAAATTATTTTTGAAACTAAAGCAAACATACTTCTACTTTTTCCTAAAAGGTTCTTAACTTGTCAACTAAAGTTGAATAAGTAATTCTTTCAAATAGGCCCCCTCATTAATCCCTCTTAAAACCATTAACTAAAAGCTTAATTCATAATACTAAACCGAAAAAGACCTAACAGATTAATCAAGGCATATCACTTATAAGTAGGTCCATAATTTTTGGAATAATAGTCAAGAGTGAATTTTAAACTAAGAATATATAAGTGACTAAACCTGATCATGAGTTACTGTTTCTTTCAGAGTGTTTAAAGTCATGAGCCCCCCCCCCCCCCCCACCCAAGAAGGTCAGCCTATCACCAAATTAGGGGTATTGGGGTTAGTAGATATTTTCAGAGAATGAGAAAAGTAAGAAATGCCCCATACAGTTACCAAAAAATGGAATGGTTTAAGGTTCTTGCCTCTTAATAAGAATTTGTACTCATTAGCAAACTTCAAACCTCAAAGAGAGAAGGGGGGAGGGAAGGTAAAGGCTTGTTACAAGTTGTACACCTCTTTTCAAATTCATGTCAAAGATTTTCAAATCAAAATTGTTTACTTTCATCGAATGTGGTCACACCTTTAAAGTAGACCCTATTAGTCTAAGTCATCCTCCTTGACATAATTAACTTTTCTTTTTCAAAACAAGGGACCTTATTATTAATACCTACTCTGTCATTAGATGCTTTCAATTCCATTTTTGTAAATATCAAAGTGGATTACGCCACCACTATTGTTCCTTCTTATCCTCTAAGGTTTTAAGCAACATACATGGAGCTTTCCTTTCTTCCCTTAGGGCTCTAGCATGTTCATAGAGCCCTGTCCCATCATCATCTTTTATAGCCAACCCATAGAGCACTTTCCCTCTAATTTCTCCCTTAAGGTTTTGACCAGCTCATAAACCGCTATCTCATTATACGTTTCTCTTAGGGTTATAGCTAACTCATGGAGCATTGTCTCGACTCACCTCTCTTTTAGGGCTTTATCTAACTCAAAGAGCACTATCCTAACTTACATCTCCTTTAGGTTTCTAATCAACTCATAGAGCATTATCCCGATGTACATTTCCTTTAAGGTTTTAGCCAGCTCACACAACATCTCATTTTAAGATTCTAGCCAGCTCATAGGGTGCTATCCAGACTCATGTCTCATTTTAGGGTTTTAGCCAACTCATAGAGCGTTGCCCCGAGTTACATCTCATTTTAGGGTTCTAGCCAGCTCATAAAGCGGTATCCTAACTCACATCTCTCTTAGAGCTCTAGCCTGATTATAGAATGCTTTCCTGACTCATATCTCCTTTATGTTTCTAGCTAGCTCATAGAGCAGTGTCCTGAGTCATACTTCACTTTATGGTTCTAGCCAGGTCATAGAGTGTTGTCCCATACTTTACTTTAGGACTCTAGCCAACTCATAAAGTACCTAACTCATAATTCACTTTAGGGTTCCAACTAGTTTATAGAACACTATCCCAACTCACATTACTTTCTTAGTTAAGGTTTCAAATCAACTTCTCAATTAAGGTTAATAGTCCTCTAGAGATACTCCTACCTTAGTTAGTTAGCTTAGAAGAGCACTAATGGGTTTCAAATCACTTTTTCGATAGCACTTTCAAATGCCACAGCTGAATATGTGGCTGCTAGTAGTTGTTGTGCTCAAGCTTTATGGATGAAACAAACTTTGCATGATTATGGCCTAAAATTTACTAATGTTCCATTAAGATATAACAATACAAGTGCTATAAACCTAACAAGGAATCCGATTCAACACTAAAGGACTAAGCATATAGAAATTAAGCATCACTTTATCTGTGATCATTTGTAAAGTCATGATATATGCTTAGAATTTGTTGATACCAGCAACCAAATAGCTAACATATTCACAAAACCCTTGAGTGAGGAAAGATTTTGCTTGTTAAGGAGAGGATTAGGAATGATCATACAAGATGAGTGCTAGGCACATAAGAACTAAGCTAATGTTTTTTTAGTAAGAATGACATATAAAGTGGTTTGACCAGCAAATATCATACTATGAGGTCTCAAAAACATGATCACATAAATTTCATGCAATGTATGACATTTAACATGTTTCAGGCATAATTGAAGTCATTCATAAATATCCGAGTACATATATGCACAATTTCATCAAACATCAATTGTTGTGCCTAAACCGGCTCTCACGTGTTTAATTTTATCATTAAACCATGCTTAAGTAGTTATTCTTGTCAAATATTGAATTTGTGCAAATTTGACCTATCAAAACCTCCATTAGGCTCTCTATGCTATTAGATAAGCTATTTTCTCATTATGTCAATTTAAACACTACTTGACTTAACTTTGCCTCTATCGTGTCCATATGAACTACTAATAGTGATTTGGTATGAAAACTTGAGTTACTTTTGATGCACTTGCTTGATTTCTAATTATACTTGCATTCTATACATAAGCTCTTAGAACTCAAGAAGTGACTCTATAAATTATAGAGCCTTAAAGACACAATTTGTTCCTACCATGCTTAATCATGTATTTAAAGTTTACTTAAAGTATTGTGCCAAAAACATATTTCCTATGCACACAATTTGCTCTTTCTTTCACACTCTCACTTTGTCATGAACCACATAACTCTAAGGATTTGTTTTGAATCAATCTTAGATTTCTAGCTCAAATTTAAGTTTTGAAGTCTTAACGAACTCAAATAAACTTGCTTAAAGTGTTAGAAAACTCATTTAATCAATCAAAACAAACTTGAGTTAGCAACTTAAACAATGGAGAAGACAAGAACTAAGTTTACCGGAATGACAGCATTCCATGCCGATATATTCCTGAAAATAAGGATGTTAAATTGGTTTTATTCAATGAACCTGCATGATGGTACCCCTCACTACTGTCATACCGGTATGCTATTTTACACGAGAACCTAAAATCGGTTTTGTTCAACATACTATCATGATAGCATCTACCCATGCTATCATGTCGATGAACCAAATATCACGTGCAATCAAAAGCCTTAACCTCTTTCTCACTCCTCGATCTACCATCTTTTACCCCTTAAAATCTTATTTTTCTCTCATCAATCATCTCCAAACTCACTTATTCACTCATCCATCCCCTTACTTCACCTCATTTCACTCTCTTCTTCTCCCTACATAACTTTCTCTCTCTACAAAAATCTAGATCCATCATTACAACACCACCACCATCGTCATGCCTCTACTGTCATCCCAGCTTCCCTCACACACTCTCTCAATAACTATCCTCTCCCATCCTTACTTAATTCAAACCACCATGCCACCAAGAATTGCTTGTGATCTTATACCCCTCATGAATGACCATAATCTCTTTCCTATATGTCATCATGCTCAACGATTTAAGAAATTTGCCAACTTGGAAGTAAACACCAGCATCTTCTGTCCAAAAGAAGTGCTTGATGAATTTTGCATTCCAACCATTCCTGGGGTCATTTCCAACCATTCCTAGACATCCTTCAACTTCCCAATGAGGTACATGATGACACCCTCAAATATTTCTATTACAATATGTTTAATTCTTTAAATGATTAAGGTTAACCTAAAGTGAAAATGAATCCTAAGGATGAGTTATGCTACACGATTTTATATACTTATGTCTATGGAACACTTGTAACCATCACTCTTAAGGATATTTGTCGCCTTATTAAGGTTTTTATTGGGAGAACCGATAATAATGTGAAGTGTAAGCCCCACAACCAGTCACTTAGGGTTTCGATTGGCTGAAAGATTCGATCAAGCCTAAATTATAAGTAAAACTAGAAATATCAGTAAAATGATCCCCTAAATTTGAATTTAAGAAAATAAGCAATAAAATGAAAGAATATAAAAATTTCAAATTTTAAGTATATAACTCGTTATTTATCGAAAATACGTAAAATAGATTCCGATAATTAACGAATCGCTAGAGATAAATTACATGTATACTAAAAATCATAAAATAACCTAAATAATATTTAAGAATATTTATTTACAATATATATGAATTTACATGTAGGTAGAAATACGCGTAATTACTTAAAATACGCAAAATGAGCTAAAATAACATTAAATAATTAAATAAAATTCATAATTAATTAAGGAAAAATAAAGAAAAATAAAAAAAAATAAGGAATGATCTAGATTTGGGTCATGGTAGCTGGGGAAAAAAAGAAAAAAATTAGTCAATTAAATTTGAACAGCACAAAAGGTAAATTGGAAGAAAATAAGACAAGTATCTAATCAAATTAATACACAATAATTTTCCTAAAGCTCTATAAATACTCCAAATTTTTTAGAAGCTCATTTTGGATATCAGGAAGTTTATAAAATTAAAGAGAGGCGAAATTGAGAGTAAATTAGGGTTTTAGAAAAAAAATCTGTACAGTTAAGGCTTCTAAAGAGAACCTAGACCCGACGAGCAACTGGGAGTAAACGGCCACCATCACCACATGGTGGTGGCAGTGCCCAGGTGGGCCGACACACCCATGGCCATCGACGGTGGCCGGAGCCACCTAAATCTATAAGTTCGATTTCCAACCCGATTTTGTGTAAATTTGTAAAAATAGTAAATATTCTTAAAAAATTATGAATTTTGTTATTACGAAATATTTTTGTATGTAGTTTTTAGGAAAAATATTATTTTGATAAAAATATGTTCCGTGATATATGATCCTTAAGAAATCATACAAAAACGAGCATGTTTCGGTTTAGAAATAAATAACCTTAGGAGTGTAGTTTTGAGCCCAAAATTTTAGTGTAGACTACTTAGATAATATAGAACAATACTATGAATCCCATTTTCAAAAATTAATTTTCAAAATTTTTAGATAAATTTTAGGCCTTAAAATGAGGCATAAATGGGTAATTTAGAGTTAATTAAGTAATTAAATGGTTAATTACTGATTTAGTGAATAATTATATGTTTTAGGATGTTGAAATCTGATGAAGTATGACACTTGTAACATTTAAGATGTTAGATGTAATTATTAAGCTAATTATATAGTAAATAAGTAATAGGGAAAAATAGTAAATTTTAAGTTAATTTTGTAAATTAGGGTAATTAGGTGTAAAATCTAATTTAGAATGAATTTAGATATTTTGAAATGATAATTGATGTTGGGAGATGGTAATTAGAGTGTTAGAAATATTAGATGTGTATTATATACATAATAGGTGATAATACATAATATGTAATTATTGGAAATATAATAAATAGAAGATATTAGAATAAAAATTGATATTATGTAAATAATAGGGATATATAATAAATCTGATAGAAATCTTGAATTTATATAATTATATGAAAAATGTAAAAATTTCTCACATCAGGAGTAAATTCGATACAAGATTAAGGATTTAAGTGTACCGGGTATAATAAAATACTGACTAAGGGTAATTACGGTATTTAGAATATTTGGAAGTAAGGTGATTAATTTCACATTATGAGTTAAAACAAGTTTCTAGAGTTCGGATATAAAATAGTACTTAGAAATCAAACTAGAATCTAATTTAGAAATCGATACGAAAACTGAACTTGAACCTAACTCCAAACCTAAAATAATTGTAAAAGATTTGAGAACCTCAATAACTGGATATATTAAACCCTAAACAAAACATAATAATAAGCGTTATAGGATAAAACCAACTTATAATAGTTACATGAAAAACCAAAACTATATTTGAGTTATAGGGATGATCGGCGATGGCCTGAGTAAGCCAAACCTCAAGTAAGTAAGCGAGGAGTCAAGGTAAGTTAGGATTAATACCTTGTGGTATTTTAGAGGCTTAAGATTATACTTGGTTGTGCTTATTAAATAGTTGGTTGGTGCATGTGCTTAATTATGAGGGATGCCATGATTTTGTTTGTTGTTTTGGTTTGTACTGTATGATTTATATAAAATGATTGATCACTCTAAACTGGACCTAATCAAATATATAACCTGTAATCATATTCGAACCTACATGGCAACCTATTAGGGGAAACCTAGGATTCTTCGGCTAAATACCGACCCCTTCGAAAAGGATAGCGCAAGATTACATAATGGTCCCATCTTCATCCCTAGTCGAACTAAGTGACAAGAGAGGAGGTCGCGGCGAAGGTAAAGTCAATGGTTCGAAGGTAGTCGCGGGAATAGCGGTGTCTCCATTGCATAAGCTTAGGTTTAGTCGTAAGCTATTGCATTAACGACAACTCCGCAACCCGGATTAAAGCGGGCGCAATTTCTCTAATCTCACAACGGGCCGGACAACGTCGTACGATGGTATTTGCTTGAACATGCATTGCACCTAACAAGTTAATTGATAACCTTGTTATATTTATGGTATAGTTTTAAGTCCTTTATCCTAACTTACTGAACTGTGGTTGCTCACATCCCTATAGATATCGTGTAGGTGCTAGCTAAGAAGCGGCTTACAACTACTTGGAAGCTAGCAACTGCTGAATCCTAAGAAGTAAGGAAAAACATTTGAAGAACAAACATATATTTTTAAGGTCTAAGCTTTTATTTTAGAATTTGTCATTTCTGAATAATGTAATAACTAGGAAATATATTACGGGGAAACATTGTAAACATTAATTGTAATAACTAAATTATAGTGTATATATATATTTTCTCACTTTCTTAGGTAAATGATTTATTTAAATTACAAACTATTTACTTCAAAGCAGGTTAATTGTAGACGCCTTGTGTAGATCAAGTCTAGGATAGCGGTTGTAAGGCTAATTTCTATCTTAGAATGATTTACAGGTGGGATTGTTACGACTTTGCCGCTTCGAGGCGTGACATGAAGTTTTATGGTACTAAGTTTTATGAAAGGGTCTTTAGGTATAAGGGTATTGGTGGAAATTAGGGGAAAGAAAAGAAGTTGGTTGCTATACGACTTGATCTTAGGACCAAGATCCTGTAAGCCCCACAATCAGTCACTAAGGGTTTCGATCGGCTAAAAAATCTAATTGAGCTTAAATTATAAGTAAAGCTAAAAATATTAGTAAAATGATCCTGTAAGTTCGAATTTAAGAAAATAAGCAATAAAATTAAAAAATATAAAAATTCCAAATTTTACGTATATAACTCGTTATTTATCGAAAATGCGTAAAATGCATTCCGATAATTAATAAATCGCTAGAGATAAATTATATGTATACTAAAAATCATAAAATAACCTAAATAATATTTAAGAATATTTATTTGTAGTATATATGAATTTACATGTAGGTAGAAATACGTGTAATTATTTAAAATACGTAAAATGAGCTAAAATAATATTAAATAATTAAAAAATTCATAATTAATTAAGGAAAAATCAAGAAAAATATAGAAAAATGAGGAAAAGTCTAGAAGTGGGGTGTGGCAATTTGATATTGAAAAAAAAAAATCAACCAATTAAAATGCAACAAATAAAAAGTGGAAAAAAGAAAAAATAAGGTAATTGTCTTGTCTCATTAATACACAATAATTTCCCTAAAACTCTATAAATACTCCAAATTTTTGAAAAGCTCACTTGGTTAGTTTGGAGATTGAGAAAAATAGAGAGAGGTGAAATTGAGAAAAAAATTAAGGTTAGAAAAAAAAATAAGAAAACTATGCAGTTGGGGCTTGTAAGGAGAACCCAAACCCAACGAGCAACCGAAAGTGGACGGCCACCACCACCACAAGATGGTGGTAGTGCCCAGGTGGGCCGACACACCCATGGCTATCGAAGGTCGTCGGAGCCACCTAAATCGGTGAGTTCGATTTCCGATTTGATTTTGTATAATTTTTTAAAAATAGTAAATATTCTTAGAAAATTATGAATTTTGTTATTCTAAAATATTTTTGTATGTAGTTTTTAGGAAAAATATTATTTTGATAAAAATATATCCCGTGATATATGATCCTTAAGAAATCATGCAAAATTAAGCATGTTTCGGTTTAGAAATAAATAACCTTAAGAGTGTATTTTTCAGCCTAAAATTTTTGTGTAGACTAATTAGATGATATAGAACAGTTCTATGAAGCCCGTTTTCAAAAATTAATGCTCAAAATTTTTAGATAATTTTTAGGCCATAAAATGAGGCATAAAATGGGTAATTTAGGGTTAATTAAGTAATTAAATGGTTAATTACTGATTTGGTGAATAATTATACGTTTTAGGATATTGAAATCTGATGAAGTATGATACTTGTAGCATTTAGGGTGTTAGATGTAATTATTAGGCTAATTATGTAGTGAATAAGTAATAGAGAAAAATAGTACATTTTAAGTTAATTTTGTAAATTAGGGTAATTAGGTGTAAAATATAATTTAGGATGAATTTATACATTTTGAAATGATAATTGATGTTGGGATATGGTAATTAGAGTGATAAAAATATTAGATGTGTATTATGTATATAATAAGTAATAGTACATAATACATAATTATTAGAAATATAATAAATAGAAGATATTAGAATAAAAATTGATATTATGATAATAATAAAAATATACAATAAATCTGATAGGGAACTTGAATTTATGTAATTATATAAAAAATGTAAAAATTTCTCACATCAGGAGTAAATTCGGTATACTATTAAGGATTTAAGTGCACTGAATATAATAAAATACTAACTAGGGGTAGTTATGGTATTTGGGATATCTGGAAGTACGGTGATTAATTTCACCTTATGAGTTAAAACAAGTTTCTAAAGTTCGGGTATAAAACAGTACTTAAAAATTGAACTAGAATCAAATTTAGAAATTGATGCGAAAACTAAACCCGAGCCTAACCCCAAACCTAGAATAATTGTAAAATATTTGAGAACCTAGATAATTAGATATATTAAATCCTAAACAAAACATAACAATAAGCGTTATAGGATAAAACTGACCTATAATAGTTATATGAAAAACTAAAACCACGTTTGTATTATAGGGATGATCGGCGATGGCTTGAGTGAGCCGAACCTCAAGTAAGTAAGTGAGGAGTCGAAGTAAGTTGAGATTAATATGTTGCTGTATTTTGGAGGCTTGAGATTATACTTGGTTGTGCTTGTTAGACAATTGGTTGTGTGCATGTGCTTGATTATGAGTGATGTTATGATTCTGTTTGTTGTTCTGGCCTGTATTGTATGATTTGTATGAAATGATTAATTACCCTAAACTGAACCTAATCAAATATACGACTCGTAACCATAATTAGACCTACATAGCTACCCATTAGGAGAAACCTAGGATTCTCTGGCCAAATACCGACCCCTTTGAAAGAAATAATTCAAGATTGCATAATGGTCCCTTCTTTATCCTTAGTCAAACTAAGTGACAGGAGAGGAGGTCACAGCGAGGGTGAAGTCAATGGTTCGAAGGTAGTCGCAGGAGGAGCGATGTCTCCATTATACAAGCCTGAGTTTGATCGTAAGCTGTTACATTAACGACAACTCCTCAACCCGGATTAGAGTAGGCGCAATTTCTCTAATCTTACGACGGGCCAGACAACGTCATGTGATGGCATTTGCTTGAACATGCATTGCACCTAATAAGTTTATTGATAACCTTGTTATGTTTATGGTATAGTTTTAAGTCCTTCATCTTAACTTACTGAGTTATAGTTACTCACATCCCTATAGACGTCGTACAAGTGCTGGCTAAGAAGCGGCATACAACTACTCTGAAGCTAGCAACTGCTTGATCTTGAGGAGTCAGGAAAAACATTTGAAGAACAAACATATATTTTTAAGGTCTAAGCTTTTATTTTAAAATTTTTCATTTCTGAATAATGTAATAACTAAGAAATATATTACGGTGAAATATTGTAAACGTTAATTGTAATAACTGAATTATAGTATATATATATATATATTTTCTCACTTTCTTAGGCAAATAATTTATTTAAATTACAAACTGTTTACTTTAAAGCGGGTTAGTCATAGACGCCTTATACACATCAGGTCTAAGATAGCGGTTGTGAGGCCAACTTCTATCTTAGAATAGTCTATACAGCGGAACTGTTATAACTCTGCCACTTCGGGACGTGACAAATCCTATACCACATTATGATCCATAATTGAAGCCAACGGTCAAATGTTACCTATCAAGATTTATGGATTCTCTATTACCTTCCGATGAATAAACAAATTAACTTCTTCAGTATTGTGGTTCAATGTTTTAACCATGTAACCAACAACCCCTCCCAAGCTTTCTTTAGGTTTGGCCAATTAGTTACCCAACTATTAATCCACAAGGGAGTCCAGTACCTTATACCTCCTCGAGTAGCTTGTGTCAAACACCTTAAACTGGTTGATGTCTATCGGGGGGTTTGGAAAAAGACCGGCAATAATTGCGTTAGAAAGAAACCCCTTCCTCCACTTGATCTCAGCTTTGAACGTGAACCACCAAAACCTATTGAATCTTCTTATGAGCTAAGAAGTCATAGTGTTCCTGATCCTTCGAGTGAGCTTACTAATCATGCTACTACTCCTCATCTAAAGGGCTCCTCTCACCAACGTCCTCCTCCTGACTATGGCTTTCCTACTTTTGATTCAACAGCTCTCTTGCCATCTCAGCATCCATTCCATCAATACTCAAAGATTTGATTCAATCCACTCTAAGAGGATGCTCATGATTACATCCACAACAAGTTTCAAGGGCTCTATTATCATTTCCAAATGAAATATCACTGTCCATCTTACCCTTTTCCTCCTCCAGCTTAAGATGATGCTCCACCTGATGTTTAAATTGTCGACTCCTGTTTATTTCTCATGTTCCTTCATGTCATGTTTTATGAACTTGGCCTTTGGCCACCTTATGTTTCCTCTCTTATGTTTTTTGTCAAATGTTTGTCCTTAATAATTACTGTTGCTACTGCTTAAATCTCTTATGTTTTTGTAAGACATGGCTTTCTTTATCCTAGGCGTGGATGTCTCTTGCTCATTTTCATTAACTTATGTTACTTTTAGCAATTGTTGTTGGCTACTTTGTTACTAGATGGCTTCTTTATAGCTTCTTTATTCTACTTTTTGTAAGGGGCATATCCTAAGACTTAAGCTGAGATTATACTAAAATTTTGACTTGAATCATCCTCCCTCTTCACCACCTAGATCCTCCTCTTTTTGATAAGGCCAAAGAAGGAGAAATATTCAAGTCATTAGAGAGTCAAAAAGTATACTTAGTTGATTTGATAATAGTTAACTTATCTTGATATTGGACTTATCTTATAACTTAGCATATCTTGATTCATTATAAGATTGATATATCCAATATATGAAGTTATTAAGAAGCGAGACTTAGTTCCCTAGTACGCCAATACTCTCTTCTTGCAAGAATTCCGTTAATCTTATTCAAATGCCAAATATCTTGAAATTGAATGCTCAATTGAGGGGGAGTTTTTAATGTATAAGAGTTTTGTTCTCATCAAAATCAATTAGTGAACCTTAGGTTTAACAATCTCTTCCTTTTTGATGAGGACAAAACAAAAAGATGTATGATTAAACTTGTTATTATTTTATTATATTGAGTTCATTGAATAAAATCAATAATCTTGTTTAATGATTATATACATCAATTAACTCTATAAGATATTAAATTTGAAAGGTACACTTTTTATTTAGAATTATAACCCTATAATGCTATTATATATTGTTGCATATGAAAGTTACAAATAGGTGAAGGTTGCTAGAAATTCGCCTTACTAGCGTGATGGTATATGGAAGAACCAACCTAACGGTATAAAGCCCTTGATTAAAAGATGAAAAGCCTTTTGCTCTTCTCAAGCTGACATTCCAATACACATGTCCATATTCTTACCCATAGTAGTTTTGCTTATGATCATAACACTAAGAGGATGATACCGTCATACTAGTAAGTTTGTTTCAAAATAGCCATTAGAGCATTTAATGCACTATAACAGGAAGAATTGAATAAGTTGATATAAATGCTCAACAATCTAACCAAGGATAATCAAGAACTAATATTTTACTGCAATTAAAAGACATTCTTTAGCCCTATTACTTACTATTTGTCTCTTGTACTCTTTATTACAATCAAACAAGTAAGATTTGTGTGTAGTGTTTGAGAGTTCTTGTATATGCAATCTTTAGAGAGAAAAGCACTACAATTGTGTGATCATTATGTGCAATTGTGATTATGTAAACTAGTATAGCTGTTAGAGCATTGCATTATGAGATAAATAAAGTGGTGTGAAGTCCTCGATTGAAGGCATTTGTGGATCCGTGGAGAGTAGGGAGCAGTCCGAACTTTACGTTATATTTAAGCTTAATCTTCTCTATTTTTATCTCTTTTAATTTCTACACCTATTATTATTTTAGCATTATCTCGATAATACTCATTATTGTATTTAATACTTAATTTCAAAAAGAGTTTCAATTTGTACTAAGAACTCAATTCACCCCTCCTCTTAAGTTTAGCCTAGTGTTCTTCAATCAACTCAAAAGAGCATTACCAGGTTTCAAATTGATTCCTTAGCCAGCCTAGAGAGAGCTACCATTTTAGGGTGCTTGCTAACTTATAAGGGCACTACCCTCCATTCAGTATCTCTTAAGGTCCTTACTAACCCATTGGAGTGCCACCCTCCATTCAATATCTTTTAGAGTTCTTATTAGTCCATTGAGCACTACCCTCCATTTTAGTATCATTTTAAGGCTCTTACTAACTCTTACGGTGATACCCTTCAGTCAATGTCACTTTTATGGTCTTACTGACTTCAAAAGTGCTTCCCTTTCTTTAGGTTATAGCTAGTTCTTAGGGCATTATACCATTATGAAAAATTCATTCTCATATTTCAGCCAACTCTTAAAGTGCCACTGTTCTTTTCAAAACACCTTTCCCTAAATCCCTAATGGATCAAGCTTAAGATAGCTAGCAATTTATAGCACTTCTTAAGGCAAATTCATCCTCAAGGTAAAAATGGTCTTCTTTTATCTTTATGGTAAACTTTTACTTAAATTTCACCTAAAAGAAGAGCAACTATGGATATCTCATTTTTACCCTCTTTATTTATTTTAAAATTTCTCTAAATAAAGAAAAAGGTCCTAATTTAGAAAAAAAAAAATAAAAATACAGAAAAATAAAAAATATTAGAAGATTGAAAGAAAATACAAAAAAAATAAGATAATTCAAAAAAATAAAATAATTGAAAAATGAAAAAAGATGAAAGATTGAATTTTTAGGAAAATAAAAATTTTTTTTTTAGCAAAATAGAATTTTAATTTCTTATTTTTAAGTAAAATAGATTTTTAGGAAAAATGTTATTAAGAAAAATAAGATTTTAAAGTTAGGTTTAGGTCTTTAGATAGAATAATTTAATTGAGTGATTTTTCATAGAATAGCCCGACTATTTTATGTTAAATACAATTCGGTTGAACTATAAATCAAGGTACAGGCCAATAGCTTATTTGGTTTAACACTTAGTCTTAAGCATTGGTAAATGAGGAAAGGTCAAGAGTTTGAAACTCATTAGGCACATATGTGCCTTTTACTTTTTCATCTCCTTCAAGATAGGTAAGCGTTATTTTTTTTTTTTTTGACCGCGTCTCACAATGATACGTAGCAAACATGTACTTGTCCTTGTAGCCAATGTAGTATACACATGACACTACATCAGTGAGCTTTTTCCTCCTCTTTCTCATCCTTTCCTACCTTTTGTCGTGATAAGCATACCTAAAGTATCCATTTTAAGACCATTTTCAATTTATTTTTCTTCATGATTGCATCAAATTAATGGTAAAATCATAAAGGTCACTTAAGATATTACGGATAGAGCTTAAGAAATCGTCATAATACAATAGTTTGGAAGGTCTAAATGGAACTTGAAATTTGGAAAAAAAATTGTTATGCGAATTTTGCTTCAATTCGAATTAAATCAATTAGAGCCATTTATAGTTAAAATCAAACCTATTCTAAACATTTTAAGAACAAATCATATCAAAACTCTTTGTTGAGCCTAATTTTTTTCCCAATTTTATATTTTCCTTAAAGGGGTAGTAGTCAAGTTCATTAAGAGAGATATCTTAGCTTGATATGAGGCTCCAAAAACAATCATCACTAGCAATGGTACAAATCTCAATAATAAGCTTATGTTAGAGTTGTGCCAACAGTTTAAGATCATCCACATGAACTCTACCCCTTATCAACCCTAGATGAATGAGGTCATTGAAGCAGCCAACAAAAATCTCAAATTAATAATTGAAAAGATGGTTGTTACATATAAGGATTGGCATGAGATATTGCCATTTACATTCATAGCCTATCACACTTCTATTAGAACATAGATAGGGGCAACACCCTACTCCTTAGCATACAGTACTAAAGCAGTATTACCAATGGAAGTCGAAATCCTGTCTCTCAAAGTGCTATCAGAAACTTAGTTGGATGAGGCTGATTAGGTAAGGAAACAAATCAAGTAGTTAAATTTGATTGATGAAAAAAATTGATAACCTTATGTCACAATCAATGCTATCAACAAAGAATAGCTTAAGCTTTTAACAAAAGGGTATGGCCCCGGATTTCAAAAAGGGTGATATAGTGTTGAGAAAGGCTTTCCCTAATACACAAGACTCCAAAGGAAAATTCGCTCCCAATTGTGGAGGTCCTTATATTGTAAAGCGAGTGCTACCGCGTAAAAAAAATTATCGAAAATGGCCATGAACAAGGGTGAGTAAACAAGAAAATCAGCGAGGAAGATGAAGTCAACTAAGTCAGTTGACTTGTGCAACCAATAGGGGGCTGCCACATGGCATGGGGATAGGGAATAGAAAAAGAAACAAGGCAAAGTGCACCTGTAAGGATTCAATCCCTTAACCATCTACACAAACACAGACGGTATAGCCAACGGAGCTAATGGTTTTCCTCAACATGTATTGCAATTCAATTAAATTTATCCAATTAAATTGCCTAAACCTCTGTTTTTATAGCAAATCCAATTTACGTCGAATCCACACCCCATTCAATCGATTCCCAATGCAATAAAAATGCAATGTCTTCCATGAGTAAGTCTAGTACACATACTTTAGATTTTTTTCAACCTAATTTTAACGATTTTATGAGATTCAATTCATTGATCACACAATTAATTCAAAAATTACTTTTCTCATTAATCAATCAATTTAAGTCCAATCGAAATGTTGTTTGAAGCTACGATTAATTTAAATTAATTTCATTTTTACAATCTAAAAATATTTAAAATCAACCATGGTTTGAATATTAAATTTTCAAAAACTCAATATTCTTAATCATATGTCAAAATTATTAAATCGCATATGTGCACTTATTAGCCCTAAAAACAAGAAGATTCGTTCTATGTAACCCAAAGACCCTAAAATTGACTCAATACATTTATTTCCCTAAAAATTATTATTTTTTAATTTTCTCTCTTTTTTTTTAGTTTTCTAATTTATTTATTTTTCTATTTTTTTATTTTTTGGTTTTTTTATAAATTCTTTATTTTTTGTACTTTTCTAAATTTAAAACCCTTTACCTTATTCTAAAAATTCTAAAATTAAAGGGGGGCAAAAATAAGATATCTACAATCTTTAATTTCAAATTGATTTGGTCAAATGCCACTCATTTCAAAATCTTCAATTTCATGACCATTGTTGCTTTCTTTGCATGTTTAGATCTCAAAAAAGTATAAAAGGGGATAAGGAAATCCTCTTTGAAAGGTAGAAATCATCAGTTCTTACTCACCAATCCCTAAACACCCAATTCAACACTTTCTCTCTCTAGGGTTTTCGGCATTCTCTCTTTAGAAATCAAACAAGTTTAAACTATTGAGTCGAGCTACTACCATAAACACAACCCCCAAGTTCTAAGCTTTTGATTCCTCCCTCTCTCATCTACAATTGCAGCTACCATCACGAGCTCCACTTCTTAGAGCTTCAACCAATTCAACTGCCATTGCCCCACTAAGCACCACCATACCTACAAACTCTTAAGCACAAGATAGCTACACCACAATGATTACAACCCTCCTAAACCCCACACTAAGGCATCCACTATCCAGCAACAGCCACCATATGGCAATGCTTACTCCACCACTTCTGTCCAAATTACAACACTACCTAAACAACCACTAAACTTTGTGGCACTTGTCACATACCCTCATTATCCATTAAAAACCACACAAAAACAAAGTTCCCCCTTTGAAAAACAATCCAAAGCATCCCTTTCTACCATTGTTGTTGGTCTCATACCCTCAACCCAATTCGTCACCCGTATATGCACTTATCACCCAACGACTCAAATCCAACCCCATCCGACCACCCTTGACTTGTGCCTACTCCCTCTTCGTTTTTTTATTTTATTTTATTTATATTGTATTATTTTTCTTTCATCTAATGTTTTTTTTTGTTTTGCAAAAAAAAATCCCAAAAAAAAAAAGAAAAAAAAAAGGAAAGCTTTGTTATATTATTTTATTATTATTGTTTTTTAGCATGTTTTGATCAAAAATTAATAAAAAAATAAATAGATATTAAAAATAAAGAATTTTTTTTATAAAAATTAAAAAATAGTAGTTAAGTGTTTTATCACTTAGTAAGATCTTTTTTAAAATAAATAAAAATAAATGAACTTTTTTTCCAAAAATGGGCTTTTTTCAAAAAAAACTCTAAAATTTGGACCCTTTTTAGAATTTTTCTTGAAAAAAATTTAAAAATATTATAAAAACTTAAACCCAACCGTTTTCTTAAGTTAAAATCAATCAACTTACTAAAAGTTTTCAAGAACAAATTATAGAAATTCTTTGTTTTTGATTTTGTAAATAATCAATTTTTTTGTTTCCATTTTTTTTAAAAAATACAATTTATTACTTCTTTACTTGTAAATAAAAATTATCACTCTTTTTAGTTTAAAATGTATTTTGAAAATAAATTTAATTCAAAAAGTTAAGTTAGTACCCATTTGGAGTTTAATAAGATAACCTTAAAATTCAAAATCTGTAATTTTTTAAATCATTTTTAGAAAGTAGAATCGATTTTTACATAGCCCAGTCATTAAGTTATCACTGATTCACCTAATTGATTTTCACTTAAATTTTTTATTCTTGACCCTAGTTGGATGGTTCCAATTCTTTTTTTCAAAACTAAAAGAAAACTAGATTTTCCTTAATTCTTAGTTGAGGATTTATATCGAATGAATGTAAGGTTTAATATAAATTGAATTAAGGAAAATAAATAAAAAAAAAGAGGAAATTACTAAAAGTTTACTATTTCCAACCTCTTAAGTACTAATTAGTACCTAACAATTACAAAATCTTGTTACAATAAAAAGAATCGAGAAAAATACAAAAACATATTCAACTTTGATTTTTCTACTTAAATTGATCTATGCTTTTTTTCTTTTACTAAATTCATTGTGTCATGTGAATTACAAATATTTAATAGTAAGTAAATTGTAAGAAAAATAAGAACACAGGAGAATTTACATTGGTAAACTAGTGTAGCCAGCACCATGTACAAAAAGGGAATTTTTATTCCTTGAGGATAATTGATATAGTATATATCGTAAGCCCTATAACTATTTGTAACATAACCCATAACTCAAGCATATCAACCCTCACCCTATGCTCCCACCATAGACCTCCTAAAGAATTCCATTTTGGTTAAGCTCCCAAAAATGTCAGGCCAAGTTATAAACCTAGTTAGGTCACAATAGTTCAAGGCATTCAACAATTCTCCACCTTAATTTAAATTAATAAAGTCACTAGAATCAAGAATAGCTCCTTGCTATTTATGCCTCAAAGGGCCTAATGCTATGCAAGCATTCACAAAGTCCAAGCTATGCTTATACTCTTTCGTAGGCAATGGCTTAATCAACATATCTACTGGATTAACTTTTGTGGCTATCTTCTCTACAAAAAAATAACTTATTTTTTATGACATCCCATATGAAGTTTAACCTCACATCAATATTCTTTGATCTCTCATGATAAACTAGATTGTTTGCCAAGTTCAATACACTCTAATTATTGTAACAAATGATAGGTTTCTGAACATTTAGAGCCAAGCAATCAATAAAACCATGCAATTATATACCTTCCTTAACCCCTTCTAATTATATGTATTCAGGTTCAATTGTTGACAAAGCATCTATAAGCTAAAGCATTACTTTCCATCTAATGGCACATCTATAGAGGATAAAGATATAACATGTAAGGCAATTCCTTATAAGGTCTCTACCACAGTCAAAGTCTATATAGCCAACCCGCCATTAGTAAGACCAATAGAATCGTAAGCCAAGCCAATATCACTCCTACCTTTAAAGTATTGCATGATGTATTTAATTGCCTCCTAGTCCCTAGATTACTCATAAACCTATTTACTACACTAACAGTATCAGCTAAATTTGGTATAGTGCATACTATAGCATACATCAAGCTTCCAACTACACTTTGACTGAGGAACTCTACTCATGTAATATGACACTTCATCTATAGTGGGGAACACATTAGCATGAAGTTTAAAGGATGCTACCAAATAAGTATTAACTAACTTAAACTGTTCTACCTAAAAAGACTACAACACCTTTTCAATGTGTTTTAACTAAGATACATACAATAGGCTTGACATCTTGTCTCTTCAAGTCTCCATGCCTAAAATCTTCTTGATTGCACACAAATACTTGATCTTTAACTCATTATTAAGTAATGTCTTTAGAATGGTAATTTCAATCTTATTCTTTGTCAATTAACTTGTTATCCATATATAGCAACAAATAGATAAAGGAGCCATCTGATAGTTTTCTAGAGTAAACATGGTTATCAAACAGATTATGAACAAACTCATCAGAAATCATAAATGCATCAAACCTCTTGAACCACTATCTTGAAGAATGTTTTAAGCCATATGAAGATTTCTTCAACAAATACACAATCTTTTTCTCTTTTTTTTTTTTTTTTGTTCAAAATTAAGAAACTCCTTTCACTTGTCATATAAATATGTTCTCTTAAATTCCCATGTAAAAAGTAGTTTTCACATCAAGCTACTCTAACTCAAGATTTGACACACTTACAATAGCTAAAAGAACTTTAATGGTCTTATGTTCACACTTGATGAGAATACTTCATGATAATTGATCCCTTCCTTTTGTAGATAACCCTTCACCACAAGCCTTGCCTTGAACCTAGTTGGTTTAACCATAGTAATACCTTCTTTCTTTTTAAAGACCCAATTGCATCCTATTGGCTTCATTCCCCTAAGTAATAATGCTACTAGCTCCTTTTTTTTTTTTTTGCCCTTTTATTGAGATTGAATCTCTTATTCATATAAATTAACCATTTTGATGCTTCTTTACTTTATCCTACTTCTTTGTATGATCATGGTTCATTTGAATTGATATTGTCTACTATTATAAAAGCATATGCAATAGAATTAGTATTAACAATGCTGACACAATTTCCATATCTCATAGGCGTTTTAATCTCTTTTCTTATTCTTCTTGTTACTATACTGTATGGTTATTCTCAATGCACGTCCTTAGGCAATTATGTAGGATTTATAAACATCCCTTTTGAAGTTTCAATTTGAAACTCCACCTTCTAGTCATAATCATGATCTTTGATTCCTAAAAAAGCTTCAAGCTCCTCTTTTTAGGGAAACGTAGCACATTTATCAAAGGTAACATATCTACTAAGAATAAATTTTGGAGTTCTATCCTTTTAAGTATACCACAATCTATACCCTTTAACTTCAATGGCATACCCTAGAAGTATGTATTACATTACCCTAGCCAAAATCAAATTTACCATCATTAACATTGTAAGCAAGACAAGCAAATATATGGAAGCGAAAATAGTAAGAGGGGGTACCATACCATACCTCCTAAGGAGTCCCAAAATCTATTCTAAATGATGGAGATCTATTCATCTGATAGTAAGTAATATTAACTACCTTAGCATAAAATTGCTTCTAAACTCTAGCATTAATCGCATGAATTAAGCATACGATAAGAGTGTTAAGTTCATGCATTTTGCAACACATTTTGTTGTAGAACATGTCATACAATGAGATGCCCCACTATACCTTCTTTCTTGCAAAAATTATCAAAAAGTGCATTATAGAATCCTAAACCATTATCTATTTTAAGCTTTTTAACTTGATTCCTACCATATTTTTCCACTATGGTCTTACACTTCTTGAACCTCCCAAACACCTCATATTTTGACTTTAGAAAATACACTAAACTTTTCTATAGTAGCCATCAATGAAAGCAACAAAGTATTTGTATCCTCCATGGAATTTAACTAAAGAAGAACTCCATAAATTTGAATGAATATAGTTAAGGATACCCTAAGAAGTATGTTTACCAAAACTCAACTTAATTCTGCATTGCTTACTCATAACACAAGTCTCATAGAATTTTAGTTTCCCTATTTCTACCGTATCTAACAATCTTTGTTTACTCAACATTGCAAACCATTTTGCGAAATTCGTACTCACGCGACTAAGTTTGGTAGTTGATTTAATACATTTGGGAAGATAACCAATTAAGCTTGAAACTTACGAAGGGCTTAGAAATATTAGTCAAGGAATTCCTGTAAGCTTGGAATTTAAAAATATAATAAAATATTAAAATATAGTTAAAACGGTAGCAATTTACTATATTATTATATTATCGGTAACACACGAATTAGGTCTCGAAAATTTACGAACACTCAAAGATAAATTATAGGAGTAATATAATTAATATTGTATATAAAATGATATATAATATACATGTATGCACATTGGGTATAATTATTATATAAATATATGTACCCGTAATTGTAAAAAATATGCAAAAATTACTAAATAAGTAAATAAAAATAAGGGAAAAATTATAAAAAATTACCATACCATGGGACGACCAAGAGACATGTATTATGAGGCGTGACAAGCACTTGGGGGTTCAAAATTAAAGAAAATTCATGGAAGAACACTTTAAATGGGTAGATTCCATACGTTCACTAAGGAGAAAAAAAATCAAATGGTCCTCATGCGTTCATATCAAAATTTCAAACTATTAACTAGACTAAGCTTGGTCAATTGAGATTGTAGAAAATATTGAGAGAGAGAAAAATAGTGAGAGAAAGGGTGGAAACAAAAATAGGGAAATTTAGTATGCAAATTAGGGGTTTTGCAGGTTACTAGAGAAGATGACCACTTGAAAGCAAACCCAACAACCTAGAGCAAACCCAACAACCTAGAGATAGAGGAGGTGGCACTAACTTACAAAGACAAACCCCTACCCTCAGATGGTGGCTGGAGTTGCAAGCAACGGTAAGTTTCAGTTTCACCTGTTTTCCATTCTATTTTTCTAAAAATAGCAAATGAACTTAAAAAATTTTGAAATTTGGTTTTCATACATATTTTTGCATGAGGAATCCAAATCTTCAATAAAATTTTCAAAATTTTGAGTGTAAATATAAGGTCCTCAAGAAAACATCACGCATACTAATTTCGGTCACATTTTCGAAAAACCATCTAATGTTGTTATGACTTGAAATTTTATGAGTATAGTCCTACAATGTTATACTTTGATGCTATGTGGTTAGATTTTCAAAATTTGGTGGTCAAATTTTGGAGAAAATTTTGTTTTTCACAAAATAATGAGCTGAAGTAGGTTTTTCTAAAAGAGTTATGTTAGGTTTTTGTAAAATCATGCTCCAATCTATATTGGCCAACATACAACAACTGCAAGTGAGTGAATAGGAGTTTTAAGATGTTGATTTTCAATTTTAAGTAAGTATTTGGTGGTTTAAGATCTCAATTGTAAAAGTTCCAATGAGTTTGTATTAAGTGGAAAGCATAAGGGAAAAGTATATAAATGATGGTAGTACTAAATTGTTTCTTTCTGCATTTGCAGGTTTATTAAGACTCTAGAACTTAGGGTAAGTTGAATTATATATCAAGTAGTTAGATGTACTAGTAGTAGTAAGGTCAAAAACTATGTTAAAAAATAAGTCAAAATGTGATGTGGTGTGAATATGTTAAATACACTAAGAGAATTGGATCTATACCAAAAAGTGGCTTATATTTAGACTCTACCTTATTTTTAGAGACAAACTATAAGTTGGGAACTTTTTAAATAAGAATCTAATCTTGGATTGAAGGTCAAAAACTCCATCAAAAATAGGGTCAAAATGTATTCTAGTATTTAATATCATTGATCACACCAAGAGTCTGACAAGAGGTCAACAAATGATTGGTGCATGTATTCTATACCTTTATCAGAGTTAGAATATGAGTTAAAAGCCATTCAAACAATAACCTATACCATAAGGATAGGTTAGAACCTAAGTCAAAAACTCATTCAAAAAGTAGTTTGATGGAAGATGCAAAATTTAGAAGCAATTGGAAGTTTGAAGATTGTTAATACTGAATATTAGATCATTAGGAGTTGAAAAGTAGACCAGAAAGTCACCTAATTATGCCTTCTAAGAATTTATTAAAGTCAAAAACTATTAGGCAACAACTTGTACTAGGTCAAAACCTTAGTTAGAATGTACCCTACTTAACTAATACCTAATAAACACCTTAGAAAAACTCAACTAACACAATTGAAAAATGTACTTAAATGTCCACAATGAACACATATATTATATGTTGAATGGAAACTAAAGATGTTATGTTAAATTTTAAGGATAATAAAGAAACACAAGAGCAACACATGAAGAGAATAAGCATCAATATCTAGGTAAGTAAGATCAGCGTTTCTTCGCACTTTGAAGCATTGTTTAAGAATACTTAAGGACCTTAGTATATGTCTTGTTTGTAGTTGTAAGTTAGTTGCCTATATGTATGCAACGTATGTACTTGAATATGGTTGTGCTATTTTGAATGCTAGATTTATGTATTGATGGTTTCATGATATTACTTGCTTTAGACTGTTTGAAATTACTTGATCACCCTAAAAGCAAACTAACACAAACTCAACTTAACTACTAACTAAACTTACATCGCAACCCATTAAGGGAAATGATAGGGATTCTCGAACTAAATATGGACCCTTCGATGAGGATAACGGAAATAGTTCTCTCCCTACCCTTAGTCGAATTAAATGACAAGAGAAGAGGTCTTAACAAGGTTGGGGTCTGTGGTTCAAAAAGAAGTCTCGAACGGATGATGTTCTCCATTGCAAAACCCTTAGTTTGGTTTCGATCCACGAAGTATATAGCATTAAACTCCTCAAAACCTGGATTAGAGTAGACGCAGTTTCTCTAATCTTACGACAGACTAGTCAAAGTCGTACAATGACATTTTCTTGAACCTATATTGCATCTATTTAACTTTACTTGAAAACCTTGGTTGCTTAATGTTAAATCTGTGCTATTGTCTCTGTCTCACTTGCTAAGCAAATTGATGTTCATTTCCATATGGTTGTTTTGCAAGTTTCTTAGTAGATTTGCTAATACTACTTCAAGTTCTAGAAGATTAGAAAACGAGGTCAGAGAGTGAGATTTAAGATTACCCAATTGGATTTCTTCTTAGTTTATCAACTGTACTAACCTTTAGGAAAACAAATAAGATCTCCTCAGGTGACCCATAGTTTTCAGTTAATGAAATTTATTCTATACTCTCCAAGTATATGAATTTTAGTATACAAGTATATGAATTTTAGTAGACATTATATCTTTTCGTAATAATGTAGTTTTTGGAATTTTTATTAAATACAAGGTTTCATCCTTCATACAACTTACAACTTAATTTTTACTCAAAATTTAAGCTATAAAATTATTATCAATAACTATTTTGAAAAGTTACACCACAGATTAATTCCTACCAAGTACTGAATAAGATGCTTCCAAGTAGTAAAGTAGCAAATGCCTTGTAAAGGCTACACCTACCTTAACAACTAAAGTGGCTAGCTCTTAACATAAGTTAGTTTACATAATGGGGCTATTTTGACTCCTCAGTTTAGGGCGTAACACCTTTCTCACCTATTGACCTAATCTACAATAGCATAATCTTATACAATCATCATATTGCTCTAAAGAGCAAGAGATTGCCACCATTCACATCCCTAGATTACTCTTCAATGCATAAACTCCAAGATGCAGTCTACCCTTCATTACCATTAAAGCAACCTTCAAAACTCTAACTATCCATCTGTATACTTTCCTCAGTTCCGTTGCTACTGTAGGCTTTACACAATCGATCAGATCATATAGATATCCCTTTAGCACAACATAGATCATTGCAAAGATCTTGAAGACCCACCAAAGTACGAAAGCCAAGATCTTTTAGAAAATGGATTCCTATTCAAAGAATGCAAACCGCATGGATAAGCTCACACTAACCGGTTAATTTGGAATCCAATTCGGTATTTTCCTTAGGAGGTATTGGAAAGGAATTCGAATGGAATAATATCGATTCATAAAAATACAGAAGAAAAGGTTCTCTATTAATTCAAAAGCTGTACTTGTGGGATAGAGAAAGAGGAAAAAACTAAAGATTTCACTCACATAGTGCTTTTGATCAAAAAATCAATCTAATTTCTTCCGTACCCCTCACTCAATGAGAAAATGGGTCAGATTCTACAGGATCAAACCTATAGGAGTTAAGGAATGATGGAAGGGAGTAAAAAAGAAAGAAAGAAATAAAGGAAAAATAATCAAAAAAGAAGTAAATAAAAATAAAAATGAAGTAGAAGAACCCAGATTTCAAATGAACAAATTCAAACTTGAAAAAGATCTTTCTAATTCTTGAAGAATGAGGAGCAAGAGGATTGATCGAGAAAGATCTCTTGTTCTTATTATAAGATCGTAGTTGGATCCGCAGATGTTTGGTAAAAAGAATAATCTTCTCCTTTAAGAATAATCAAAAATGGAAAGTGTTCAATTAGAACATAAAAACGTAACTAAATTGGTCCTAGTTACTCTTTGGGACGAAGTAGAAGAAGGGAAGAGATTCTCAAACGAGGAAAAGGACCCAATAACTTCAAAAGAATTGAACGAAGAGCCGTATGAGGTGAAAGTCTCATGTACGGTTCTGTAAAGTGGCAGTAAGGGTGACTTATCTGTCAACTTTTCCACTATCCCCCCAAAAAACCAAACTCTGCCTTATGTAAAGTTACCAAAGTATGATTAACCTCTAGATTTGAAATCATTGCTTATATACCTGGTATTAGCTATAATTCATGAGAACATTCAAGAGTCTTAGTAAGAGGGGGAAGAGTTAAGGATTTACCCAGTGTGAGATATCACATTGTTCGAAGAACCCTAGATGCTGTTGAAGTAAAGGATCATTAACAAGAGCATTATAGTGCGTTATAGATTCTTATCCAAGACTTGTATCATTTGATGATACCATATGAATCGCTAAAAACATGTAAAGTGTATGGCTAACCCAATAATGAAAGTTTCGTAAGAGGACTAAAGTAGGCTACCATGAGACAAAAGATCTTCTCTCTAAAGAGATTCGATTCGGAACTATTATTTGCCTAAGGTCCAATATGGAAATAATTTCAGAGGTTTTCCCCGACTTTGTCTGTATCAACAAACAATTCAAAATGCCTCGACTTTTTTAGAACAAGTCCAAGTCAAATAGCAATGATTCGAAGCACTTATTTTTATTTTTACACTATTTCGAAAACCCAAGGACTCAATCGTACAGATATGTAAAATACAGGATTTCTAATCCTAACAGGAAAGGGGGGAAACAGATTCTCAATTTAAAGTGAGTAAACAGAAGTCCATACTCGATCTCATGGATACATATAGAATTATTTGGAAAGCTGTATTTGATGAAAGTCGTATGTACGGCTTAGAGGGAGATCTTTCTTTCATATCTTTTGAGATCCACCCTATAATTAGGGTCAAAAAGCTAAAATAAATTATTTTAGCCCTTATAAAAAGAAAACTGATTCTTGAATCCCTTTCACACTCATGTTACGTCGAGATACTGCAAAAGAAAAAACTGCAAAATCTAATCCAATTTATCGTTCTCGATTAATTAACATGTTAGTTAACCGTATTCTAAAACACAGAAAAAATCATTAGCTTATCAAATTATCTATCAAGCCATGAAAAAGATTCAACAAAAGACAAAAACAAACCCACTATCCATTTTACGTCAAGCAATACGTAGAGTAACTCCCGATATAGCAGTAAAAGCAAGATAAGTAGACGAATCGACTCATCAAGTTCCCATTAAAATAGGATCCACACAAGGAAAAGCACTTGCCATTCAATGGTTATCAGGGGCATCCCGAAAACGTCCAGTCGAAATATGGCTTTCAAATTAAGTTCCGAATTAGTGAATGCTGCCAAAGGGAATGGCAATGCCATACGCAAAAAGGAAGAGATTCATAGAATGGCAAAGGCAAATAGAGATTTTGCGCATTTATGTTAATCTATGAGCAGAAGATCTATATAGACACATAGATCCGTGGATCCATATATCTCGATCAGAAAAGAATCAATAGAAAAAGAAAGAATTAGAATTGATCGATATATTTCTCAAAAAAAAAAAAAAAAAGAAACGAAAGATGAAACATAAATCATGGATCAACTAAGCCCTCTTGGGGGCTTACTTAAGAATAAGAAAGAGGAATCTCATGGAAATACCATGGAATAAGGTTTGATCCTATTCATGGGGATTCCATTAATATTCCATTCCAAAAATAAAAAGTTAAAAAGAATTGTAATTTTTTTGGAGATTGGATGTCGTTACTAATTCATGATCTGGCATATACAGAATGAAAACCTTATTCTCGATTCTACGAGAATTTTTATGAAAGCCTTTCATTTCCTTCTCTTCAATGGAAGTTTTATTTTCCCAGAATGTATCTTAAATTTGGGCCTAATTCTTCTTCTGATGATCGATTTAACTTATGATCAAAAAGATATACCTTGGTTATATTTCGTCTCTTCAACAAGTTTAGTAATGAGCATAACGACCCTATTGTTCCGATGGAGAGAAAAACCTATGATTATCTTTTTAGGAAATTTCCAAACGACAACGAAATCTTTCAATTTCTTATTTTACTATGTTCAACTCTATGTATTCCTCTATCCATAAAGTACATTAAATGTACAGAAATGACTGTAACAGAGTTTCTGTTATTCATATTAACAGCTACTCTAGGAGGAATGTTTTTATGAGGTGCTAACGATTTAATAACTATCTTTGTAGCTCCAGAATGTTTCAGTTTATGCTCTTACCTATTATCTGGATATACCAAGGAAGATGTACAATCTAATGAGGCTATTACGAAATATTTACTCATGGGTGAGGTAAGCTCTTCTATTCTCGTTCATGGTTTCTCTTGGCTATATGGTTCATCCGAGGAAGAGATCGAGCTTCAAGAAATAGTAAATGGTCTTATCAATACACAAATATATAGCTTACTCGAAATTTAGCCTATAAAAATTATTATCAATAACAATTTTGAAAAGTTATACTACAGGTTGATTCCTACCAAGTACTGAATGAGACGCTTCCATGTAGTAAAGTGGTGAATGCCTTGTAAAGGCTACACCTACCTTAACAACTACAGTAGCTAGCTCCTAACATAAGTTGGTTTACATAATGGGACTATTTCGACTCCTCGATTTAGGGCATAACACCTTTCTCACCTATTGACCTAATCTGCGATAGCATAATATTATAAAATCATCATGTTTCTCTAAAGAGCAAGAGATTGCCACCATTCACATCCCTAGATTACTCTTCAACGCATAAACTCCAAGATGCAGTTTACCCTTCATTACCATTAAAGCACCCTTCAAAACTTTAACTATCCATCTTCACTATAAAAACTTTTACCTTGCTTATCAAAAATACCCAAAGAAATCAAATTCTTGTGTAGATTAGGGACACAACAAGCACTAAATGTTCCAACCATCCTGTCATACATCTTAATCAACACAGAACCATTGCCCTTGACATTAAGCTCCTTATCATCAATTACATTTACACTATCATTCCATTCCTTGAATGAAGTGAGCAAATCCTTTAGAAAAGAGTCATGTGATAAGATGCACCAGTGTCTGACCCACGTTTTTGTAAAACCCAAAGTATTAACCATCAAAACATTACTGCCTTCATGTTTATCAGAACTCTCCTATACTACTGTTGCGCTTACTTTATCATTTGATTCCTTTGTTTTCATTTCCCTTCTCTTATTATAGGTTGTGCCTCCTAATATACCCCGTTTCTTTACAATGCTAACATTAAGGTTCTTTAGACCTTGATTTTAAGCATGACCTACTCTTTCTCCTACCATCCCTCTCTTTATCCTTGACCTTAGTAAAACAAGACTTAAATGTGGTCCTTCTCCATTAGAGCCAAAGACCATTCTCTTCAATTTCTTAGATCGCATAATATCTTTCACATCACTAAAGAGATAATCTCTCTTCCATGCAACATAGTCCAAACAAAATTCTCATATGAATTTAGCAAGGAACACATAAGAGATCGCGTAATACTCATCATCAAGAACCCCAACACCTTATGAGTTTAGGATGAGTTAATTAAAGTTATCAACATAATCTTTTACTACTGTATAAATGCTACTTCTCATATAAACAACTTGTTAAGGATTTCTTCTAATACTTACACTTGCACCTTTTCCATACTAATGCATCAGTTGTTTTCTCAACCACCTCTCTTAAGATTTCATCAATTAAACCTAATAAAATGGCATTGTGCACCTTTACTAAGATCTCAGCCTTCTCCTCCTCCTTTAAACTCTCAAGCAATTTTTCTTCTCCTTCTAATTTTGTCACACACCCCAACTGAACTAAAATGGCCCTCATCTTCAAATTCCACAAAGTGAAATCATTCGATCCATTGAATTTCATAATATCAAACTTTCAGGACAATATCTTTAATTAGTAAAGGAAACCCTAGATACCTAAATTTGAACTAGAAACCTGTTTAACCAGGCTTTGATACCAATTGTCCTGCGAACAATAGATATCTATCAAGAAATAAATTGTAAGAAAAATAAAGTGTTAAGGGGGTTCATGTGGGTAAACCAATGCAACCAATGCCATTGGTAGGAAGAGGGTTCTTATTCCTTAAGAATAATTGATATAATGTATTTTTGAAACCCTAAAACTATTTGTAACATAACCCATAACCCCCTACGTGTAACATTTGATTAGAACTCCTCCAATTGAAGTATTGTCTACTTTAGCATCAAATGCTACATGGCTTTATCCCTTAGTACAGCTGTTTCCCAAGAGGTTACCTATCTCGAGAGTGCTACCCCTTGAGTGTGGGGTTCCAACGAATTCTAAGCCATTACACTAAAAAATGTCTTAATATTTAGAATTTCTTCACCTTCTACTTAAGAAGTATTACATTCTAGCCTTCTCATAAAACCAACGTCTTCGTCGATTATGTTACACAAGTCTAGAATCACCACTCAATAAGAACTCCACCTTTCCGACTAATGAGTTGCTCTAATACCATTTTGTAACAACTTCATTGGACCTCTTCTCACTGGAGTATTATCCACTTTGATATCAAAGCTCATATGGTTTCGTTCCTTAATACAGCTATTTTCTAGGTCACCTATATTGAGTGTTTCTATTCAAACATGCTTAATTTTAGAGTTTTGATGCACTCGAAGTCATTACATTAAAAGATATCTCAATTATTACAATTTTATCACATTCTATTTAAAAGTTATTACACCACAAACATCACAAAGAATTTTATTTTTGAACAAGCTCGCAAAAATATCGAGGTAAATTATAATTCAAGTTATGTCACAATAATCCAAAGCACTCAATACATAGTTATACAAAAGTACTTTTATTAAAATCTTAGGTCATAAACATGAAAACGATGAAACCCAAAAGAAGATTCTGACATGACCCTCAATATCAGCCACTGTAGATCTTTACCTTCATTTTGAAACCTTAGGAATAGAACTCCTAAATAAGAGGGAAAAAAAAAGGACCTAGAGTTTATTGTTTAGGTGTTTTTTCACTTATGTATTTGATTTGAGGGTCTTTTAGGGTTACGTATCATGTTAGATTTTAACAAAGCACTTGACAACAATATTTATGCGTTTGTAATTTTCTCGTAGTTTTGTTCATATACCATTATGTGGTAACTAAATTTACCAACTTGTTCGTCTACCTTTTATTGTTAGGCGATAAAAGCTACCCAGGACATAGTTATAGATATCTTACCTGAAATAAAGCATAAAAGGAAGGCAAAGACCTTTCATGTGATGAGCTTCACTATACGGAATAGAGAAATTTTCGTACAAAAATTTGTCGGCATTCTGATATTAAGTATTCAATTAATCTTTGTACTGATGTATTTGCTTCCTTTGTCTCTAGAAAAGCCAATCTTGTAGTTGATTGGTAGCCAAATTTACTAGACCGTGAGTCTTTGTGATTGGTAGTATAATCCCCCTTCGCTCTCCTTAGACTACTTTGAGTCTAATTTATCTTCTTGTTCTTGAGAGGCTTGTAGTATCATTGATGATGGTTAATTAATGAAACTCTTGGTTGTGTTGGTTAAAAAAAAAAAAGAAAGAAAGAAAGAAAGAAAAAAGAAGAAGAAGAAGAAGAAGAAAAAGAAAAACTTTGCTAACAAGTTTTGAGCCATGCAAATTGGTAGAATTTAATATCCGCTAGAGTGGGATCAAAGAGCTCTGGGAAGGAGTTAAGGTGAGGACAAATCTCAGATCTAAGTCATACTTGATAAATTTAATTATATATAAGGTTAATTATGTCGGGTACTGTTAGAAATTGTCAAATTTATGGAATCACGTTGGATTTTCTAAAAATTCTATTTTTATGCTTTGAAAAAAAAATTATGTCTCAAATATTCTCCTCAAATGTAATATCAAATTGGTATCTTATATAAATATGTACGTTATTTTATTTTTTTAGGTGGACTAATCATCTGGTTTGGTATTTTTCTTAACTAGTTGGGCATTTCAGTACTTAGTACAAATTAAATCACATGATGAATTGGTCATAAGAAATAACTATAATTGCATAATAATACAAAATATTGACTTGGTTTTGCCTTCCTTAAGAACTTTCGAGCTTTCAACATATTTTCATGGGTATAAGGGTGATATTCTAGAAGTCTGTAATATTATGCAATTTCTATAGTAATTTACCCTACTTATTATCGATATTTTTTAGATGAGTAAAGATTACCGTGTGTATATGGATAAAAAAATTTATTGGATATTACACGTGATATGAATTTACACATTATAGATAAATACCAATAACATTTGGGAAAATTGCAAAAAAGTCCCTCTAAACTCTCAAATGTAATAACCCTCCAAAAAAATGATAAATTTGCAAAACAAAGGATATTTTCATTTTTAATTAAAAAAATCATGCAATGATCAAAGTTCATAAAATCTTAAAGTACAATTTGATAAGTTTAGAACTTATTTCAATACTAAAATCAAAGTTTACAGGAGTCATTTACAATCTATAATAATTATTAGCTAAATTATCAAAGTTTAAAGGAGAAATTTGTAATATTTGAAAATTTAAGAATAAATTCTCATCTAAGTCAAAGTCTAAGGAGATTGTTTGCATTTTCTCCATAAATTTTTTATACAAATAACTAAATTTATCAAAATCTTGTTGATATATCTATCATGTATACATAACATCTGAAATATAATACTATAAATCTATTCTCATCCAGACGAGCTGGCATGGCCTAGATGGGTGACAGATATGGGAGCAATTTTCCATAATTTATAACTAAAACATACTTAGCATCAAATATCTACGTATAAGAGATATTCAACCCATGTAGGGTAGGACAAATCCTACTATCGACAATTCTATTGGATCCCTCCTACAGCTTGCTCTATTGCATCTAAGACATTGCAAAGCTTTGAAGACTCTTCCGGGGAGGTTGTCTAAGTTAGAAAAGTCTCTCCAGATTCTTGACATCTCAAGCCGTTGCAACTTGTATACACCCCTACTAAAGAATTGCATATAGAATGACTTGAGAAGTTCCATATTAAAGGAAACGGTTTTCATCAAAAGTAGAAGCAAAAGCGACAGATAATACAGCAAATGAAAGTGAAGGGAAAATAGCTCAATATCAATGGCATTGAAATAGAGAAGATTAAGGAAAGAAAAGAAGTAATCTCTTATCGACATGGTTCAGAGGTTAATCCTACATCACAGAAAGTGAAACTTGCTATTGACTTTCGTCTGGCTTGATATTCGCAAAAATTATGTGCAAAACTTCCCCATAACTCTCATCTTTGAATGCAGAGCAAACATTCATTTCTTCTTGAAGGAATATAAAATAAATTTAAAAAAAAAAAAACACACACACACACACACAGATCCACATTTATTTATTGTGTAAAAGGCTTTTTTCCTTTATTTATTTATTTATTTTTTTTTTTTTTTTGGGTTGTTTGTCTAGAATTGCCATTTGCAGACCCATCGATATTTCGGCCGGCAAAACAATGTCCTCCTTCCTAATTTGGCGCGATCGTCGTGTCTAATAATAGTGCCTTAAACGACTTGATCCCCAAGAGGGAGGTGGCTTGAGCAAATTATGATTGACAAATGACAGAGAGATCCTTTGATGGCTTTATTGGTATAAAAACGAACAAGTTACACCAAAAATGGTTAGAAAATTACTATGTTTTATCCTTAATTTCTATTCTTATGTGTCTCATACCATTTCTTTCATCACATCACTAACTAAAAAACAGGTGTCAAAAATCTAAATATAGTATTCTATTTGATACCTGGACTTTATTTCCTTTTTCAATTAAGCACCTAAACTTTTTGAGTATTGATTTCAACACTCAATTAGAGTTTAACTTGCTAAAGTTATTACTTACTTAACAGTATTAGCTATCGTCAATTGACATGGCACTTTTTGTTACAACCAAGTAGTAGATGGTAATAGTTGTAAACAGAAAGTGGAGGGAAATAACAATATTGTTAAATTCATTAGTAATTATGTAATAAGTGTTCAAATTTTGTACATCACAAGACCATAAAAGGAAATGAAAAAGAACATAGAGGCATGAAAATTTCTCTAGGAAAAATAACAAATATGTACTAGCAAGGCTCACTCAAAGTAGCCAACTTCTTTTACCATAATCAACCTTATGAAACTTTTCCATATTTTTTATCATCAACCAAAGTACCTCGCACAACAACAAATCAAATGTTAGTAATCTATGTTTCATCATATTAGCATCTAAAATTACAAAGTAAATACGAAGGAAGAAGAGAGAGAGTTATGGTTTGTGAGAACCTTCAAGAGTCAAAGAGTAAAAGAGATTGAAAGGAGATTCAAAGAACAACCCTACTGGTCATATTAGGTTTAGTGAATATTGGGTTAGGCTTATATTTGATAAAAGAAGTCCAACATTTGGTGCTCTTGTTATTGTTTCATCAATGGCAAGAGGATCAAGAAACAGCACGCAATCAACATATACGGATCCATTACAAACATTAGTCACTTCATTAGGAGAAACAATGAAAGTAATGTAAATACAAGTAGAAATAATAAAAACTATGCATACCTAGATGCAAGAATCAATGAAGGAAACAATACAAGTTCAAGAATCTATTCAGAATATTAATAATGCCATAACTATACTTCAAGATAAGATTAATGGCAATCATAAGAATCAAAACCATATTTGATCATCTCAACAACCTGAACAAGTTCACATACATGGTGACTCTAATGGTTCATCATCTTCCAATAATGTGGCCGACAAATTGTTAAAAGTATCAAATTAGAGATTCCAAAATTCTATGGTGATGATCCATAATGATGAATTTTTAAACTAAAAAATTTTTCAATTTCAATCACATACCTATGGATTAATGTCTCACAATTACATCTTTTGCTTTAGAAGGTCCAAGTCTTCAATGGTATCAATGGATGGACATAAACAACCAGATCAACACTTGGCCTCAATTCTTGACAAATCTAGAAAAAAGATTTGTACCATCTGAGTATGAGGATGTTTAAGATATGCTTATGAAAAGTGGTCAAATGAAATCAATCTAAGAATATGAAACAGAATTCAAGGCACTATTTAATAGAGTGATACGACTTTCTAAAAACTTTCTTATAAGTTACTTTGTTTTGAGATCAAAGAAAGACATTAAAAGGAAAATTCAAATAGCATAGCCTCCTATACTAGTACATACTAAATGGTTGGCAAAAATGTAAGAAGCAAAATTTTCCGATCATTCTATTCCCTCACAATTATTCAATCATTCTCATACATCTTCATACATAACCCTTCAATTTTCAAAAACATCAACCCATTCATCATCATAACACCAATACAACCAGTCCATCTAAGACACAAAAACAACATTGCCAATAAGAAAATAAACACCAAAAGAGATACTAACAAGGCACAAACAGGGATTATGCTATAACTGTAATGAGAAATTTAATAGAAATCACAAATGTAAAGCTAAGTTTCTATTACTTCAATGTGATGACCAAGATGATGAAATTAATATATCACATAAGCCTATCCCATACACTTCAGAAGAGCATGCTTATGATAAATCAGGTAAAATTAGCTACTATGTGTTAACAAGAGATGGGGTGCCTCAAACACTGAGATTTGAAGCCATTATCAAAAATCATAAAGATTTTGTTCTACTGGACTCAAGCAATACTTACAACTTTGTAAAAAGTAACATATTCAAGATTTAGGCCTACAATTCCAAATTTCATGTAATAGTTGGGAATGAACAATGTTTGACATGTGAAGGCTAAGTTACCATACTAGTCTTCATTCAAGGAATCACATATCAACCGTTGTTTTATGTTTTACTTATTCAAGGATATGATCTTGTATTAGGGGAGCAATAGTTACAAACCTTGGCATTATTACTAATGATTGTAGTCAATTAATAATGCAGTTCACATTTAAGGGGCAACCAGTTACATAGAAGGGACAATAAGGATCTAAAAGGTAGCCTACTTTCAGTTAGATGAGAAAATCATTTCACTTAGTAGCTTCGAGGGTTTCAACCTATATTTCACAACTTACTATCAACACATCAAGGATGCAAGTAGCCAGCTAATCAATTTTTCCCCTTCATCATTGCTCATCAATACTACCTATTTTTATTCTCGAGACTTTTATCATATTACCAATTAGTCCAGATTATCAACAGTAGTATGAAGATCGCAACCATGCCTCTTACAACATTAAGGACAAGGTTGTTTTAGGGAAGGGCAAATTGTTGCAATCAAATAGTAGATAGTAATAGTCGTAAACAAAAAATGGAGAGAAATAACAATACTGTTAAATTCATTAGTAATTAGGGAAAAAGCATTCAGTTTGAACATCACAAGACTATAAAAGGAAAAAGGAAATGAAAAATAAGATAAAGGCATCAAGATTTCTCAAGGAAAAATTACATATCATTAGGAGCAAGCCTCACTCAAAGCAGCCAACTTCTTTTGCCATTCTCGATCTTCTAAAACTTTTCTATCATCAACCAAAGTAACTCGCACAACAACATATCAAGTGTTAGTAATTTGTGTTTCATCATATTAACATTTGAAATTATGGAGTAAACATGAGGGAAGAAGAGAGAGAGTTAGGGTATGAGAGAACCTTAGAGAGGCAAAGAGTATGAGAGACTGAAAAGAGATTCAAAGAACAACTCCAATAGTCATATTAGGTTTAGTGAATATCATGCTAAGCTTATATTTGATAAAAGTTCAGCACTTTTCCACAACAATACACAAAAAGTATCCTTCCTTTTTAAAATAGTCAATATTTACTAAACAATAGTCTAATCGAATTTTCAAATAATTTATAGAATCAAGCCCAATTTTTTAAAAAAAAAATATGGTGGATTCAAGTTTTCAAGTAGTTTCTAAAGTCAAGCTCAACATTATAAATTTTAACTCGATTAGTTTGCGAGCCTTATGGACCTTAGCACAAGCATAAATATTAGTCGAATTCAAGTCAATAATATTGTTTTAATTAAGACAGTAAATATCTTTATAGATAATCAAGTATAAAGAGTTTAATTAAATCATGCACAAATTTATTCAATATCACTTGAAGTTGAGTATAGAACAGAATTCTAAAATCAATCAAAGTTGAATTAAACTCAAATTTTGAATATTCACATTAAGCTTAAATTAGAACTTAGTAATATATTATTTTAACTCAACTCATTAATAACTTTATGCGCTAATATTGTACCTTTTTCCATGTGCAAATAATTTAACTGCAAATTGCACATACTTAACTATTTTGAGATTTTAGCGTTCGTTTGGATGTACGTGTACATTTTCCATAGCTATGGAAAGAAAAGTTTGCATTTTGAAATTCAGATCGCTATGAAATCATATCGGGATATATGCCAATCATTCTAATAATTTAAAAAAAAAAATAAAAATGATTATGTTATAAAGGACAAATAATTATTAATTCTTACCGTACATGAACAGGGTACTTAATATGTGATTTTCGCATTGACACAGCCTCTATGAAAAATGCAAGTTAGGTAGCATTAATACGAATAATTGCTTGGATATCAAGACAATTCTGTCTTAATAAGTGAAGGAACAATTTATTTAAGCATTGATAATTAATGTTAACTCGATGAGTAAATAAATGCCAAAAGATTGCTTCTCAAAAGACAAATAGGAATCAGTCCGAATAGTTAAGAAAATTCAAACGGCATGAATTTGCCATTTATTGGAGAAAGTCAAAATGACTGGATATATACGGTATAGAAACTTCCAGGGTACGTCTCTTTAGCTTTATACAAGCAGGAAAATGCATAGTGTTACCGAGGCATGAAATTTAGAGGATAATGTAAGCCAACAACATATTTTTAGACAAGAGAAGAAGAATTGGTCTTAACAACGTGTTGTGTTGATAATGAATATTTTATGTAATATAATTGATTAAAGGGACAATATTGCATTTGTGTCATTTTTTGATCAAACCTAAATTTTTCAAGTGTTATTCCAATACTTAGTTAAACTTGCTAAAGTTTTTTTGGAAAAATTACAAATTTAGGATTCAACCGTTTGCATTTTTTCTATTTAAATTCTAAATATTTCAGAATTTCTATTTAAATTCTTTACGTTTGCAAATAATGTTAAATAAATACTTTCATTCCACGTGACACATTTTGATTGGTCCATGTTTTTTATTAAATAAATATTATAATAAAATATTTCAAAAACAAATAAAATAATAAAATTTTAAAATTTTCAGAAAAATTCTAAGAAAAAGAGGAAAAAAATTTAAAAAAGAAAAAACATATATACATATATAATAATACATATATAAACATATACTTTTATTAAATTACAATAAAATTAAAATATCAAAATATAAAAAAATGAAAAAAAAAATTCCAATCACCTCAAGGTCAAGAGGTGACTAGAAAAGCTACCAAGTGATAGTAGGTTACTACTCACTAAAAAAAATGGAGGTGACCGCCCACCAACCTAAGGGGTTCCATGATTCAATTGAGTTTCAGCCTCATTTGCCTTTCTTATTTAATTTTATTTTTTTTGCCTTAGGTAGGCACCTACTGAACTAAGGGTCACACAGCCCTCCCTAACTAGTGAGCACTACCCAAGACCAACTATAGGTCACATGGCCTACTTTTTTTAGTCAGTCATAACTCATTACAAATTCATGGCTTTTTCAGCCACCTCAAAGTTAATGGGTAACTAATATCTTTTTTTTTTTTTTCTTTTTCTCAATTTTTTTATTGTAATTTTAATAAAAGTATATGTTTATATATTTATTGTTATATATATGTTTATTATTTTCTTTTCTTTTCTTTTCTTTTACAATTTTTCCTCTATTTTGGAATCTTTCTATTTTTTTATTTTTTATTAATTTATTTATTTTTAAGATATTCTATTATAATATTTATTTAATAAAAAAATTGCACTAAGCAAAATCTATCATACAGCGCAAATAAATGAAAAAGTTAACGATGTTAACGGAAGTTTTTGTTTGATATTGCTTACAAACGTAGAGGATTTAAATTGAAATTCTAAAACGTTTAGGATTCAAGTAGACAAGGTGCAAAAAGTTGAATTCTAAATTTATAATTTGTCCAAAAAAAAATTTTTTTTTTTAGGCTTAAAAGAGTAAGCTTGCTAAATTCGCTACCTCTCCTAATGATATTAATTACCGCCAATTGATGGGGGCATATTTTCCTAATCAATGCATGATACGTGTCTTCTATTATATTATTAGAATAGTCTATATTTAGCCGACAATAATCAAGTCAAGTTCAATTAGTTTTTTAGCTCATTAATTTGCAAACCTAATTTTGAACATAGCTTGAGTTTTAATATTACTCGAGTTTGAGTCAAATTCTAGTATTACTATGATTTTATTTACAGCAAGAGATGCATTCTTAGATAATTAAGTTTACACGAGTTTAATTGAGTCGTGTTCGAATTTTTTCAAATTCACTTTGAGTTAAGTATGAACAAAATTCTAAACTTGATCAAAGAATTTTTACAAAGCTCAAATTTTTAAAATTGGAGCTAACCTTACAATTGAACACAGTGATATATCATTTTGATTCAACTCATTTACAATCCTATTTGTAAATATCCCTTTTTCACATACAAATAATTAAGTGCAAATGGCAAATAGTTGACAATTTTAGGGTTTTAGCTAGAGTTATGCAAACAAGTTAAGTAGGCTAACTTGCCTCACCTTATATTGACCTGCAAGACAAATGGAGTGGTCTACTTCGACCCACGTAATATGCAAGTTGGAAATTTTAACCTAATTCATCCCACCATGAATTGGTAGGTTAAATAAGCCAACTCACTTATCCATTACAAATATCTTATATAAATTTTAATATTTTAAGATAAACCTATTAAAACAAACATTATAACTTCAATTAAAATTTTACGAAATAATTATAAGATAAACGTATTAAAATAAACATTATATTTTCAATTAAAATTTTACAAAATAATTATTTTCTCTTTCACGGATCTTTTTTTTTTTTTTTCTTTTTGTTGATTGTACTCCCACTTTTACATGTTTGAAATGATATCACGTTTGTTGCGAAAACTAAAAAGAGAACAATACATATACAACTGGCAGCAATGGTAGCATAAGTGGGTTAAGCTTCATTTTGAAATGATCAATTTCGACTTTCTATGTCCTCAGTAAATTTTAGAAAACTACTGTGATTGGTACTGCTTTTAAGTTCTACTTATTTAATGTTGGTACTGGCAATATTAGAGCTAGCTTTAGCTTTTCATTTCTCTTTATTGGCTTTACTCTTGTTGTGCTATAAATTCACTATCCTAGTTTGACATGCCCTAGAAGACAAACTTAAAGTTAACACACTAGCCCATAGAAATGAAAGTAGTAATCATTCGTGATGTATTCAATTTTATAGCATTGTCCATATCTTTCAATATGATATAACCAAGGAGAGAGAATTTTTTTTTATTTTTAATTCTTATGGGTTAGAGGGTTAACTCAACCTGCAATAAGTTCGCTTACTTTAACTTACGGGCTAAGTGAGGCGGGTTAGACAAATTCACATTTAAGTGGATCAAAATTTTTAAACCCTATCTACATTTTTCCTATGATTTAAATGAACTAATCTACATAATTCATCTTGCTTGCACAACTCATTTTAGCAATGATCTAATTGTACATGCACATCCCCAGTAATCATGGAAAGTAGTACATTGAAATTTTGGAGGCTATAGCATCAAATTATAGTTTAACGAATATATTTCCAGTTATTCCAATAATTCAAAAAAAGGATTGTGTTGCCGTACTTGGGAAGGGTACTTAATATGCAATTTTTCTATTCACATAAACCTCTACGGAAAATGGAAAGTTGGTAGCACTATTACGATAGGTGCATGTATCAAGACAATATTATCTTAGTAAGTAAAGGTACATTTTGTTTAAGCATTGGTAACTAATGTCATTATTATTATTTTTTTCCAGCTAATTAATATTGATTCGATGAGTAAATAAATGACAAAAGATTGCTTCTAAAGAGACAAATAAGAATGAGTTAGAATTGTTGAGCAAAGGGGGCAATTGGTATATTAACTTTATCCAAATGTATAATCTATTATCTAAATTTTTAAAAGTCAATTTACTACTTAATTAGACGTTTTATCTAAATTTTTAAAAGTTAATTTACTACTTAATTAGATTTTTTGAGATTGTTTATACTACATATATGCTAACGCCCTTTATCTTCATTGGCACACCTAAATCTGTCAATCAATTACAATATAACATATGGATTATGAGATTAATTTATAATTCAAATACAGCTAGATGTCCATGTGACATTTTTCATGCCTATATGATGTTGTTTATTACTTTTATTATAATATTATGATTATAATAATATGACGTGAACATCTATGTAAACTTAGACTGCTCTAAATTAATATCATAATCCACATCGCACTTCGTAATTTGGTTGATAGAACAAATACGTTAACGGAGATAGAGTGGCTTTGATAAAGATAGTATAAACAATCTCAAAAAAGTTGAATTCAACAGTGTAATTAACTTTTTTATAGTTAATCAATTGTTCGTATGGATAAAAGTTTAGTTATCAGTCAAAAAATTATCCCTAAGAGAATTCAAAGGGTATGTCATTCATTGGACAAAGTCAGAATGACTGGACATGTACGGTACGGAAACTTCCAGGCTACGTCTCTTTAGCTTTATACAAGCAGGAAAGTGCATGGTATCGTGAAAAGTTAAGGCATGAAATTTGAAGGAATTGGGTGAAGACCGAAATTTGATTGTGACCGGAAAATTCTTAATCTGAAGCACATACTGTAAGCCAACCATATATTTTCAGTTGAGAGAGGAAGAATTGGTTTTAACAACACGTTGACTATCGATATATCACTAAAAAAGACCAAGAATGTGCGGTTCTGTTTAAAAAAGTGGAACACAGCCATAAACTTCCATAGGCAAATATGCAAAGCAACGAGAAAGCATCATCGTCCACCTCTGGCCAGAATGATTGTTCATGGGAATACGATGGTTTCAGTAGCCTTCGAGGCAAAGACGCTCACAAGAATTTCACTGACCACTTGTACAAGTCTTTGGTTGGAAAAGGAATCCGTACTTCAGAGATGATGATAGATTGGAAAAGGAGAAACGCATTCAGAAAGATCTGTTCAAGGCAATCGAAAATTCAACGTTTTCGATCATCGTCTTCTCGAAAGACTGCTTCTTCCAAATGGTGCTTGAATAAGCTTGCCAAGATCATGGAATGCCCATCAACAGCTCCATTGCCCGTTTTCTATGGCGTCGAAGCAAGTGAGGTGCGTAACCATACAGGAAGTTATCAAGCAAGTTTTTTATCCTGTATGAAACAAACCCTGATGCAAGTCACTAACGGCGTGTTCAGTTTGGGGGATGTGAAGTCATTCTCCTCTTATTCCTTATATTCCTTTGTTTAGTTGGTTTTTAGTCAATGAATCATAATTCCTTACCCATTTCAATTTTTTATACCAAAATACCCTCAGCAAACCCCACCACCACCACAACCACCATTAACACACCATCAACCCACTACCACCATCATCAAAAAACCATCACTGTACACTTCCACCACCAAACACCATCACTTGCCACAAGAGTCTTTACCACCACATGCAACCCACACCATGCACACGCAAACCTATATGGGTCAACCAAACCATGGCCCATGCCACCACTACAGGCACTGCCACCACCATCATCACCCACCCACTTAAGACACACAAAACCTACTCCGTGAGAGAGAAAGAGAAAGAAATTAGGAAGTTTTGATGGTGCTGATTTCTGGTTGGTCTCTGAAATTGGTTGTTCACCAGAATTTGCAGGTTTTCAGATTTATGGGTATGAAGGTTTATGGTTGTTTGAGTGATTACATCTGTTGTCAATCATCGGAATTTGGTTGTTTGATGGTGTTTTCCTTTTTCGATGGTGTTTATTTTTTGGTTGTCCGAATCTTGTTTTTTTTTTTTTTTTTTTTTTTTTGTCAATGGTGTTTTTGATAGTCTAAATTTGTGATTTTTCAAATTTGTTGTTGCCCAATTTTTTATTATTTTCTCTCTAACGCATTGTGTTTCAAGAAATTGGTGAAAAGAGATAGTGTTTCTAATTGTCTAGATTTGTGGTTTTTCAAATCTATTGTTGCTCAATTTCTTATTATTTGTTATGTTTTTTCTTTTTTCTTCTTTTTCTACCAACCACATTTGTGTTTCAAGAAATTGGGGAAAAAGATGGGGAGAAGGAGAAGGTTAATATAGTCTATTTAAGTTTATTACGTATTTATTCCTTATATAACTATTTTTTTCAACTAAACAATGTAATAGGCTATTAGAGTTTTATTTCATTCATTAGTAATTGGAATTCCATTCCTCTTTTATTCTATTAAGTAAAATAAGCATACCTTAAGTCATCAAGTGGAAGAAGCCCGTGGAAAAAGCAACCTCTACTATCAGATGGGATGTTAGCAACAATTAGAAATGGTCCAATAATTATTTTCAATTTATTGCACTTCATATTTGATTTTGATGCATGTATCATATTTCTCTTTTCATATTTGATTAATGGAATAAACCCACTACAAGTATTCAAACTTTTATATTTTTTTCATTTTAATACTAAACTTTAAATTTGTTCATTCTAGTATCACAACTTTTTAAATGAGATAAATTAGTTTCTTTATTATCATATTTTTATAAAGAATACTTATTTGTTTTATTTAAAAAAGTTAAAATACCAAAATAAAATTTGAGCACTAAAATGGAAATAAAAAGATAATTGATATACTTATATTATTATTTTTCCATTTTATAACACGGAGATACTAATTTGTCTCATTTAAAAGTTAAAGTACTAAAACGAATAAATTTAAAGTTAGATATTAAAATAAAAAATATATATATGAAAGTTCAGGTACTCATACCGGCTTTATCCCTTTAATCGATATATGCAATTACATATTTAATTATTTAAATTGTAGAAATTGGATATTTTGTTTATATAAATCACTTTGCCCCCATTTACCTCAAATTCTTCTAAATATTGAGAATTTTGCTCCAATATGTACCCGATTTAATGGACTTTGTTAGAAGATAATTTTCTTGATTCCCTTCACTTCCTACCGATGTTGTGATCGCTATCAATGATCTTTTAGTGGTCCAACAGTTGTGTGTGATGGTGAACTTATAAGAAAGCCCCCTGTATCAATGCTAATAAGGGCCCTTTGATGCTTAAGTTAGTGAGAAGAGAAAGAGAGAGTGTCTAGAATGTTTAGAATGTTTAAGGAAGTATATGAAGAGCTTAAGGATTCAATCATTGTACTTTAAGCTTCATGGCATATCTATAGTGTATACGGAGAGTGTTTAGACTGTCAGGTAGCATTTAAGGAGGAGAAAGAAGGGATCAATAGAGCAGTCATAGAATCGAGGCCTTTGAGTTGTATGCTAAGCACTTAGCATGAGCTTAGGGGCTAAGGTGGACATGGAGTGTCCAAATTAGATTTGGATACCCAGAGGGCTATGGGGTCTTCAGGGTCTCAAGTCCTGATGAGTAAGACGCCTTGAGGAATTTAACATAGGCTCCTGAGGTCCTGAGTAGATCAAGTTGAGGAATGCTCAAGGATGATCCAAGTAAGCTGTGTCGACATTGGGTAAGTCAGGTAGTGAACTCCATCAGGTACGATTTGGATGGCATGGTCAAGGTAACCCCAGCTAATAGCTAGACTTAGGTTGGAGTGGATCTGCCAATGAGGAATCGAGGGTTAGTTTGTTTGAGAGGGCCAAACCATCAACCTAAAGAGGTGCTCAAGGATGCCCAAGCAAGTAGAGGCACTTAGGCTTGGGCCTTTCAAGCTTAGCCATAAAAAGACATCTCAACACTTCCCCCTTTCCCCCTAACCCTCCTTAGCTAAGGATACAACTAAGCAGGTTATTAAAGGATACCCGACCTATTGAACCTAATAAAAATACCTTATAGGGTTTATGGTCAAGTCTTGGATATAATTCAAAACCCTATAGGATTTAGGTTCAGGTATTGAGATTACAAAAAAACCTAATGAGAAATTTGACGTAGTAAAAAAAGTATATATAATAAAAATATTTACTCTTAACTTATACAATATGCATATTTTATATAAGTTTTACATTGTATAACAAATTTAATTCTCAATTTTTATTACTATGTAAGTTAGTAAATATAATCATAATCCTATTTAACTTTTTTCCCTTCTATTCTCTCTTTAATCTTATCTAAACCCTATAAAAACCTGCCTCTATGGGGTCTTTTGGATTCTATGAAAAGCTACCCATATAAGGTTAAGAACCCAATAGAGTATAGTTTTAGGAATAGGGGATAGAACTTTATAGGGTTTTTATTTAGTTTCGGAAAATGTCAAACCCTATAGGGGTAGGTTTGGGTTTCACAAAACCCATCTTAAACTCGCTCCAATTACCCTATCCTTGGCATCCAAGTAACAAGGAGAGTAGTCTATTTTGAGCTCCGAAGGACAAGGCTCGAGTTATAATTAGGTGATTCCAAGGAGGTAAGTGACAAGCTTAGGTTTGTCAGGTGAGGAAATGGCAATGTCAAGCACCTATTCATGCAACGTAGTAGTTAATTTGACCAATGTGACCCTTCAAATGCCTAAGTCTCATTAATGGCACTATGGGCAATGTGCACAGATTCAAAGGCACGTGTAAGGTCCACTTTAGCAATCTACATACTAAATGAACCTGAACCATTGAGTGCCAGGTGATTAAACATGGTCAGTTGTGGTTAAATGGTGAGAAGTAACAATCCGTATGCCTCCTATCCATCTATATAATGGGCTTAGGGGATGACTCATTTCTTCATTCTCACTTCACCTTAAGCCAGAACTCTACTAAAATTTCTCCCACAAACTTCTCTAACTTTTTCCCAACTTCAAGCACCCAAAACCACACTTCATTTCTCACAACGAGTATCAGCGATGGCCAACTACAAGAATGCTACATTCTTAAGTAACGACTCGTCTAAGTCTATCTCTTCCATAGTGGACAAATCCCATTCCCCAGCCTCCTCACCCTCTCCCAACCTGCCTCTAGGCCCCCTTAAGCACCCGAAGAACAACGATGGCAACATATGGTCATAAGAGATGAGTAAGATGGCTGTCGAGTCTAGGCCGCAAGATAACTATGCCCTCAATAAGTGCAAAGGAGCACGTCGTAAACGGGATGTTATACAAGCACAATGAGGAGGCTTGGAGTAAGGTGAGTATGGAAGTGAGGGACAACGTAAAGTGCTAAGAAGTAGAGATGCTCGGGGCAAGAAAGAGGGCATATGACCTTAGGGGCCCAAGGTCATTCTTCTTATACTAGAAACCTTTCAAGTTAAAGCTTTGATTACCCTTCTCAGAGTTCCATCTCAATGTCTTCAATTATTTCAAGGTGTACCTAGGGGTCCTTACATTCAAACACCTAGCTATAGTTACATGAGTTTCTAGCTATTTTTATCTACCTCTTGCGAAAGCTAACTACTTGACTATTCAAGCACTTCTTCCTACTAAAACGAGCTAGGATGATTGGGTAATGATATGAGTTGATGTGGATGAACACATGAATCGCAATATCATACATAACCAGGAGGTGGGTCCTACCCTCGAGACAGTCCAAAAGATAAATGATAGTCAAAGGTTGAGTAGGTGATGCGTCTCTAAGGTCGAACACATAGAGAGGCACCATAACGAACCAAAACAAGAAAATAAAATGGGGGTTTTAGCAAATTTCGAGTAGCTACCAAATGGATATAATGCATCACTCGATCCTACACGGCCAACAATCCACTGCATATGATACACCGGTTCGAATTGATGGAGCTACTACTTCTTGCTAAAGGGAATAGATAAGAGTTAAATGATAACGAGAATACTACGATTACTCAAATTACTCAAATGAATAATTTTGTATTCAGTTGATTGATCCCTACGTACAAGAAAGTAAGGGTTTATAAGTTCATTTACTAGGGTTACTTTGCATGTATGAAAAGACAAAAAGGGTATTCTACGATTAGGTTACATGAAACATACTAAAAGGAGTAAAAGAAACAAAAAATATTCAGTATGAAAAAGGAAGAATCATTCTAAAACATTACGTTAGAAGACATGCATTACTTGGTGGCTAGACATCAGGAATATGATACAATATAGGCAGAGGCAAGGATGCGTTGCAGTCAAGGATGCATTGCAGTCAAGGGCCGACTTGATTTAAATCAAGTCAAGGACTAATCAATAATTCTAATGAGGAGTCAGCTCGATTCAAGGTCGAATGCCTATGGTCAAATCAAGAGCTCTCCTCAGCCATTCTTAAGCTGTCATCTAGGATAAAGCGTCGTTGTTGAACAGGGGCAGATTTGATGCATGTAAGGATCTGATAGTCGGTCGGCAGGAGATTAGCTCAGGATAGGAATTCTTGTCCCGGCTATAATTTAGAGCTAGTATTTTCCGTACGAGTCCTTAGAATCCTCTAGCTCAGCTTCTTGTAATCGGTCCAAAGGGTTGATTCCCATCATCTACCTAGGGGTCGGAGAGATTTGCCCTCAAATCTGAGGTGGTTTCTACTTCCTCTTCTGAGGCGTATGCTTGGTCATTTTCTGCTGATTGGTGTAGGATCAAATTGGATACTTTGAAAGTGGAAGAAACACTGTAGTCATCAGGTAACTTGATCTGGTAAGCATTACGGTTGATCTTCTTCAGGATTTTGAATGAAACATCAACTCAAGGAGATAATTTATTCTGTCTCAAGTGTGGGAATTGTTCTCTGCTGAGGTATGTCCATACTAAATCTCCTAGTTGGTAGGAAATAATCCAACAACCTCGGTTACCAATTTCATGCTATCTCTAATTGAATTTGGTGATCTTCTTGGTTACAGACTGGTGTAGTTCATGCAATTTTGGGGCTCAATCAACTCAATGTTGACTCTCTTCAATAACTGCTGGGGCACCAATCATATCCGGGGGAATGGTAGGATTAAGGTCATAGACGAACTCAAATAGGTCTTCCCAATAGTACTATAGACAGTCCGATTGTGTGCGAACTCCACAACGGGTAGGTACAAATCCCAATCTCTCAAGTTCTTCCCTACAATAACATTAAGCTGATTGCCTAACATCAAGTTCACCACGTCAATCTGACCATCAGTCTGAAGGTAGCTACTGTAGCTAAATACAAGTTTAGTTCTAAGTCTTCTTCAAAGAGTCTTCTAAAAATAGCTTAAAAATTTTGTGTTCCAATCTGAGACAATAATCTTTGGTACCTCATGTAGTCGAACAATCTCTTGCAAAAACAAATCAACGGTATATAGAGCATCGTTAGTTCAATGGCATAGAATGAAGTACGCCATCTTGCTAAAGCGGTCAACTACAATAAAAATAGAATCTCTACCTCTGGATGTCCGAGGCAACCCTAGGACAAAGTCCATGTTAAGGTCGACCCAAGGTGAAGTTGGTGTTGGCAACGACATGTATTCTCCATGGCGTTCTCTCTTCCCCTTTGCACTTTTGCACACTTCATAACTACTAACTATCTTATGGACATTCTTAGCCAAACCTGGCCAGTAAAAGTTCTCTCTCAACAAATTGGTTGTCTTGGTTTCCTCGAAATGACCAAATAATCCTCCGCTATGAGCTTCCCTAATCAATAGTTCACGCATGGAGTAGTATGGTATACACAACCTTCGATCCTTAAACAGGTGGCCGTCTTTGAGATAATATTCCTTGACAACAATTTTATCCTTACACTATTCTATGATAAGGCCAAAATGAGAATCATGAGCATACTGCTCGGTAATTAATAAGAATCCTAATAATTTTGTCTACAAAGTGGTCAGCAACGTTTATCGTTATGACAAAGCATCAGCGACTACATTTGCACTTCTTTTGTTGTGCCGAATGACATATAAAAAACCTTCTATAAACTCTTACCACTTAACTTGCCTCTTCGAAAGCTTGTTCTAACTCTCCAGATACTTCAGAGACTCATGGTCTGTATAAATAACAAATTCTTGCAATAGCAAATAATGTTGCCAAATAGTAAGAGCTTAGTAAAGAGAGTACAACTCTTTCTCATACACATAATAGTTCAAGGAAGAACCACTAAGTTTCTCACTATGAAAGGCGACATGTCATTGCTCCTGCATCAGGACAGCGTCAATTCCTACTCTCGATGCATCGCATTCTAATTCAAAGGACTTGTCAAAATGTAGCAATGATAGGATAGAGGTTAAGGTGAGCCTTTCCTTGATCCCTTTAAAGCTTTGTTCAACTCAGTCATTCCACCTGAATCCTTCATTCCTCTTTCTCAACTCAATTAATGGGGCAGTTATTATACTAAATTCCTTAATAAATTACCTATAGAAAGAAGTTAGCCTATGAAAACTTCGAACCTCAATGACATTCCTTAGCATCAGCCATTCCAGAACAACTCAGATCTGTTCCTCATCTGCTCAAATCCCTTCCCCTGACACTATAAACCTTGAGAAAATCATCACTTTTTGGCAAAACATACACTTCTTCACATTCCCATACAACTTCTCAGTTTGCAAAATGCTAAATACTTCACGAAGATATTGAACATGGTTATTTAGGTCGATAATGTATACCAATATATCATCAAAGTACACCACCACACATCTCCCAATTAGGGGCTACATTACATGGTTCATTAACCTTATGAATATACTTGGCACATTAGTAAGTCCGAACAACATAACCAACCATTCATAAAGTCTATTCCTAGTCTTGAAGGCAGTCTTCTATTCATCACCCGGCCTCATGTGAATTTGGTAGTAGGCACTTTGCAGATAAATCTCCGAAAATATCTTTACACCATGAAGCTCATCTAACATGTCATCAAGCCTCAGTATCAAGTATCTATACTTAACAGTAATTCGATTGATTACTCGGCTGTTGATACACATGCACCATGAACCATCTTTCTTTGGAATGAGCAGAGCTAGTATAGTACAAGGGCTCATGCTCTCCCTCACATATCCTCACTCTCTCAATTTGTCCATCTATCTTTTCAGCTCAGTAGCTTGCTCAAGGTTCATCCTGTATGTAGGTCGATTTGGTAGGGCAGCACCTGGCTAGAAATCAATACAATGCTCTATGCCTCAAACTAGTGGTAGTCTTCTAGGCAACTCTTCCAAAAACAAGTCGTAAAAGTCATCTAGTAAGCTTCAATCTCATATTGAATATCCTATAATTCCCTCGTCTCTAACAATTTCCTAAACAACAACAACATGAGTTCATCAGCCTTCTTAGCAGATCAGAACTCTCTTCAGCTCATAACTAAGGTCTTCTTCTTACTAGCTCGGGTGAGCTGGTTATGGGTTTCATTTACTTGGGACAGGGTCAGAGATTGCAACATAATCTTCCTTCCATCCTTAACAAAGGCATAGGTGTCCTTATGTCCATCGTGCATAACACGTCGGTCAAAAAACCAAGGTCGTCTAAGCAACAGATGTAAAGCTCCTATGGGGACGACATCACACACAACTTTGTCCCTGTACACATTCTCAATTCTAAACGACATGGCCACTTGTTCAATCATGTATAAAGCACCCTTATCATGAAACCAATGTAGCTTATAAAGTCAAGGATGCTTTGAAGTCAACAAACCCAACCTCTACATAAAGGATTGTGAAACCACATTAGTATAGCTTCCTCCGTCCACTATGATCGTACATAATTGGCCTTTAATGGTACACTTGGTAAGGAATAGATTTTCCCTCTGGTCCTCCTTAGAGTTCGGCAAGGAACTCAGTATTCATCTCAGGATAGAGTCATCACTTCTCTCGAGTTAGCATAGACATAAGTCTCCTCTTCCTCCTCAACCTCAGGCTTTCTAACATCTTCTTCCTTCTCGGGCTCACTCTCATCAGTGATATCTACTACATCTCCTTAAAGTACCATGACGCTTCGGTTTGAGCACTTAGTAGCCATATGTCCGAAGCCTAGGCATTTAAAGCATTTTACCTCGCTAGTCTTCCATCTTGAGGTCTACCCTTTCTCATACGTCCTCACAGGCGGTCTGCCTCAGTTCAACTTGGTTGTCCTGCTCGTCCATGCTAATCTGCTCAACTATCATTAGGTCGGCCATTCTTTTCCTTGGCTCAACTTATACAGGTCGACATGTTACAAGGGCTCGAGCGAATGTTAGCTTAGGTCGGCTTAGAACATTTCTCCTCTGCTTTTCAACCCTCTACACTATCTTTATCGCCTCTTCTAAGGTATAAAACCTCTGTACTTCCACTATGTTGTGAATCTCAAATCTGAGTCCAAAAATAAACCTCAATATGGTATATGCTTCTGGTTCTTCTACATTAACTCGGATCATAAGCATTTAGAAGTCCTTGATCATAAGCATTTAGTAAAGCTCTTGCAACTTTGCAAGTTAGGCATCATTACTCTGGTAACCAATAACTCCCTAAATACTCGAATCTGACATATTACAATACTTTTAGAACAAATTAACAACTTACTAGCAATTTTAATGCCCAATAGCTACTCAAACAAAATAAAGACAAACTTGCTTTGTTTCCACAATGAAAAACAGAATAAAAACAAGGTAACAATGAAACCACACTTGCTGCCACACAAACACATTGCAGTAGCTACGAACGGAACACAGCAACCACTAACAGTAAGTGAACCAAAACTTCATTACAACTTCACACATTTCCTCTCGGAACCGTACTTTGATATCAACGAAGCTGATATATCTCCGGGGTTAGACATACAGAGAGGCACTACAACGAACCAAAACAAGAAAATAAAATGGGGGGTTTAGCAAAGTCCGAGTAGCTACCAAATGGATATGATGTACCATTTGATCCTACTCGGCCAACAATCTGTCGGATATGATACACCAATCCGAACTAATGAGCCACTCACCACAACTCCTTACTAAAGGGAATAGATAAAAGTTAAATGATAACAAGAATACTATAGTTACTCAAGTAAATAATTCTATAATCGACTAATCAGTTCTTCTGAAGAGGAGTTAGCTTAATTCAGGGTCAGATGCCTATGGTTAGATCAGGAGCTCTCCTTGACCATTCTTAAGCTGTCTTTTAGGATAAAGCATCATTGTTAAACAAGGGCGGATCTGACACATGGAAGGATCTAATAGTCAGGTCAGCAAGAGACCAGCTTAGGATAGGAATTCCCGTCTCAGCTATGGTTTAGATCTAGTATTCTCCATATAAGTCCTTAGAGTCCTCTAGCACGACTTCTTATGATCGATCTAGGGGGTTGATTCCTATCAACAAGGGTCCTCTTGCACCGATGGTAGATATAATACACTAATGCCTCACATGAGTTCACACCACACTTGATATTACATACAAGTATGGTTGGAGGTCACTCGTCACTAATCCATGCTTAACGGGCTAGATAAGAGTAATCAAAACTAAGCAAGAGCACTTTGCTCACATAAGAAGGAAAAATGTCTGAATATCAATCCAATTCACTTTTGTGGTTATTACAATTTACAAATATTTATAGGGCCCAATTAAGGTAAGTCCTAGGTATGTGCAAATTACAAAAAAAGATTCCTACTAGAAAAGGAAAATAAATAGGTTATAAGGGTAGAATTGTAAGCAAACAAAAGAATATTCAAACACAAAGAAAATAGAGCACGTATCAACTATCCATTCTATAGTCCTAATAATGTTGTTTGCCAAGCAAAGCAAGTTCTGAACAGGTCAAGTCAACTTAAGTGCTTGGTAGCTCAAACGTTCGAGACTATGGAAGTATTGATTCTATAGGTGTCCCAATGTCTAGTTGGCCTCAACAGGTTGGCTCGGAATCTGAATCAACTCGACCTCAACAATGTATCAAGTCAACAGTATGCTAGTTTGATACTTGCCCTTAGACAGATATATTGGGGAAGGGTCAGCTCTATAAGAAGTCGGTCACCTTGTCAGTTTCTTAGATGAAGTAAAGAGTAAGGTAACTTAATAGGTTAGATTAGAGAATGCATTGCTCTTCTAAGTTTAACTCCCCTCGAACAACTTAGAGAATCATTTGGGTGAGTCTTTGAGGAAGGGAGCACATGATTAGTCCGTGATTCCTATAATCCCCCTCTGACTATTTGAGATTTGGGATCAAATCTAACTCTACTCTACATTACTTATCTTCAAAAGTATATAAATGGAGGTTAGGAATATTGAAGGAGTTTGAGGCTCTATAATCTTTAAGTAGTTTGATCTTATAGGCATTAGGATTAATCTTTTCAAGTACTTTAAATAGTCCATCAGCTCTAGGAGATAACTTACTCTTCCTTAAACTTGAGAATCATTCCTTACTAAGGTAAATCCAAACCAAATCACCTTGCAAAAATTCTCTACTCATTCATCCTAAACCTCATCTCTCGAGCTTGGTGGTAGCTCAGCGCAAATGTTCTACGACCTTCTGGTGTGTTGCTTTGATGGCCTCAACTCTTTCTACAACTGGTTGATCATCATTTGGGCTCGAAAGGGGTGTCCGGTCTAATGGGAGCTTAGGGTTGAACCCATAGGAGACCCCAAATGGTGACATGCTTATGATACTGTGGGCGGTTCTATTATAGGTGAACTCAATTATAGGTAAGCAAAGATTCCAATCGACCATGCTCCAACCAATAACCCCTTGAAGTAAAGTTCCTACTATCATATTAACAACCTTAGTCTATCTGTCTATTAGTAGATGACAGGACGTATTGTACAATAGTTTAGTTCCCATCGATCTTCATATAGTTCTCTAGAAGTGGCTCATGAACTTTAGGTCTCAATCCAAAACAATGGTCCTAAGCACTCTATGAAGTTTAACGACCTCCTATAAGAAAGGAAAATAGATAATCATTAGTCTTAGAACAAGGTACAAAGAATGCCATCTTATTGAAATAATCTATGACCACCATAATGGAATCCTTCCCTTAAGACGTCCTTGGCAAACCTAACATGAAGTCCATGCTCAACTAGGACCATAGCCTGGTCGAGATCGGCAATGGTAAAAATTACCCTTACTTAGTTTGGCTCTTTACATTTCTACGGGTAGTACATCTTTCCAACACAACTTAGACATCCCTCATCATTTTTAACCAAAAGAATCTTAAGGATAGTACCTCATGAATTTGATACTTACCAAAGTGTCTAGATAATCCTACTCCATGCACCTTGCATACTAATAGCGTTCTCACAGAACAGGTCAAGATACACAATCTCCTCTTCTTAAATAAGTATCTATCTTCCCTATTGCCGAGCCTTATTTTAATTTTCCTTAATTTATTTTATAATAAGCCTAGTCCGCTTAATATAAATTACTCAACATTAAATTAAGGAAAAATATTTTTCTTAGAAAATATTTTTTAAAAAATTAATAAAAATTAAAGTCACCACCTAGTTAAACTGATAGCAAGTGAAATGAGGGTTTTCGAGTGAAAAAACCCTAATTTAACCATTAATTTGTGGATATTCTAAAAAAATAATTTTATAAAATTAACTAGAAAAAACTAAGTTCGAAGGATAACCTATTAAAACTAAGTCACCATGTAAAAAAAAAATGAGCTTTATTTTTTTATATTTTTTATTACGAATTTTGAAGAAAAAATTTTATTTTTTTATATAGTTACTTTGAAGGTACCAACGTACCCGCTAATCAAGATCAAACCAACATAGTTCTTTTTTTTAGAAAATATTTAGTGGGTTAATTCTTTTTAATTTAAAAAATTAAGCCTAGTTTACGTTTTTTAACCAATTTAATTTTATTACGAAAAATTTAATAAAAAAACTAATTTTTATTCCCAATAAAAAAAAAAAACCTAAAGACTAAATTTTAAAAAAAGACTTCAAGTTAGTATTTTTTATTTTTGAAAAAACTGACTACATGACAAAACTTTAAAAAAAATCCTAAAACACCTAAATGAGGAAAAATAAATAAAAAAAATATGCAAGTTTTATGAAAATATGCTAATATGCAATTATTATAGAAAACGTTTCGTTTTATTAGAAAAATGCAATTACTATTGACAATATGCCCAACAATGGAAGGATACTTAAATTATAGAAAAGATGTCTCAATAATAAAAAAGAGGCCTAAGTTATGGAAAAGAGGCCTAAACCATAGAAAAGATACATAATTATGGCAAAAATACAATTTTTGAAAAAAATGCAAGTGAGAATAACAATGCAAATCTAACTAAGACGTGCAAAATTTTTAATGAGAATATGTGATTTTATAAAGACACTAAATTACTACATTAGACACTAATTAAAAAATAAGCATGCAAAACTACTATTCTAACCATGATAATTATGTGAATAATCAATCCAAAAAAAAAAAAAAATGAAACTAATGATTAAGCTAAAAAAACCGTGGGTCGTATTGTTATTCTGCATTATGTGGAATTGTTGTTCATCAGGGTGCTGCTAATTGTATGGGGCCACTATATGGCCATTGATCGTATGGCTACTGTTGTATGTGCTACTATCATGGAGTTACTACGTAAAGTGTACCGTTGTGGAGCTACAATGATCGTATAGGATGTGTTATGTTGGTGATTAGGTGTGCTTGACCAAGTGTGTGAGGAAGTGAATGTACAATGTTTGTGTGTTGAGAATTATATACGTGAAGAGTGGTAGGTGTAGGAAATTGTGTTGTGTGTTGTGAATTTTGAAAGCATGTAGTTTCACAACCTATTATCCATTATTTATAAGCCATCAATTTGGATTATTTTTATCATAAATTTAATCTTAACAAATTCAAGATATGATGATACGATCATACTTGATTTGGATTCATTAAAGATCTAATCCAATTTCTAAAAACTCTTTATTTATTTGGGCTTTCTTTTTTGGACCCGATTCGATTCGTTTTAATTTAGCTTATACACTAACCCATTTAATAATTCCTTAATCTATTTAGTCCAATATAAATTAGATTAAAAAAAAATCCTCTTTATATTGGACCAGTCTAAAAACATTAATAAAACCTAACTATTTAGTAACTCAAAATTTATTAAATTGACTATACATCTCCATCGTCCAATCCAACTCTAAACAATTCAACTCGACTCTATTTGATACTTTTTTTTTTTTTTCAAATTTTCGTTTTTATTTATTTTTCTATTTTTTCAATTCAATTTTTTCATTTTTTTCTAAACCTTGCTCAAAAGTAAAAAGAGACTAAAATTAAAATAAATGATGGCAAAAATGAGGTATCTCCACCTATAATAGTCATTAAGTGTTCGGCCTTCTTCACATCTAGCATAGATCAAACCAAAATGTAGATCCTTAGCATACAAATCCCTTATCATTGAAAATCCCAATAATCAAGTCTGTAATCTGGCCAAGAGGGAATGTCATTTCAATAAGGCCTCTTGTATCTCACGACATAAGACAATCACTCCATAAACTCAACCTACTTGGCTTATCTTTAAGACAATTTAGGCTAGCTCTTCAAATATTTAAAAGATTCATAATCAATATAGATGACAAATTCTTTAGATAGCAAATAATGTTGCTCCTCTAGGCTTCTTACTAAAGTAGACAATAGGTCAACCTTCTTATATTAGCACAACACCTATTCCTAGATCAAACGCATTACACTCCACTTCAAACACTTTGTCAAAACTCAACAAAGCTAAGATAGAATCTATAGTCAACTTCTCCTTTACCTCTTCAAAACTCCTCTACTCCTTCTCTCCCCAATTAAACGCAACATTCTTCTTTGACAGCTTGGTGAGTGAGGCCACAATAGTACTGAAATTCCTTATAACTCGGTGACAGAATGACATCAGGCTATGGAAGCTTCACACATCAACCAAATAAGTTAGCACAAGTTACTTAGTAATCACTCTTATCTTCTCATCATTGACTTGTATACCACCACCACTCACAATAAATCTTAAAATGATCACTCCAGGTCAGTGAAAGTCACACTTCTTCATGTTAGCATAAAACTTCTTAACTTAGAGTTTTAAGAAAATAACTCAAAGATGCTCCTAATGAGTTTCCAAATCAAGACTATAGACTAGAATATAATCAAAATATACCACCACAAATTTCCCTATTAATTCTCAGAGCACATGGTTCATCAATTGCATGAATGTGCTCGATGCACTTGACAATCCGAAAGGGATCACAAGCTACTCATACAATCCATAGTGGGTCTTAAATGCAATCTTCCATTCATCTCCTTTCCGCATTCAAATCTGATGCTATCCTGATTTGAGATCAATCTTTGAGAATACTCTTACTCGATTCAACTCATCTAACATATCATCAAGCCTTGGTATAAGGTACCGATACTTGATGGTAATGCGATTAATTGCTCAACTATCTATATACATCCTCCATTTCCTAACTTTCTTTAGTACCAACAGGGCGGGCGCAAGACATAGGCTTTAGGAGTCTCACACATATCCTTTCTTCAATAACTCATCCACTTGCTTCTACATCTCAATAACCTATTCAAGGTTCAGCCTATTGGCAAGCTTTTTCGACAGTGTAACTCCTGACTACAAGTCAATTGCATGTTCAACACCTTGAAAGGGAGGCAAACCTTCAGGCAATTATCCTAGGAATAGGTTAGCAAACTCTTCCAATAAGGTTTTCACCTCAACAAGTAGCAGCTCTTCCTAAAACTCCATCTCAAGTAACCTTCTAACTAGCAAATAAGTCGACTCTTTAAGCTCTATTTCTTTCTTCAGCTTGATTTGAGTCATCACCGAAGCCTCCTTCAGAACTCGGCTTAATTAGGTTTGCATGATTTTAACTTATTCAACAGTCATAGGGCTTAACTTCACTTTTCTATCCTCATGCTCTAGGCAACATATATTCTTCCTTTTATCATATATCACACTTCGGTCAAACATCTAGGGTCATCTAAGGAGAATATGGGGCACACTCATAGAAAACACATCATAGAGCACTTGATCTCAACAGTTTCCAACATTGATCGACATAAACATTTGTTTATTGACTTGTAGGGCTCCTTTGTCACTAAGCCAATGTAGTTTATAAGGTTTGGGTTATGGCTTAGTCGATAACTTTAGTTACTAAACCATGTAAGTAGATGTTGTTTTGGTGCAACTGCTACTATCAACAATTAATGTATACAATGACCTATTCACCTTACATCCAATGTGGAACAAATTCTCTTGTTGTTCATCCTTACGGATAAGACTCACACTCATTATTCTTCTCAATTCTAAGGTGGCTGCATAAATTTACCTTCCTCATTATAGATGACTTCCTCCTCCTCGAATAGTTTGGTTTGTTCAATCTCTTTTGGCTCTTCCACTTCCTCATCAATATTATCTATGTCGATGGTTTACACTTCGCATTGAATCACCATGGTTCTTCTGTTTAGACATTAGGAAGCCATGTATCCAAACCCTTAACACCTGAAGCACTCGATTTCACTTATCTTCCTTCTTGAGCTCTAGCCCTTCTCAAACTTCCTTAGGATCTCCTTCTCCACTGCTCAAATAGCTTAGGTGAGTCAGGTCTTAATGACTTTACTTAGTTTCATCCATATAGGTCTGCTCAAAACAAGTCAACCAGCACTAGGTCAACTAATAGGAGCTCAAAATCTCACTTATCAGCACCTCTCAATTCTCTAAGTAAGTTGGATAATTTCATCAAGTGATCCAATGTCTATGGTCTCTAGAATATCTCCAATCTCATACTTCAACTCACTAATGAATCATGATACAGTTCGGTCTTCAAGCTCAACAACTTCACAATGAATCATTAGCATCCGAAATTCCTTCACATAGACATCAACACTCGATCCACCTTGCTTCAACTCCTATAACCTCTTAAACATATTTTGCAAATAGTAGCTAAAAAAAAATCTTCTCCTCATAACTCTCTTTACCTCATCCCAACTCCTAACTTCACATTCTCCTTCTCTTTTGTAGGTAAATTACATGTTCTTCCACTACAGGGCAACATAACTAGTAAACTCTAAGATAGCAAGTCGAACCTTAGCATTGTTAGGCACTTCATTGCATTCAAACTATTTCTCGATCTAATCTACCTAGTTTAGCTAGTCCTCGACATCACTACTTCTTGAAAAACTAAGGATATGCATCCCCAACCCTTCTACTCTAGGAGCTTAAACATTCCTCTCCTCAAGTTCATAATACTCTTCTACTTCATCTTCTTCTTCCTCATCCTCCTCTTCAATCTCTTCTAAAGCTAGTTTACATCCAACAACTCTACCCATTTCTCCAACTCAATATGGTTTAACTGGGGCATAAGCTCAACTGTATTGGCCATTAGCTTGACCATATTGGCCATTATCTCTCTTCGATTGTTCATTAGCTCAACCTCGATAAGGACCATTTCTAGTTCGTTTATCTTCATTTATGGTAGTCACCAGACTGGCCACCAAGTTAATAAGTCGATCCAATCGGTCATCTACAAACTAAGGTATAGAACTTCCTTGTTGACCTTGGCTATTTCAAAGACTACTCTCTTGGTTACCAATGGCTCCTTAAACATTAGAATTAGACATGTTGTGTACTAACAACTAAAATACAATCGAAAATTCCTCTCTTTGAACACAACACAACACCAATAGCCTTTACAACCGAACACATAAAGTATTAAGCAAAACATACTCAGCACTTTATTTTGCAAGCAAGAAACAGGGGAAAACAGAGCACAAAATCTCTCTAACACTAAACACTTTTTGAACACTCACTACAACAATAAACAAATTCTAAAACATTTACAATAATAGCAAACCATAAAGTATAAGTAACAAGAACTTGCTCAAACATAACCAAGCTCTAATACCAAGATAATATGAGTTGACATAGATAAATACACGAATTCCAATATCACACGTAACTAGGGGGAAGGTAGATCCGAACCTCAAGACAATCCGAAGGATAAATGATAGTCGAAGGTTGAATAAGGGTCCTCATGCATCAACAGTAGATATGACATACCAATGCCTCATAAAAAGTCGGGTCACACTTGATATTACACATAAATGTGGCCGAAAGTCACTCACCACTAATCCACACTCAATGGGCTAGATAAGAGTAATCAAGAGAGTAAGCAAGGGCACTTAGCTCACACAAGAAGGAAAAATGTCTAAATATCAATTTGATTCACTCTTGTGACTATTATAATTTACAAGTATTTATAGGACCCAATTAAGGTAAGTCTTATATATATGCAAATTACAAAAAAGGATTCCTACTAGAAAAGGAAAAGAAATAAGTTAAAAGGGTAGAATTGTAAACAAATAAAAGAACATTCAAACACAAAGGGGCAGTACAGATGTTAAAACATCGAACGCATGTCAACTGTCCATTGTATAGTCCCAATGATGATATTTGCCAAGTAGAGCAAGTTCTAAGCAAGTCAAGTCGGCATCTTTGACAACTCAAATGTTCAAGACTAGGGAGGGATTGGTTCTATAGGTGTCCCAATGTCTGGTTAGCCTCAACAGGTTAGCTCGGAGTTAGGATTAGCTCGGCCTTGGCAATGTATTAGGTCAGTAATATGCTAATTTAGTATCTGGCCTTAAATAGATCTATTGGAGAGGGGTCAACTTGGCAAGAGGTTGATCACCTCAGCAGTTTCTTAGATGAGATGGAGAGCAAAGTAACTCAGTAAATTAGATTGGGGAATGCATTACTCAAATGGAGAGCAAAGTACCTCACCTCAAACTCGAAAGCGTATGATTGGTCCGTAATCCCTATCAGGTATACTACTCAAGTCGAGGAAGCCATATCTTTCTCTTCCACAACTTAAAGTCAAAGATTGGATAATAGAAGGGTAAGTTCGTCTGGGTTTAGTTGAAGTATGATCTACCCTTCCCCACCAGTTAGAATAAGCTAATAAGGATGTCTTTGGTAAAATTCATAGGCCCCAAAGACGATGATGTGAAGGAGGAGCTCCTTGACATAGCATACTAGCAAGGGTCCGCATTCCACATTAGCAATACAGTTAGCCACTATCTCCGTAAGAAGATGCTGTTTAGCTAGGAGACAGGTATTGGTTGGATGTATAGTTAAGGAAGGTAGTGAGGAGTTTACCGCTGGACACCATCGTTGTGAGGGTAGCTTAAGGTTACTCATCCTTGACATGTTTGAATTTTGTTCTTTTTTTTTTTTTTAATTACTTCGCTAACTTTCATTATGTGTTTGCAACTCTTCAACCTTATGAGGACAACTTCAAGTATGCCTTAGCAGAGGCTAAGAAGAACTTCGTGAGGATACCGTCGTTGTAAGGGTAGCTCGAGGTTACTAATCCTCGACAAGTTTGAATTTTGTTTTTATTTTATTAATTACTTCACTAACTTTTGTTGTGTGTTCACAAATCTTCAACTCTGTAAGGACAACTTCAAGCATGCCATTCCAGCGACTAAGGAGAAGAGGCTTCACAAAAAGGAAAAGAATGGAAGAAGAAGGCTCAAGAGTAAGAGGAGTTGGCTACTACTAGAGGCAATCAAGATGCTTCCCCTAAGGAAGAAGAGTAAGAAGGACAATGCTAGCTCCATAAAGGGGAAGAGGAGCAAGAAGGGTCCAAAAGTACCCTCAACAGCTAAGGACGCTAACGAAGTGCTAACAAAGATATCACTGGCTACAATTATGGCACAGTAACTCACTAAAAGTGTGAACGTGAACTAACAAGTGTATCAGGCCATGGAAGTAATATAAACGATAGGTCAAGGTCGTATTCCACTAAGAGCTAGGTACTAAGTACTAAGCTACTTGAGTTTTTTCATAAGCTAAGCTATCGATAATTAAACTAAAAGAGAGAAAAAACTAATTAACAAGGTAAACACTAAACTGAACATCCTAGCTACACTATAAAGGTCCCAAGTCTAAGAGATAAAAAATGATCAAATTGAGATTCGCAAATCAATTCTCATTTTAATGAATGTGATGTCTTGAATCGATATTTGAAATTGACTAAATGAAATTTAACTAAACTTACTAAAACTTACCCACCTCTAAGAGTAGCGGAATTTTAATTATAACATAAATCCACCCCACTAAGACGATTTATTTATAATTATCGGGTAAATAGTAATCTATTCACACTAGAATTACTATTTTAATTAAAAATATGGTTTGAGCATGTCCCCATAACCCAAATCATATTTCCAACAGTATTAAATGCGTAAGTTTATGATTTTAATCAAAACTTGCATATCCCTATGACGAGCTTTTTCAAAAATTCAAGCCATGTTCATCATGAGTTAATGAAACCCTCCCGAATATCTTATAATTCTTTCTAGTTAAAAGTGATGACTAAATACTAAATAACTAGATGATCAACACAATAGCAAAATATCCAAATATTAAAAATCAATATCGGAATAAATCATAAAACACATTAATCCATTAAATCCATCAATGCAAAACCCAGTAACTATTAAGCACAATATCTCATCACAATACCCAAATAAATCAAGATATATAATAATTAAAATAACAAGGAAAAGAAAACACTTTAACCCGTATATTCAAATCCAACATCTGATACAAAATCGGCATATTTCGATACATTTGGCACCCAGGAATTTCTCTAGCAAGTTAAAATAAAAGGATTTAATACCCTGAAATTAAAGAAAACATAATCAAATTAATAAAATAAAACAAAGTTTTTGTTCAATATTTACTACACAAAAAAATAAGAAAACTCTATTCTCTAAGCTATGTTATTCCTCTTTTCCAGCTACTGTCCTCCGAGCTATTTTCTTTCCTCCGAATATCTAGCCCCCTCTGTCGAGTGTCCTTCGCCCTTTTTATGCCCCTCAATATTCTCCACCCTATTCTTCTCTTGGGCTAGATATTTACGATAATCCTCCCAATGGACAAGTGGGCCTTCCAAGTGAATCCTATAAATATCCCTCTCCCTTGTTCTTAGTTGCTCATCAAATGGCACTAAATCCGCTTGGTGTGTATGCTAAAGTTATTCCTTTATGCTATGGACAAAATTAAAAAAAAAAAAAAAAAAAAAAAGCTCTTCCCCTTGATGTTCTTCACATGCGGGCCAATCACCTCTTGAAAATGGGCCATTACTTTTCGTCTTGCCTCATTTTGTTATTTCATGTAAGCTTCTGAGCACGAATATTACATGTCAAGCTACAACACGAGAGCAAACATAAGACTATGACTTTTGAATTAGGAGCGGGCTTTGAAGATGATATTAGACAATTCATGTCATCTTCTGATAAAAAAAAAAAAAAAATTCTTCACAGTTGTTGATATTTCTCGCTCAAGAGCACATGTTAGCAACTCAGTTCAGTCCATCAACTTGGTTCTCGACGGCTTAATTAGGATGGAGTTCAGAGAGTTTCTTGGTTTATTTACACGTCAACAACGGAGCTCAAAGTTGCTGCAAGTTCGGTGAAGCTTTCTAGTCATTCGGCTTACTTTTCCTTAAAATAAAAAAAATTGTTGTCATGTGCCGTGATTGGAGCTGTACAGGCAGCTGCTGCTCTAGGCATGAAGTTGTTGCAGTTGCTGTCACGGGTTAGGGGCTAATGCTATTGAAGTCCTCTGATGCTGTTCACGTGGAGAGTTGCTCGGTTGGTTGGCGTGCGTGTGGTTCTCCAAACGAACTCCTCGGTTTAGTGCTTGATTGCTCAACTCAGTGCATTGGGCGCTCTATTTGAATGCCGCGGCTGCTGTTTTGCGTGAGGAGCTTCTCGGCCTTTTGTTTGATGAATTGCAGCTGTCTCTTGCTTTGGTACACAGCAAGGAGCCACTGTCATGAGCTACTGCTATCTCCAACTAGAGGAGCTGCTGTGTGCTCCTCTGTTTCAACCTTGTAGTTTACAGGAAATTTGCATACTTGGAAGTTCATTAGCTGCTGTTTTGGTTGCGTGAAGTTGCTGCTCATTCAGCTATTGCTCTCTTCTCGTGCTCGGTGATTGCTTGAAGTCCAGCACCTGCTTGGTTTCCGACTTGGCGAAGCTCAGGTGTGGAGTGCTTTGTTATTTGGTTGGAATGCTGCAGCTGCTACTTGGTTGCTCGAACCTCACAATCAATGCTCATAAAACCTGTCAAACAACCAAAATATGGTAATAAGCCGATGTGGGCATCCAAAATAGGATTGGACAATTGTCTTTTGCAACGAATTGTAGGCTAAAAAATAAATTGGGCATTTGGGAAGAATAAATGTGCATCCAAAGAATAAATGCGTTGGTTTGGCCTGGTGCTGCTGTCTTGCTCGGATTGGTTGGAGTAAGCTGCTGCTATTCTCGGGAATGGAGTTCACGGCACTTCTTTCAACTTGTGCCGAACCATGATGAAGTAATTGGGATGCGCGGCACCAACAATTTTTTCATAAAACTCAGCTCCACGTGTTCTGCTCATCCGAGGAGTTCTTCATTGTTGTGCTGCTCGCAACATGGTAGATGGGTTACTGTATTTTATTTTTTCTTTTTTAAATATATTGCTGTTTGGTTGTCGTTGAAAGTGCAGGTTCTCAACTGTTTTTGTGGTTTGTTGTAGCTGCTCGTTTTCTTCATGTGGAGCTCGGTTCGGTGGTTTCTGCTGTCAGTAGCTACTGCTCGCCGTCTCTTACGTCTGAGAAGTGTGTGTGTGGCTATTAAGGGGCATTCAGACCAGTTTTTGTTAAGGAAAATCTCCTGTCAATTATAGCCGAGCGCCATCTAGCTGCTGCTATTGGATGCTATGTTAGATTCATGGGGCTACTCACTTCGGAAATTGTAGCTCATAAGTCTCTCTTTTGGTCAATGCTGTTGCTGAACAATTAGGATCAGAAACTGCTGTTCGTTAGGGCACTCATGTTGTTGTTGTTGTTTGTTGCGACTGCTATGTGTTGGTCAGCACGCAATTGCTTCTCCAAATAAGCTCCTTGGTTCAACTGCTAGAGTGCCTTGGCTGCTGCTCAACTTGGTTCAAGAGGCTACTATATAGCTCAGATTGGAGTGTTGAAAGTGCATGTTCTCGGTCTAGTTGTGGAGCATGCTAGGAAAAGCTAAGGTGCTGTATTCGATGCATAGAGCTTGGTTCAGCTGCTGTTTGGTTGCAGCTATCATGTTATTGAGCTCGGAGCTTGTTGTTCTGCTTTGGTCAGGAATAGAAATTGCGAGATGGATGCTCTGTTTAGCTCTTTATTTGTAAATCAACTTCAAAATAAGCTCCAAAGAGATGAGCCCACTGACATAACCATGGTCTCAGTTGGTATTCTAGTCTGCTACTGTCCTAGGCTGGGAACTCAGCTGCGAGTTGCTGTTGTTATTCAATTGCAACTTGTATTCAGTTCAAGAAGCTCTGCATCAGCTTGGTTCTTAGCTATCTTGTGCCGTATACCACTCGAGCTAAACACAGCTGAATTCAGCTGCTAAGAATTTAATTCCTCGACCTGCAATAAAACCAATTAAAACAGAATTCCACAGTCTCGACTCAACATAGAAATGAAATGCAAATTTTTTCCTACCTGAATTGAGTCTAGAGCTCTGTTCAAATAGGATGGATGTCAAGCAAGCATATGGAAATTTCACTTCAAAGATGAAACATGAGTTGCTGACTTTGCTCGGCCCTTGCTGCAATTAATTATAGTCTAGTGCCATCAAGGCGCTCTTGAATCAAAATGGGGCTACTTGGTTAGTTGCAACTCTCAACTGTATATCTTGGTGAAGTGAACAACAATAGGTTGGCACTTAGAACAGCACATATTGGCTACTGTATTGAATTGAGTGCGCCATGTGAAGTCTTCATGTCTATTGTAGACTCAAGTCGTGTGGACTTCTTTGTTGATGTGCTAAGAGTTGCTACTAAAAATGAGAAATGAAGCTTCAAAATGTTTGCAGCTATGGAGGCTTCATGTTTGGAATGTTTGCTGTTGAAATGGTCAGAAGTGATGGATCAAACTACATTACCATTTCAAACCATAATTAGCCAAGATATGTAATTCCAGTAGTTTAAATTTCACTTGCCACTGAAAAGCAATCCAAACCAGATAATATAAAAGGAAAGGCACTTGAAAAGATGACAATGCTAGACTTTGAAAACATGAAATTGTAATGAAGTTTCCATTCCAAAAGTTAGTTATATTTGAAATCAAAACCCGTAAAACATATAAACCACTTAAGCTCTATTTTTTATTCTTTACTTGAGATTTTTGAACAATTGACTCAAAACATGTATTTATCAATTTTTAAGCATATTTTGCAATAAATATGCTAATACATGCATGAATGTGTACCATTTTGATAAAGATAAATGTATAATTTACACATTTATCACACAAGCCATTGAAGGGGGCTCAAGGAGGCCTATCCCAAATTTGGTGATGGCTCAAGCAGAGGAATGCCCGAGCTATGTCTTCAAGATGAGCCTCCTGAAGATGTGGCACAAGGTGAGTAACAGCAACAAGAACAACACATAACAAGCTTGGAGGCAACCTAGCAAAACCATAAGGTCAAGATGATTAAGGTTGACAACAAGCCTTAAGGCTCACCAAGTCATCATGACGAGAAGGAGCCAACCTCAATGCATGTAGACCTCGATCTCACCAAGTTTTTCTATAGCTTTGTCTTCCCAACCCACTACCCCCACCCCTAACCCTCCCCACCTTTTTTCTTTTTTGCTTTTAACTGCTGTAGAGTGATTGTGTTTAACTCTTGTTCTTGTTGCACACAGTTTACAAGAGGACTGCTTAGCTAAAGGGTAAGGTCTCCAGGCTAAAGGCAGAGGTCAATGAAGAGAAGAAGAAGATCGATGATCTAATCTTAACTTATGGTGACTTAGAGGAAGAGAAGAAGTCAGCTATCAATGAAGCAACTCGTGCCAAGGCAAATGCCGAAGTAGTAAGGAAAAGTGTAGAGGAGTCTAAAGTTTTGGCAAATGCTCGTAAGTGTGAGCTAGTTGAGGTGAGGAGAGAAGTAAAGGCAAGTAAGAAGGAGTTTAAGGAAGCTCAAGCTAGGTTTGAGGCTTGGGAAACCAAGCTAAAGGACAACTAAGATCTGATGCTGGAGGCAATGTAGAGGATCTTCCAAGAGATTACTTCTAGACCAAACATCGTGGAGGTAGCTACCCAAGAAGGGTTGGAGGAAGGGAGGCAGTTAAAGGCATAGGTCCAACAAAATTACCTAACCCTTGACCTCAACTTCAACTTCTAGCCAAACATGGGTGCTAACTCGAATGATGGCTCTAAGGAGTTTGTCGTCGAAGGTAATGAGGGTAACTAAGCCGAGAACCACTAGAAGACCCTTGGTCCTTTGTGTTTTGTTTTTATGCTCTCGTTTTATAAATTTTCCTTTTATTTTTTCTCTTTTTCTTTTTTGTTGTACTTAAGGTCAAGATTTCAGCCCTTAAAACATTATACTTGACCGAATTAATGAATGAAAGTAACTTTCCTTCCAAATATTGTTATATCCTCATAGCTTATTTTATTTTGAGTTTATTTTACATGTTTGCTACTTCCCAATGTTTACGTTGGCTCGAGTGGTCGAGCACTCACAAAACCATAGGGGTTGAGTTAAATTAGGTGGTGCTTCACTAGGCTTTAAGTTGCACCTAGCACTCAATGTAATAGTACCTCAACTAGGTCAACACTAGGTTCTTACATTAACTCGGCCTTGTGCATTGCAATTATCATCTTATTTCTAAGTGCTTAGGTATGTTTGATCGAGTCATTCTACCAAGGGATGTTGTTAGCTTCATGGCATGGTTGTAGTTGGTCCTTAGTATTGAGCCTCCACAGGTCGTTAAGTAGGCATAGACCTAGTATACCGATTAGATTGATGTACTTAGTTAGAGACACTGACCCTTTGGGTGTGAGTACCATTAATGTACCTAAGGTCTAGGATATAGATCGACTTGATATGCTCAGGACTTAAGACTATCAGGTGTATTGACTACTGAGAGTGTCCAGACATCAAGAATGTACATTGACTCAATTATGTGTAAGTCATTTCTTCCCTCGTGATGCGTCTACAGGGTCATATACATGAAGGATGCACCATGATGAATAGGAATGAAAAGAAAACAAAAGGGATTAGCAAACTTTGGATAGCTATCAGCTTGATATGATGCACTAACTGATCCTATGCGACTTAATCCTAACATTCAATATGACACATAGATGTAGTATTAAGGTCATTTGCCATGAACTCTTACTAAAGGAGCTAAATAAGAGCCAAGGAAAGTTAGAGAACATACAAGTTACTCTACCAGGAAGATTGTAATTCAATAATGAAAGTATGATGTCTGCGTACAGGAAAAAAGGAGGTTTGTATACTAGCCCCACTAAGGTTACAAGTGTACAAGGAAAAGATAAAAAAGGATTAAATACAAAAGATTCCTTAAATATACTAAAAAGGGGTAAAAATAACAAATAATGTTCTGTACAGAAAAGTATGAAATGCTGTGGTAGAAGGCAAGTGTCAAGTGGTGGTTAGTGGTTCATAATGCAACTGAGCCTATTGATATCAGTTCTTGGATAACTTAACACTTCTAAGATACAGCTCGAATGAAGTCAGGAGAGATTTGGAAATTGGCTCGACTTGATTTGGTTCAAGTTCAAGCTTAGATGTTCAAAATTATCTAGAGCCTCTCCAGGTTAGGTAATGTAAACCCCTAAAAACTTTAGTATAAGCTAAACTAATCACTAAGAAATATCTAAAGATATACTCAAGATAGGCTAAAATTGCTATGAAAGATTTGAGAGACATGCCTAAGACTTAATAAGACATCTATAAATAGTATTAGAAACTACCCACTATAAATAGTATTAGAAACTACCCATATTATTTAGAATTGATTAGTCAAAGATAGGAATAGTTAGTCAAATAAAGTCGACATAGTAATGTTATTTAAATCAAAACACTTAAAGAAAACTAACAAACTAACTAAATAGATTTTTAAAACCAACACATGAAACAAAAGAAAGAGACCCTAATGAGACTATGATTTGCACCAATTACATGTGTACATCAACACATATAAAATGAGAATTCAAGACCTAAGAAAGGAAAAGCAAATTTGAACGAATAATTGACCAATTATGTAAACACTCTAAACTTATCTACATATGGTGCCAACTTCATGTGTACATCAACACGTGAAAAATAATGCAAGACTAAGACAAAGAAGAAGAGGCAAAGTTGGACAAGCAACCTTTTATCTAGAAGCAATGAAGTCATGAATGATGAAATTACTTCATTACGTCATGCCTTAACTCATCAATTCTAGAAGATAAGACTCTTAAGTCAATAAGGAAACCTCATAAGAAGGTATACTAAATCTAGAAGATATGATGTCACGGATGATGAAATTGAAATGAGAAAGAAAAACATGTAGAAATGGAATTGGACAAATCAAGTGGTGGCAAACAAAGTGGATACATGTACCATGTTTCAAATTATTTCAACATAGTGAAAATTTAAGTCCACAAAGCAGTAAAGCTTATAAGATAAGCTAAACCAACCTTTTTCCTATAAATAAGCCCCACCATTCTCTTTTAGGACCACATTTGCAACCATTCTAACCAATACATAGCTCTTTCTTAAACCCCACCAAACATTCTCACTAACCATTCTTCTTACTTTCCTTCACCATCTAAAATTCCAAGACATCAAGGGTAAGCTTTGATAACCCATTAAAACTTGTTCAAATCCTTTTCAACTATTTTCTTTAAGGGAAAACTTCCTTCCACTCATTTACTAAAAACAAACTTATGAAGAAGAATTCTTTCCAACTTCTTTTCATCATTAACAAAGAAGAATAGTTTTCTATAAAAAGGAGTTTCAAAAGAAACTCTTATATTTTACTAGAAGATTAGATATTCTAGTAAAGTTAGACTTAAGCTTTGTTTTAACAATTTTCTCAAACTAATAAGTTCTTTTAAAAGCAACATCTTTTCAAAAGTCTTTTAGAGTAAACGTTATTTTCATTTCAAGATTATTCCTTATCATAGTTTCCAAGAATCATTAAGGAAAAGAAAGTTTTCAAAAGAAATTTATTCAACTCAAGAATTGGAAGAAAAGCCATATGAACTCATTTAAAGGAAGTCTTTCTAACTCTTTTCCATATAATGAAAGAAATTTTTCAAATCTTCTACTCAAGTGAAATTCAAGAAAGGAATCAAGAGTTCCTTAACAAAACATCAATATAAGAAAAACTAAATCAAGTAGACAAAGTCATGCCTTAAAACCTTCCCCTTAATTTCTTCAATCCAAACTACCTTTAATTTATTGCAGGAATGATAGGTAAGGAGATTTGATGACCCAATGATAAACTTGGCTTGGTGTAGCCAGACCACTATGCAAACAAATATAAGGCTTCCATCTACGTGGAGATTGATTTCTTAAAGCCTAGGCTAAATTGGATCTGGTTAAGAATGGGTACAATAAAAAAAATGGCATAAAAATCATCTACGAGAGAGTTCCGAAGTTTTGTTCCCACTGTATGATTCGAGGCCACGACAATGAAAGTTGTAGACATCTTCTTAACCTATTGAACAAAGAGATATAAACCTAAGGTTCTAAGAGCCTTTCATAAAGACCCTTACACAAGAGTGCACCTAAATGAGTAAGGCCAAAGTCAAGGCCTCAAATTATCACCAAAGCCATTGAGAATCATTAGAACAACCAAATCCATATTCAGCCCTTAGATAAAGAGCCGTCTACCCAGATCCTTACCCAACGAAAATCGATGAAATTGAATAAGCATTACCAACAGCAAGAAAGAAACAACTCCCCTAAGAGCTACTAAACATTTTTTTTTTCTTTTTTCATATTTATAGTTTCATTCTATCTATGCTTTCTAGAACATGCTTTGGCAGAACACGATAATAGGCCTTGTGCCCAAGATAATACTATAATATAAGTGCTTTCCATCCTTCTTTGTAAGAGTACCTAATGATCCAATTTCATTCTCTACAGTTTTTTAGCAATTTCCCGTTAGCGGTTCATGCAAGGATAAGGAATAAGATTCCATTGAGACAATATGGTTATAACCGGTTTTCTTGTTTATGCCTTTCCTGGGAAGTAAAAAGGGTATCAACATTCCTTTTAATCATTTGCCACCCATTGATTCAGTTGACTTGGAAGTCTCCTTTTTTTAGTGATCCATCATATGATGCGAGAGAATAGTTACTATCAATAAGAGGTCATACTGATAGAAAGGGTTGAAGGGTCCTCCTTTCCTCGAGCCAGTTTAGTTCAGTTCCCTATAGTTTAGTACAGCAAGCAAGGTTTTTACATCTAGTTCCAATCATTTATTCCTAAGTGAGCAAATAGATTTTAGCTAAGTTCCCTTAATACCTCCCTTCTTCCTTTTTTTTAATTAATTAATTAACTCAACTTTCAATGAAGTTGTAGTATTTGTTGTGAGTCCAGTGGCAAATTTCTATAGTTCCAAAGGTCAACCCATTATCAAATAGGAATTCTTATTTCAACTAAGGTAAGTTAATAAGCTCTTCAAAAAGCTGGTAAGGGGTTCCCCCGGACATATAGAGAAAGGCTTATTTATGAGAATTTTTCAAGCTATTACTATGGGCCACTATTAAACTAAAGAGCTCGTAGTATAATGTAATAAAAATAAATGTCAATGATGATGACATTTTATTTTCTTCATTGTTAAATGTTTTAGTGTACTTGTTAAGGTTCAAATTCCTAGGGCTTGAATAAAAAGCAAGCACTTTCATTAATACCCTTCCTTTCCTACTATAATTAAAAAAGTTCCCTACTTGCGCATAAAGCAAGTTGGAGAAAAAAGGTAAACCTATTCAATAGCCTCGCCTAGGGATTTTAGGCTAACTATCATTCCAGTAAGCAAGCTTAGGTATTAGGAGAGTAGGTATCTTAGGAGAGTCAGGCTTATATGCAGTTCCATCCACTCTTTTTATCTATGATCTGTGAACCTATCGGAGTTAGATTCCTTCCCCTTTCATTCCTTTCATTCTTTTTTGTTAAGCTAGTTGCCGCAGTTGTCGGACTCAAAATATCATAAGAGAAATCAAAATATAGCTTCCATTTCCTAGAAAGTTTACCTTAAGTTAAGTAAGTAGGCAACTATTAAATCATACATATCACCTAATCTAATAAAGCAACCATAGAGAATGATTTCGATTATTGGTAGCCATAGATAGCAACTAAACTAGCTAGTCAAGGAAGGTAGGTAAATAAGAGGTATATCTAGGAATCCCCTAGTAGTTAGGTTGGTGAAATACGATAAGAGATTAGCTTGAAAGGCTTTCCAACTAACCACTGTACCTATAATAGTTGTCCTTCTTATTCTTTTGGAGTGAATCTTGAATCCCTTGCAACCAAATCAATATTAGGGTTTTTTGTTTGAGTTGTATGAGATAAAATTCTCAAATATGATTCTCGAAGGGGGAGTACTATTGGTTTAACTATATCAATAAAGTTTATGATTGGTTTAAAGAACATCTCAAGATTCAGGCAATGACGATATAACTAGTAAATATGTTCCTCTTCATGTCAACATATTTTATTGTCTAAGAGGAATTATGCTTACTTGTTTTTTAGCACAAGTAGCTCTAGGCTTTGCTATGACTTTTTATTACTGTCCAATTGTTACTAAGGCTTTTGCTTATGTTCAATACATAATTACCAAAGCTAACTTTAGTTGGTTAATCCTATCAATTCATCGATGGTCGACAAGTATGATGGTCCTAATGATGTTCCTGCACGTATTTCTTTCGTATGTATCTTACTAGTAGTTTTAAAAAACCTCGCGAATTTACTTGGGTTATTATTGTGGTTTTAGTTGTTGACTACATTTTTTTGTGTAACAGGTTATTCTTTCTCATGGGACCATATTAGTTATTAAGCAATCAAAATTGCAATAGGTGTACCAGAAGTGCACGATAAATTGATAGCAAAATGGCACCGCTAGATCACGTAACAAGTAAGAGAGACATAAGAGCTTAAACGTAGTAAGGGTGAGTGTCTTGTACTCTGCTTTGGCACTAGACCTAAAAAGAGTTGGTTGCTTTTCGAAAAAAACCCAAGTCAATAGTTTTTTATGAGAAAGATGCAAAAGCCAATAGTGAACCATTTGTTATTGGGACAACCAACCCAATCAATATTGGAGAACGCAAAGAAGGTTTTTTCGGGTCTTGAAGTGATGTGATGGTTAGGCTAAGGCCAAGAGAAGTCTTCAGATACCATAAGATACATTTTATAGCATGAAGAAGTACGATGATGAGAACGTACATGAACTGAGAAACTTGATTGATGGCATAACGGATGTCAAGTCTAGCGATAGTGAAGTATTGAAGGGTGCCAACAATGCTAAGATATTCTATTGCATCAAAGAGAGGAGCATCATCATATGCAAAGAGCTTTAAGCCAGACAAAAGTAATGTGGGACATGTCTTGCATATGAGTACAAGTAAGTAGATCCAAGGTCTATTTAGTGTGAGTCAAGACTAAAGCAATCGATGTACGTTTGGTTTCGATTCCTAAGAAGAAATGAAGATCACCAAGATCTTTCATGGCAAAGTGCATACACAGTCATTGAATGAACAGTCATTGAATGAAAGGGGACAAGAGGAGACTGAGGCAAGATGGTAGTCCTAAGAAAGATCTTACTCTAAATTGCTCGATAGCAAAACAGGTAAGAGGTCAACAACGGCAAGAATAGGAGACTAAACCATATACGTATGAGCTTTGGAACCCTCAAGAAGTTAAGACCTTTCTCCTTATAGTCTCCCTTCTCTCTAATCCTTACCTTATCTTTTTACCTCTCCTAAATGTCATACATTCTCATTTTCATGCTTCACTAGATCTTAATCTTTTAGTTATACTTTATTTTCTCTACATTTCCATTCAAATGGTGGATGTAATAGATAGAGCTTTATTCACTTATTTTAGAATGATGTTTTATTTGGTAATGCTGATTTTATTTTATTTTAATATTTTTATGCAAGAGTAACATAATCTAAAACTTGGTTATTTAACTTAGTGTTATGGTTAATCACACTTTACTTACAATATTGGCTATTATAGTATCGATTGCCGTTTAAATATTTAATTCATTTCAAGAGGAAAAATCTTTAGTCTCCCAATACAATATTATGTGCTTGATTAATTATATATCCTATCGTAAGTAATATAACAAAGTAGTTAGGATTAATATAGAGCCTCTCAATAGCAAGTTAAAGAAGAAGAGTTTCATATAACAAATTTGATGTTTGGATAACTAATATTCATCAATAAAACAAAATCTTTAGAATGAAATTTGAGGTTAATTGATAAAATACCTAGATAAGTTAAATGTTTAATATTAATAGAATTTGGATCCGTTAAATTCTTTTAGTCTTTAACAAATTGACAACTTCAAATTCTACGAAAGTAAACGCCTCATTGTAGGAGAATAATTTGGAATTTCAAAGTCTACTAATACTACGTGGAACATCAGCAATAGAGTAAACAAAATAATACCGCAGAAAGCTCAACAAATATGGCCAAGTAAATTCTGGCATTCGTTTTTCTATACGGTGTTTTTGTGGTTTACAATGATTTCCCCACTATAAAAGTAAAGTCAAGCTCAACAATAAATTGCAGTATCTCCATAGAAAAACCTAACGCCAACACTTCCTCTATTTTGTCCCTTCTTTCTTTCTTTCTTTCTTTTTTTTTTCTTTTCCCAGTAGTTTTGCTTTTCTTTTTTCCTTTTCCCAGTAGTTTTGCTTTTTTTTTTTCCTTTTCCCAGTAGTTTTGCATAGAAGGAAATGGGGTAGTTGAACATACTCTTTTCCGGTAAAAAAGAAGTGTTTGTACCATAAAGATCCCTTTTGATTTGTTTTACTCATAGACTCCAAAACAAAAACCCAAAGATCACAAGAAATATCATCACTAGAGAAGAATAAAAAACTAGTTTATAAAGTTGCCACCACCGCCATTAGACATATGCTTTTATCTTTCAACCATTCAAACCCAAAATTCGATGTGGGATACTGTCTGCATGATGATTCACAGTTGAAGCAAGAGCAGGGAGAGCATTTGGAATAACCTCTTCTTTCCATTCATTTATTGAATGATTAAAGCGAGCGCATTGGAGCACAAACCTACCATCTTCACGTATATGAAAGTCAATGTCGTATTTCATTCAACCTTCTCTAAAATCACCAAAATAGCTATTTTAATGACTGCATGGCAATATAGAGCATCTTGATTCAAAGAAACCCTCATTCTAGACTCAGGTTCAAACTCTTATGATCCTCTTTAGAAAAATTTTCCAATGTGGTTTCCGATGAATTTGGCAATATATCTAGTCATTTGGTCCAACATTACGCCATGGACTTACAATCCATATCAGAACATGTGTTAAGTGAACGTCGTCCTCCAAATTCATACAACTTTCCAAGTTGAAGCCAAAGAAAATGCCACAAGACGGTGGTCCAGGACATATCAAAACATGTGATATGCACTTTTCCATATGTAGGTTCTTTCTAGTTTTCACGAATGCTACAAGCATCATCGTCGCTACTAAGCATAATGTTTGATATGATATCTCCAACCACTAGATAAATGGAGGCACTTGATGCCGATGCATCAACTTTTACGTCTATAGAGTTTTGAAAGAGGTCCTGCCATATCTGCTGGGAATTTATAGATCTAGGAGAAGCCTATGAGCTAACACAAGGTGTATGCGTGCTTTCTTAAAACTATTATTCAGTGTTATATTTTTCAGAAACTACGTATCAAAATGCCAGATGAAAGTTCACGGAATTGAAAATGGCAGTGTCTTCCTTGCATGACACAAAAATTTAATGCCACAAGAAGAGCTGAAGATGAAGACACAGCATATAAGATCACGGCTAAAACAAGTAATATGATCCATAAATGTTGGATGATTTTCAAATTACATTTTAGCTAGCATGTAATCATTTCTTAAATTTTCGATAAGGCAGGGTTGTTGCCCCCAGCGATTCTTAAATTATGATGATTCTGTAAATGATAATTAGGGGGAGTTTTGATGACAAAGCTGATTCAAGGTTGACTAGTAGATCTTTTGGTTTTGTCTTTTATTTTGTTTTGCTAGAAAAGCAGAAGCTAGCTTGGATCTAGAGCCTCTTCGTTGATCCTTCTGCATTCTTGCTTGATGAAATGTAAATACATATTATAATAAGTTTTTTTTGTAAAGTAATTCATTAAAGCAACTAACAGCAGCCAACAAAACAACTAAGTTCCATGGCCATACATGATGTCTTGCCTACATTGTAAAACCAAATTCTGGTCCATGACAGAATCAAAAGCAACAAAGTCCAGAATAACTAAAGGAAAGTTGGAGGAAAAAAGATAATGTGTTCCTGTCTTCAGTCCTTCTTTGGCCAGCATATCAGCTACCTGATTGGCGACATGATCGATCCTGCAAAAAAAGAGTATATGAAAAACTAGGCAACATGGAGATGCAATGTCTGATTAATACTGAATTGAATCCGTTGTCAAGTCGCCCTTTTTGGAAGTTTACTATCTAAGTGAAAACCCAGCCTTTGCTCTTGAACTTTGGATTATAATATTTCCATGAAATTCTACCGGTCATTATACTTTCTATCAAATGCATCTTTTTTTATTTTCAAGATATTTACTATTTTATTTTAATTAGGTTATGTTATCTTGGTAGATAGCTTCTCTTTTTGAATTATTGGTTGTCAATTTGCTTGCTCCTTTCAATCCTTATGTCTTAATATAATATTGGCCACTATAACCATATATTCAACTCAATCTTTGTTATGATGTTTCTTTTCATATCAATTGATTTTTCCAGTTTTATGAGATGACAAATATTATAGAAACATCACAATAGTATCATTACTTTGAGAAACGATTTAATAAGTGATATACATCACGTATCATGCACATATAGTATGTAAATAATAATAAAATATTGATATGTATGACTTGTGCAAATCGCACGTAATAATTGATTAGGATATTATTACTCTTTTTAATATAATGCATGTTAATATTTTATTCTTATTTACATATCACATGTACATAATATATGGTGTATAATGCATATTTAATCTTTTTTTCACCGTCTATGGCTTAAGCAATATGGATGTAAAACCTTACTATAATAATGTTAATGTAGCATGTTAAGGGCAAAATTGTAAATTTCTCTTAATAGAAGCTAATCACAATTCAGAGACGTAGAAATAACTATATTTGCAATTATGAACCTATTGCCATCAACCTTGCTAAGTTTAGACTACTATACACACTCTTACAAAAGAAACAATACATACGCTGCAATAAAGATATACGATGAACAATATATTTTCTATTTCATATGTCATAAGTTGTATGCTTATTCCTCGTATCAATCTTAGATATTTGATACAACTTTGAAGTATTCGCCTCATTCTTTTAACACATTCCCTCTTTTCTCATGTATGATTCTACATCATCTAAAACAGAAGAGTTTGGAAGCAAGAACATATGATATCCATGAGAAATGAAATTATTCATTAGTAGTTTTCGTTGCAACATATATTAATATTACGTCAAAAAGGTTTATTATATAGATGCGCTGAGAATAGATGGGTTAACAAGAACTAGCTGACGCACATTTGTGATATTTGTGTATGTAATAAAAGAATTTTATCATCGGACTAATTAGATAAAATATGAAATAGTTTATAGAAAATAAAAACTTGAGTTTGTATTACTAATTAACACTCATTATAAATTAAGATTATTGGTGTATGGCCCTTAGGAGTATGCTTAAAGAAAATATATAATACATATCACTCTCATATTCTGTCAATGGGCACGACAATTTTAGTTGAATTTATAAAGAGACTAAACTACTACAGCATCACTCAAACTTATTATTCTACATGCAATAAAAGAATATTTTATTACTCCACATACAATCAAATCAAATTAATATATCTTCCTCCTCCATTTAATAATTTTGTTCGAAATAGATTAAAAAATAATCCAACAAAGTGGGTTTATTATGGTAGTTGATAATGGGGTATGACGTGGCTTTATTGTGTTTTCAATGATCAATTTTCTTAACGTAATTTTTCTTAGGCATTCCCATTAACATGGTAGAATGAATTTAGATGTGGAGGAATATGAAAATCGAGTGTAAGAATGTGGAAAGTGGAATAACATTTGTCATTTCATAAAATAGAAAAATCAATTGATATGAAAAGATACGGTAAAATAAGGATTGAGTTGAATATACGGTTCTAGTGGCCAATATTACGAAGTCATTGCTTAAAACGCTATTAAGATAAAAAGATTAAAAGGAGCAAGCAAATTGACGTAACCTGCAACAGTTTAAAAAGAGAAGCTATTTACCAAGATAACATAATCCAACTAAAATAATACGGTAAATATCTTGAAAATAATAAAAAATCCATTTTAGATAAAGTATAATGATTATGGTAGAATTTCGAGAACAAATTATAATCCAAAGTTTAAGAAATAAGACGAGGCTTCCACCTAGGAAGTAAACTTTCAAAGAAGACAAAAAGATTAGTCCATAACACTTGTATTATAATATATATTTACATTTCATGAAGAAAGAATGTAGAAGGATCAAAGGAGACGTTTTAGATCTAAGCTAGCTGCTACTTTTCTAGACAAACGAAAATAGGGGAAAGAAAAAGACAAAACCAAAAGCTCTACTAGTCAACCTTGAATTAACTCTATCATCAAAACTTCCCCTAATTATCATTTGCAGAATGACCATAATTTAAGAAATAATGGGTGCAAAAACCCCGCCTCATCGAAAATTTGAGAAATAATTACATGTTAGCCAAAATGCAATATGAAACTCATCCAACATTTATGGATCACAATGCTTGTTTTAGCGGTGATTTTGTATGTCGTTACTTCATCTTCAGCTCTTCATGTGGCTTTAAATGCATGTGTCGTGTAAAGAAGACACTGCCATTTCCAATTCCTTGAGATTTCGTCTACCATTTTGATACGTAGCTTTTGAAAAATATAACACTAAATAATAGATTTTAGAAAGCGTGCCTTCATTATCTAGTGGTTGGGTATATCATATCAATCATTATGCTTTGTAGCGATGACGTCATTTCTAGTATTCGTAAAAACTTAGGAGAGAACCTACATATGGAAAAGTGCATATCATACAAAGGCTAATATGCATCTTCTTTCATTTGATTCTGCTGCATCTGTTGATAAGGTTATAGGGACGGACCCTAGACCGCTGTGGTGTGGCATTTTCTTTGCCTTCGACTTGGAAAGTTGTACGAATTTGGAGGAGGTTCACTTAACACATGCCCTGATATGGGTTGCAAGTGCATGGGGTGATGTTGGACCAAATGACTAGATATATTGCCAAATTCATTGGAAGCCAGATTAGAAAATTTCTGAAAGAGGATCAAAAGAGTTTGAACCTGAGTCTAATATGAGGGTTCCTTTGAATTAATATGCTCTATATTGCTAAGTAATTAAAATAGGTATTTTGGTGACTTTAGAGAAGGTCGAATGAGATATGATATTGACTTTCAAATACAAGAAAATGACTGATTTATGCTTTAATGCTTCGCTTTGATCATTCAGTAAATGAATGGAAAGAAGAGGGTATTCCACATGCTCGCCCTGCTCTACTTCAACTCTGAATCATCATGTCAACGGTATCCCACATCAAATTTTGGGTTTGAATGGCTGAAAGATAAAAGCATATATCTAATGGTGGTGGCAATCTTTATAAATTGGTGTAATGATATTTCTTGTGATCTTTGGGCTTTTGTTTTGATGTCTACGAGTAAAACAAATGAAAAAAGATCTTTGTGGCACAAACACTTTTCTTTTATCGGAAAAGAACATGTTCAACTCCCCCATTTCCTTCTATGCAAAACTATTGGGGAAAAAAAAAAGAAGGAAGGGTCAAAATAAAGGTGTTTGCATCGAGTTTTTCTACCTGCAAATTATTGTTGAGCTTGACTTTAGTTTTATAGTGGAACAAAATCATTATGAACCAAAAAAACACATATAGACAGCACATGATTTTATTTGGCCATATTTGTTGAGCTTTCCACCATATTGTTTTATTTCCTTTTCTGCTCATGTTGCAAGTAGTGTTATTAGACTTTGAAATTCCACACTATTCTACTATAATGAGGCATTTACTCTAGTAGAATTTGAAGTTGTCAATTTGTTAAAGTCAAAGAATTTAAGGGATCCAAACTCTATATTAATCTTAAGCATTTAACTTATTTAGATATTTTGTCCATTAACTGCGCCTACAAAAGTGGCTGGTTGCTAAAATAGGAAGAAGAAGATAATTGTACTAGGAGAGCAAACTCAATTTCATAGGAGTGCCATGACAGTATTTACACTAGAAACAAACACTAGTTTCTCCTTCTCAATTTGCCTAACACTGAATCACCAGAGACTTGTTCTCCATCCAAATCCTATTATTATCATCTCAATGAACATAATTTAACCACAGATCTAAAACTTGTTGTTGCAGCTTCTATGGAGGGAGAATCTTAGAACCACTCCCACTCGACAAGCTCGAATTGACAAGTCTACAACTCAGAGAGTTCTTATTTGCAAACTTTCCAACATCACACAATTTGACGTAAATGCACGAAAGCCACTACATGCCACATTCTAGCAACAGCTGTGTCAGCATCCAATTCCCTTCCTTTAAGTACTTCAAAAAGAACTAACTGGAATCTGCGGCACAAAAAATAAGCATTTAGTGTTGCTAACTTGCTATTGCCACAATATTCTTTTTTATATGCCTACTTTATGTACCACTACTACAGGTAGTGGATGATTCCTTCTCCTAATGCAGTATCAGATATAATCATGTCACTATTTTATTTAACAATATGACTTAGGAAGTTCTAGGAAAATTGTTCTGCCATTTATTTTGCCTCCAAGTACACAAGTACTATGGCAATTGACATAAATATCGGTACTGGACTCTTCAAGGCATAAAGGTTTTGGAAAGATCTGTTTGTTTGTGCATTCCCCGAACTCTTAACTGACTACATTCTTTGATAGACACTTTTTGTTTTTTTGGTTAATTCAGATATAACACTTTTCCTAGCAATAAATCCTTCATTATTACAAAGGTCTGAGAAAAAAGCCCTTAATTTGCAGGAAAATATCCTTTCTGTTTGCTTGAAATTGGAAATGCCACACAAAAGTCTGAATGAGAGTAAGAAACAACTTTCCTTTTCACTGAAAACTGAGTTGAGCACATCTCTATACCTTGAAATGTTCGATTTTTCAACTTTCTTTAGTTTATTTATAGATCATACGTGGATTAGAAAATTTCTCCCTTGACCAAATTTTGTGCAAAAATCAGAACACGATATTGTTTCTTGACTCACCAGGACCAGTACTGAAACTACTTTCCTTTGCAGCTTTGGAAATGGTAACTCGAAATCGAACTTTAACGCTATCAATCAGCTCGAAAACACAAACATCGCCTACCGCCAAGTTGTTATCCTCGACAAATTCCTTCCAACCAATCTGGGCTCTTGCTATCGGCCGTCTATGCATTCTGAAACGGCACTTCACAAGCCAGAATTTTCCACAAGGAACATAAAGTTCCATGTAGAAATCCTTTGGACCAATATGATTCAAAATAAATTCTCCAGGCAGAGTCCGCACTATGAATACAGTTATAAAGTAAATATGTCCCAGCATTAGTAAGAAAAGGGGGGAGAACTACTTAAAATGTTTTCACTTTTAAAGGAATTTCTCTTGCTCTTCTGGTTCAATATCCTATATTACATATGGAACCCAGAAAGTTTAGCCTCCTTAGGAAAGCAAGGTCGTTTGTGCTACTTATCTGACCTTGATTTGAATCCGTAATAGGAGGAATTACTACTCTTACCCCTTAAAAGAAAATTATTCACTCACCACAACATAGTATGTCACATAAGTTGGTACAATGGTGATTTGAAAACATGGATTCCGAGAATTGACTGCTTCGGCTTTTGGACCGAAGCTCTTAGAAGTCTGTAACTCTCCATTATCATAATCATCGCCTGCTAGAAAATTAACAAAGTAATACTAACTAACCAAGTGGAGAGGTTAAAATGAATATTGTACTATAATGCCTATTTGGCTTGATGTTTTAGTATTGTCTTTGCTCCAGTTTGAAATCAGGTCTATAGCCATATAAGATACCAAAAGATTATTTGATAAATGCACATATCGGTCATAAAATAGATAGAAATCAAATACACAATAGATAAGAATTATAAACGGATAATGATAATATAGAAGGGAAACAAAACAAACAGGTCTATCGATATACCAGCAGAAGCTTTTCCCAAGCAGTCAGCATTATTGCCGTGTATGTCTGAATCTGTACAATTAGAAGCATTCATCTGGTGTGCATTATGATCAACCAATCTTTCAGCATCAATTTCTTCTATCTCATGCTTGATAGATAATAGCTGAGCATCAACATTTTCTCTGCTACAACTAGATTTAGATTTAAGAGGGTCCTTAATATCTGAAGTGCTCTTATCAAATATAAGAACATGAAATTCTGAATTCCCTTGGTAACCAAAAACTAAGAAATGACCAAACTTAATGCCATAGAACTCTACAAACTCTCGCCAACCATCACGCAACCATATGTCACCACCTTCCTTATGCAATTCCACTTCCAATTCATCACCAGATGGGACCTTTAAGGAAACCTTATTCAGACACAAACTTCTTCCATAATTCCGCACAAAACTCCTCGGAAAAGCCTGCATGTTGCCTAACAGTGTCAAACAATAAATGACGATGTATCATGGCAAAAGGTACTGACTTCAGATAAATATGAAAACCCACTAAATCTAACAAGTTTAAGCTTTTACAGTCATAAGGTTCTGAATCTAAATTTTATCGAACAGGATACGGGCATACAGCTTCGGGGGCACGGACACTACTAACTGAAGTACCAGTGATTGAATGTAGTGAAGCATAGTAAAAGTTAAAAGGAGCAATAATCAACACTCACGAGCTTCCCGTTTTGAAGAGTTTCATGCAGAATTATCCGAAAGAAATGGGGAGTTTCAGACTTGAAATACTTGCGCTGATCATTTTCCATTTGAGAAGTAAAGTTGCAGCGTGTTGACCAGAAACTAGAGCCGAGATCGGTTGAGAAGTGACTATTGACTTGCTAAAGTCTTNTTTTCTTTAATATATTTAATTATAAATATAGAGTAATTTACGAATTTTAAGACTTTCCTTCTCTTTATCTCTCCTTCCTGTAATATTTCTATTAGTTCTTATTTCTCTCTTCATCTCTCTCCTTTAACATTTTCATTAGACCTTATTTCTTTTCCCAACATTTTCATCTCTCTCTTTGTTCATTTTATGCATACATGATATATGTGTATTATCCGCGGTATAGATGTAATCATTCTACGCCTTTCTTTCGGTTTCGCTGTTGATAAAATAAAAGTCGCCAAACACGATGTACTCCCATCCATTTTCTTTTCTTGCTGGTTCTTTCCTTGTGCAAAGTATACTCTTCCTTTTACTCGTAATATTCCAATAGAAGGAAAATCCATCGCCCCCTTTTCCCTAATAGGTGTAGGCAATTCATAAAGCTAGAAGCTTTGTAACGGGAAAGGCTCAAATGCTAGAGAATCAATGCTAATCTTACTTTATGCTTGGATACGATGAAGAAAAGGAGAAGACAGGGAGCGATGGATTTTCCTTCTATTGGAATATTACGAGTAAAAGGAAGAGTATACTTTGCACAAGGAAAGAACCAGCAAGAAAAGAAAATGGATGGGAGTACATCGTGTTTGGCGACTTTTATTTTATCAACAGCGAAACCGAAAGAAAGGCGTAGAATGATTACATCTATACCGCGGATAATACACATATATCATGTATGCATAAAATGAACAAAGAGAGAGATGAAAATGTTGGGAAAAGAAATAAGGTCTAATGAAAATGTTAAAGGAGAGAGATGAAGAGAGAAATAAGAACTAATAGAAATATTACAGGAAGGAGAGATAAAGAGAAGGAAAGTCTTAAAATTCGTAAATTACTCTATATTTATAATTAAATATATTAAAGAAAATTATTCATTAATAATAAAAAATTTTAAAAAAATTTAAATAAGTAAAAATAATCAAGATATTATTTTAACAATTACTTAAGGTTCCATCCGCTTTAATAATATAGATACACCTATAATTTTTATCAGTATTTAGATGTAAAGAGCAAAAAAGAGTAAAAAATAACAGTAATTATTGAAAAGATAATTGGACTAAATTACACTTATTAGATCCCATTCTTTCCTACCTTGTTTCCATTGTAGGATAATTTTTGTAATTTCATAAACTTTTTATTCATTTCCTTTGATTTCTCAAAGAAAAAATGAGCACTAAAGTGGGAACAATACCTTTAGTTTTCATCTACTTCATCTCATTTCCATTATAAATAAATACACAATTTCCTTTCATTTCGTTATATTTGTTTTTATTTTTATCGGTTTCTATCCACTTGCACACAGTGATAATGTGGTTAGTTTGGGGTGAGTCTTATAAGATGTGAACCCATCCATTACCTCGCTATATGTCAATTTTGTCCTAAATCTTATAGAATTTTTCATCACATCCATGAAATATGCTTGCTAAGCTAATGGGAAAATCATAGTCCATCCCAGATTCATCTAATTAATTAACTTAATTTTACCAAAATATTTTAGAATTCATAATTTAATAATTCTTAAATCAAGCATAATGGAAACACGATTATTTTTTATTTTTATGAATAAAAATGTCATTAAAAATCAAAACCAAAAGCAAAAAAACATCAACCAATCTCAATACTAGAAGAAGGGAATTCCCTCATAAAAGGGGTTATCCCGGACCTACACCGAGATATTGACGATGATTCTCAAATATCGAAGAACAGAATGTGAAAAACCCATACTAAAAAAAAAATCATAACAACTATTTATGTCCAACATAAGTGTCCAATCACAAGAAATAAATAAGAAACATGGGAACATATTCAAAAAAAACAAAACAACTTCAAAAGATCGTAATCCTTCCTTTGCAAGATGATCAGTAGCACTATTGATAGGAATTAAACAACTAGGCTTTTAACCCGAGCTCGAACTTGAGGTCATAAGGGACTAATAAAGCGAATTCTATTATTCTAGTCAACCCCTGCCGAGGCCGAACTGATCCTCACTGCCAACCAACTCCACATGCCGAGCTAAATAACTTCTCATTTGTCAATAATCAAGTACTGACTTGAAATGTGCTCTACTAACAGCTCAGACCTCTTACATGTCTACTCAACCATAACTATGTCGACCAGCAACTCCACAATACTAGTGCCGAAAACCTCAAAGCACATTCGCACCCATATCTTCTCAGAAGGACCACCAGGTCTGCTTGACACCTCTATTCGACAATACACATCCTCACCATATTGGTTGTTTGTTTCTGCCAAAAGCGTCCCCAGTGATCAAATGCCACATATCCATTCTCATATGAAAGAATTATGCTACACTAATCACTAGCTTTTTTAGATTGTTCATTTGTACCATTTATTATCCCTTATACATTACTTCTTTTAGATAATATATTTTTTGTTTTTTCCAATTTAAGTAAGATGCCCTAGTTTTTTGAGTATAAATACCCCTTTGTAATATGTAGCCACGATAGTCATCATACATCCAATATTGAATATACTTTCCCTTTTTTGTGAGCATTACTCTCTATTGCTTTTTTTTCTTGCTCGCTTGCTTCACTTTTATCGTAACCCTTAAGCGAGACTAAATTGTGAGTACCCTCATTGAACTACCTTGTGTATCATATCAAGTTATGTCGTGAGTCATTGATAGTTTCGTGGTATGTCATATCCTTAGAGTGGATCAAGAGCTTGGTCATTTACTTTCCTTATTATTCTTGCGCACTTCTCAATTTCATTTTCAAGCTTTTTGTAAGCTTAGAGCTACCCCAATACCATTGCCCTTGTCTACTGTCAGTGTGGCTTATTAACTATTTAGCTCCCTATCAACCCTGTTTATAATAACATCAAAAAAACAAGTAAATGATGACATTTTCTTAAAATCAAATTGCATAAATCTAATTCCCCTCAATTGTTCTTCATCCAATCCACTACTTATCCGTACACAACTTTCATGGCACTTAAGTCTTTCGCTAATTTAAGTCCCTCTACAATTAGATAGTGATGCAGACTAGAGCCAAGAGCAAATAAGCCTATAGGGATGAGTCTAAGCTTATCGAAAACTTGAAATGAGTAACAAAAGCACGCAAGAGAACATAAAGAAAAACAAGCAAACCTATGAATAGCTTCAAAGGATATGACGTACCAATGAAACTTAAAGGTTACTAGTTACCTAGCCTTACTTAAAGGTTAAAATAAGAGTAAATAAGCTAACGAGAGCAATGTTCACAAGGAAATATTCAATGTATTAATGATGAGATTATTATTTGCGACTACATGTACAGTAGGTATTTATACTCGAGAAATTATAGCAACTTGTCTAAAAATGAAAAAAAAAAAAAAAAGGGTATTGCCCTAAAGAGGTAATGTACAAAGAATAAAAAACGGTAAAAACGAATATTCAAGGAAAAGTAACGATTAAGTACAACAGATTCTCCAAGCGAGTCTGACACATGGTAACAATGTATTAACGATGCCCTTAGAGATGTAGACAAATCAATACGATCAGGATGAGTAGCCAAACAAGGGTACCAAGTAGGAGTGCCAGGTAACTATGGACTCGTTCGAGAAAGAGTAGTTAAGGACTAATACAAGATCACTCGGCTTCAATGTTGTTGAGCTGTTAGTTGGTCTACAAGTAGAGCATTCAACTAAACGGTACATAATTTTTGAGAGACATACAATCACTCAGCTCGGAATGGGGAATTGGCCGACAGCATAGATCAACTTCGCCTCAGTAAGAGTCAACTAAAGTAGGAGAATTCGTCTTGTCAATCCTTCCAGACCTCAAGCTCGGCTACAAATTAAAGGCCTAATAGCCTAATTATTATCATTCCCTTCTGGTTGATTTAAGTTTGGGATCAATTCCAACTGGTCTTCATTTAATTCTCCTTCAAGGTGATAAGGATTAAGGTTAGCAATATTAAAAGTGTCCGAGACCCCATAATCTTCGGGTAATTCCAACCTAGAAGTGTTGTCATTGATCTTATGGAAGATTTTAAAGGGGCCTTCAGCTTAGGTGGACATCTCGTCCTTTCTCCTGGTCAAGAACCTCTCCTTACTCAAGTGTAACTGTTACGCCCCAAAGTCACAGAGTCGCAACAGTCCCGCCGTATAAACCATTCTATGATAGTAACTGGTCTCACAGTGCCTACCATAGACATGATCTACACAAGGCGTCAACGACTCCTCGCTTTGAAGTAAACAGTTCGATTAATAATTATACTACAATTATGATAATTATCACAAATTTCTATTAAACATAGATAATTATAAATAAGTCCACAGAGCTTCCCAGGAAGTTTTACACAAACACGACAGTTCACTAGATTACATAATAACTATTAGTCTTTCAGTCCTAATTACATGGTCATTATAGTCACACATCATATTAAGTAACTTGATCCTCACACTCCTGGCTTCAAAAGGACTAACCTCGGTGTAATTGTAGGGCGGCATAATACTTGTAGTGATCACAAATCAGAACCTGCAAAAGGATCTATAAGGGTATGAGCAACTACAGCTCAGTAAGTTGAATTGGAGACTCATGAATGCATACAAGCACAAACAGGGTTATTAAACAATTATTTTCATGCAATGCACCAATCAAGTGTCATCGCACAACGTAGTCTGGTCCGTTGTGAAATCAGAGAAATTTCACCCGCTCCAATCCGTGTTGAGGAGTTCCATGTTATGCAACAGCTCACAACCAAACCCAGGCTTGTGCAATGGAGACTTCGCTCCTCCCGCGACTACCTTCGAACCAATGACTTCACCCCTGCCGCGACCTCCTCTCCTGTCACTTAATTCGACTGAGGATGAAGAAGGGACCATTTTGCAATCCTGCGCTATCCCTTTCAAAGGGGTCGGTATTTGGTTGGAGAGTCCTATGATCCCCTAACGGGTTGCAATGCATGACATTTTCGATTATTAAGGTCGACTAAGATTAAATTCCGGTTAAGGTGTTCAAACAAGTTCATATCAATTCAATCAGTCACAAAATCATTCACAGTGCAAATTCCAGTACGAATTCAGATACATCAAGCATATGCACAAACTATTTACAATCACAATCATATACAAGCCTAAGTCTCCGAGTACTACAAAACTAGTACTCTATTACAATAAGCAATAACTCAACTTACTTGAATTTGCTCGATCGCTCGATCCTCAAGTTGTGAGCTAATTTGTTTCTAGGTGTCCTATAATACAAATAGGTTCTTTTAGTACTTATATTTTATGGATTCTTATTCTAATTCATAATGTAGCTCATTTTCCTCATGTATACCTATAACGTATTAATGATTCGTTGTATTCTATTTCGGGGTTCGGCTCCTAAACTAGATTCTAGTTTTAATTCCTAAGTCTTAATTAGGCTCGAATCCCAATGTGATATTAATCACCTTACGCTCGGGTATTCAAATATCCTATTGAGTCGTAATTTTGGTATTCTAAACTATTCGGTACACGCTAACCCTAATTGAGGTATCGGATTTATTCTCGATGTGTAAAAATCTTATATTTTGAGATATTTACTTAAAATTAAATGTCATTTCAGATTTATTATTTTTCTAATTTCTATTATAATATTATCTAAATAACCTTATTTTTTTAGATTTATTAATTTACATTTTCACATATTACTAATTTATTATATTACTTACCTAATTTCCCTAATTAACCATACTTAGTACCTAACGGCTAGGATTAGGGTTCCACAGCAGAAATTAACTTCCCTAAACATCTAATTAAGATCCAAATCAGTAATTAACATCCTAATCACCTAATTAACCCTAAATCACCCAATTTTATCATCATTTTAGGGCTAAAAATTAACTTAAAAATTTCAAAAATTAATTTTAAAAAAATGACTTCATAGCACTGTTATACATCATATGAGCATCCTACAGAAAAATTTTGAACTCCAAACTACATCCCTAAGCCTATTTATTTTCCGGTTTAATCATGCTCGGTTTTGAACAATTTGTTAAAGACCCTATATTTCCAGACATAATTAAACTAAATCAATATTTTTCCCTAAATCTACATACAAATAAACCTCAGAATAACAAGTTTCATAATTTTATGGGCAAAATAACTAATTTTACAAAATTATACAAAAATCGGGTGAATAAATGACTAACCAGTTCAAAGCTTTTGGGCCGTCCAAACTTGGTCTAATGTTGTCGGCCGGTCCAGGCGGTGGTTCTAGTGTAGGGTGGTGGTGGTGGTTCGGTCTCAGGTGGTAGTAGATGGTGATTTTGGTTCACTTGCTTAATCTACACAGTTTTCTTTTTTTTTTTTTCTGGATTTTCTCTCGATTTTTTCAGTGTTTTGATTTTTCTCAAATCCTAAACTGGCCAAATAACTTTTGGAAATTTTTTTCCTTATTTATAGGCAATTGTAGTAATTAATGTGCATTAATTTGATGGGATTTTGCCCCAATTCCTTGATTTTTGGCTTTTTGTTTGTCCAATTCTTATTGGTTATTTTTTTCTTTTTCTGTCACGACCTGATCTTGTTGCAACTTATCTTCTTCTGATTTTTTCCATAATTATTTTGTATTTTTCTTTAATTATTTGCTTAGTTTTCGGCCAATTTTAGTAATTACGCGTATTTTTATCTACACATAAATACATGTGGGGTACACGTGAACATTCCTAAATATTATTTTGGTCATTCTAAAATTTTTAGTATACATATAATCTATCTCTAGTAATTTATTAGTTATTATATTACACTTTTCACCTTTTCGGTAATTAGCAATTATTATGCTTAAAATTTGAAAATTTTATAGTTTCCTATTTTACTTCTTATTTTCTTAAATTTAAGTTTACAGGGTCATTTTTACTAGTATATTGCTAAATAGTTTATAATTTAGGTTTGATCAGATCCTTTAGCCAATCGTCCTAAACCTTGGATTTTAAGCTCAAACCTACGATTACTTGGCTTGGCTTGGCTTTAGGGCTTACAGTAACCACACCAAGTCTCCAGGCTGAAACTATATTGACTTTCTTCCTTTAGCCTTTTTTCGTATTTTTCTAATAACTTGGATAATTTATCAAGTAACCTTATCATAGATGTGCTATAAGGGGCTGTGTTTGGGCTTTTGCATCAGGGTCTTCTTGCTCGAATGTAGGTACAAGGGTGTGATCAAGGGGTAACTTGGGATTAAATCCATAGACAACTTCAAAGCTGGTTTGCTTGGTGGTGTCGTATATTGTATGGTTATAAGCGAATTCCATCATAAGCAAACAGATGCCCCAATTGGCCAAGTTCTTACCTATTATAGCTCAGAGCAATGATCCTAAAATACGATTAATCACTTCTATTTGGTCATCAATCTAAAGGCGACAGGAAGTATTATATAGTAGTTTAGTCTTCATTTGTCACTACAAAGTTCTCTAGAAATAGCTCAAGAACTTAGGATCTCTGTCTAAGACTACACTTCTCAATACGCCATATAATTGAATAATTTTTTATAAAAAAGAGAGAAGCAATAGCTGAATTATCATTAGTCTTAGAGTAGGGCACAAAGTGTACCATCTTACTAAATCTATCCATGACGACCATTATGAAATATTTGCCTCAAGCTGTTCTTGGTAATCCAAAGACAAAATCCATACTCAACTCAGTCTAAGGTCTGGTCAGAATAGGCAAAGGTATTACTTTCCCTTATTTGGCTCGACATTTGGCCCTCTTGCAAATGGCACAACCCTCAACAATTCAATGTACGTTTCATCTCCTTCTCGATTAAAAGCATTGTCCACTCAATAGCTCATATGTTATTCTCTCCCCAAAATGTCCAGAGAGTCCTCTACTGTAGGCTTCTCTAATAAGTAACTCTCTTAATGAACAAGTTGGTACGTACGACTTTTCGCTTCAGAATAAGTACCCATCTCCCATGTGATATTCATTTACTGTTCTTCTATTGACACAACACCTAAGTATTGGTCCAAAATGAGGGTCCTGCGAATACTGTTCTTTAATACTTACAAACCCAAACAACTTGATCTGCAACTCAATTAGGAGTACATGTTTCCTTAACAAAGCATCGACAACTACATTACTCTTCCCTTGTTTATATTTAATCACAAAATTGAATCCTTCAAGGAATTCAATCCATCTCGCTTGTCGTTTTGACAGTTTGGTTTGACTTCAGAGGTACCTCAAAGACTCATGATAGGCATAGGTGACAAACTCTCTCAATAATAGATAATGCTGCCACATTTGGAGCACTCGGATAAGAATTAAGAGTTCTTTATCATATATAGAGTAGTTCAATTGAGGTCATCTAAGCTTTTCACTATGGTAAGCAATTGGTCAACCTTCTTGCATTAAAATAACGCTTATACTAATACCTAACGCATCACAATCCAGCTCAAATATTTTCTCAAAGTCAGATAGAGCTAACACAGGGTGAAAGTCAACTTTTCCTTAATTTCATCAAAACTTATTTCCTCCCTCTCTCCCCATTGAAATTGAATGTTCTTCTTCATCAATTCAGTTAGGGGTGTGACTGTCACTAAAATTCCTGATAAACCTTCTATAAAAGGATACCAATCCATGGAAACTTCTCATATTGGCACAAGTGGTTAAAGTCAACCATTCGACAATTGCTCAAATCTTCTCATTATCCACTCACAAGCTTCCTCCACCTACTATATAGACTAAAAATACCACTTTCTCCTAGCAAAAACAACACTTCTTTAGGTTATCAAATAATCTCTCGGCTCAGAGCACATCTAATATGGTATAGAGATACTCAATGTGACTCGGTATGTCGATGTTGTATACTAGGATGTTATCAAAGTACACCACAACATACTTCCCGATCAAATTTCTTAACACATGGTTCATCAGTAGCATGAAAGTGCTCGAACATTAGACAAGTCAAAAGGCATTACCAATCACTCGTAGAGTCCATGCTGAGTTTTAAAAGCAATCTTCCACTTATCTCCAGGCTCCATCCAAATCTAATGGTAATTAGACTTCAAATCAATCTTACTGAAGATCTTAACTCCACTCAATTTGTCCAATATGTCATCTAACCTAAGGATAGGATACCAGTACTTAATGGTGATCTTATTCACGGCTCGACTATCAATACGCATTTGCTAAGTACAATCCTTTTTGGGTACTAAGAGCACCGGAACAGTACAGAGACTTAGACTCTCCCTCACATACCCTTTCTCTAATAGTTCATTGACTTGTTGTTCGAGCTCAGCAACTTATTTAGGATTCATTTGATAAGCTGGTTTGTTTTGGCAAGGTAATGATAGGAATCAAGTCAATGCATTGTTTAATGCCCCTGAATGGTGGTAAGCCTTCTGATAATTGTTTTGGGAACAGGTTGGTATACTCATCCAATAGCCCTCTCACCTTATTAGGTAGTTCGATCTACTCCTTCAACTCTAGTAGCCATCTGACTAACATAAAAGTTAACATATCAACCTTTATAGCTTCTCAAAGCTTGACTCTATTTAATATTAAAGCCTTCTTGGGTCCTCAAGTAAGTTTAGCCTGTAATTTGCTAACTTAACTTAGCGTCGTTTAATTCAAAGTAACCTTCCTTCCATCCTTTTCAAACACATAGGTGTTTCATGCATAACCCTTCAGTCAAAGAGCCATGGTCAGCCTAATAGCACATGTAAATCACGCATGGCTAGTACATCACAAGGAATCTCATCAGAGTAATTTCCAATTGAGATTGACAGCAATACTTATTAAGTCACATGTAATGCCCTCTTCTTATTCAGCCAATATAACTTATACGGCTTTAGGTGTGCTATAATCAACAGCTTCAACTTCTTGATAAAGTCGATAAATGCTACATTGGTGCAACTACTACTGCCCACAATAAGTGCACACAACTGATCATTCACCTTGCACATGATATGGAACAAGTTCTCTCTCTGCTCCTTTTCATGTGAAGTTTCTAAACTCATTGTACACCAAACAACTAAAATTAAGTTGTACAAGTCCTTCATGAAGACATCCTCCTCTATGAGGTTGGCATCTTCATCTACATCAACCTCATCTTTCATTGATCTTTCCGCGAGCCCCTTGTCCATACTATCAACTGCGACTTGTAGGGCATCTCCTTTGATAATCATAATTCTTCATTTCAAACACTAAGCAGCCAAATGTCAAAATCCTTGGTACTTAAAGTACTTGATCCGGCTTGTCTTCCTTCCAGATCTCTATCTTTTCTCATATGTTTTGGTCAACACGTCACTGTTAGATCAGCCCTTCTATTTAGCTCGAATATCCATCTTTCTAATCGGCATGGTACTTGACTAAGCTCGGTAACTTCCCTGCCTAGGTTGGCTCGGTTGTCCAGGTTGATTCATTAAGGGAAGGGTTGAGTTGGGTCGGCATTATGTTTCTTCTATGCCTTTCTACTTGTTAGGTTATCTAAATAGCCTCATCCATTATAGTAAATTGCTGGAGTTCCATAATGTCTCGAATATCACTTCTCAATCCAATAAGGAAGCTAGAGATTATTCGTGTTGATGGTTCCTCTACCTTATAGTGAATCATAAGCATTTGAAATTCTTAGACATACTCATCAATAATTCTGCCTCCTTACTGCAACTCTTAAAACCAAGCACAAGTGTCCTGTAAATAGGTATCCAGCATGTAGATACCTCATTTTTACCATTTTTTATTTTGTTAATTGAGCCAGGTTAATGAATAAATAGAAAAAAAAAAGATAAAAAATGAAAAATGAAACAAAAAAAATGATGAAAAAACAAAAAAAAATAAAAAGAAGAAAATCAAGTTAGGTCATTAGAAGTTGAGTCAAGAGTCAAGTCGTGTCGAGTTAGATTAAGTTGAGTTATTGGATCAGTTATTGAGAAGAGCTAAATCAATTACTATTGGGTCAGACCAATTTAGGTGCTCAAAATCAGGATTTATTAAATTAATTAGGCTAATTTAGATCGAGCCAGGCCTTAAAAGAAAAACCTTAACTAACCAGGGTTTCTAAAAGTTAGGGTAAATCTAGGTTAAATCGTAAACATACAAAAGATTCAATTTTGGAGCTTCTAAATAACGCGTTGGTTAGGGACTCAAGGAGGGTTTTTTTTTTTTTTTTCTAATCAGATGAACCCAAAAACACCACATCACACATACGCCACCACACTACCCATATGCACCATCACACCACCCTCATGCGCCACCACGTGTCGCCATACACCACTACACAAACACCACGCGCTACCCCAACACCTTAACACCACCACCCAGATCCACGCCGCCACCGCACAACACTACTACCCAAATGTTGCCTAGATCCTCGCTCGAAGCACCGCCCAGTCATTGCCCACGTCGCCTAAATCTTCACTCGAGCCACTGCCTACATCACCCATTACGTCGCCCATAGACGTTGCCTCGTGTCGTCCATTGCCATCACCCAGCATCGCCCAATGTCACCTACAGTATCACCTCGAGCCACCGCCTACGTCGCCCAGATCCCTACCCAGTGTCACCCATCACGTCGCCTATAGCCTTGTTCAATGTTGCCCATCGCCCTCACCCAGTGTTGCCCATCGCCCTCACCCAGTGTCGCCCATGTGCTCGCTAGCTCTCACCCACACAATCACCAACTTTGGCCTGCACGTACCCTTAGGCGCTTGCTCGTGCACCCCCAAATCACCACCCGTGCTCACCCAGCATTGCCCAACATTGACGATCCAATAATAGGTAATTTTTCCAGTTTTTAGTTATTATTATTATTTATTATATTATATTATTTTATTTATCTTAGTAATTTTTATTAATTTGCCTTATTGGTTATTTATTTTTATTATTAACTTTTTTTTGTTTAAGTGTAGGTTTTTTTTTTGTTATTATTATTATTATTTATTTTGCAATTTTAGTTAAATTAGGGTTTTTCTTGTAAAATCATTTGTTAATAAAAAAAAATATTTTTTGACACTTAGTGGTTTTTAGAAAAATAAAAAAAATCTAAATTAAGTTAGTTAAGGTTTTTTTTTAATTTAGGAAAATTAGATTTTTTTAGGATTTCTTTCTTTAAATAACAAATTAATAAACATAAACCTAGCTAGGTTTTCAAAATAAAAATAACACACCAATTAAATATTTTACAAAAAAAGAATTAGGACCAGTTTGATCCCGATTAGCTGGTACATAGGCATCTTCAAGGTAACCGTTAAAAAAAACTTATTTTTTTCCTTTTTTTTAGAAATTCGTAATAAAAAATCATTTTTAGTTATTTTTAATTATTTAGATCTATTTTTAGTATTTAAAAAAATTACAAAAAGCCCATAAATTTCTTTTAATTTTCACATAGTAACTTAATCTTAATAGATTAGCCCCTAAATTTGATTTTTCTAGTTCAATTTTTCTAAAAATCAAACTTTTTTAAAATATCCGTAAACTAGTGGTCAAATTAGAGTTTTCCTACCCGAAAATCCTAATTTCATTTTTTTACCAGTTGCATTAGTTAGCAACTCCAATTTTTTAAAAAAAAATTTAGAAAAGTATTTCCTTAATTTAATGTTGAGTAATTTATATAAAACAGGCTAAGCTTAATATAGGTTAAACTAAGAAATTCAAAATAGGGCTCAACAAAATTAACGACTCCATTAAGAACACTTGGTGGGCTAGCTATGTGAAAATTGAAAACTAATTGATGGGCTTCTTTGTTATTATTTTCTTTTTTTGTATTATAGTTGTACTAATAGGTTTTTTGTGATGTAAGCCTTAGAAAGAAAAAAGCCTAACCCAATGGGGCTTCTAAGGGAATTAGAGAGGGTTTTATTTTTCAAATAACCATCTATATGTTCAGGTGTGGTCAAACCTAAGTGCCATTGTGTAACCCTTAAGTCGTTGGGGTCATTACCCCCGCCTAACAGTAATAGGCAAGCCCACTTAAACTTCGATGTAGCCAACTAGCCTTCTCTCCAGAAAGTCTTGAAGTTACAAAACTTGAGACTCGTAAACCCTACCCCCTTGCATTCATCGTTTTTGAAAAAGGGGTAGTTATTCTTAAATTATAGGAAAAGCCCAATCAATCCTTGGTTAGCCTAATCTTATTCTTAGAAAAAAAAAATCCAGTAACCCTTGTATATGAATATTTCTGAACATCATTCTTTTTCTAAAAAAAAAAAAATCCTATTTCACACTTGCTCATATATAAGGGTATTTCTCGACTCTGAATTCATCCTGCTTTCTATAATTTATTAATTACCAACCCCTATTGCATTGCATCTATGTGTAACATATTGCATTTTATATGTTTGATTATGCTCATTTTCCTGTGAATGTTTTACTTTCTTATGTTATATGTATATTATTTTCTTTATCATTCCTTAGTTAGTGAAAGGCTGTGCAATTTTTAAGAAAATTCTTGAAAACGTTGCGAAATTATTAACATCATACCCAACTTTATTTAGTATCCTCATTATGAACAAGCATCACATTTTATTTCATTCATATTTTTTAGTAATATAGACATGGAGAGTCAGGGTAGCGTCAATCCAGAGCCCATCTATAAAGTTCAGCTGGATAAGTACTCCTTCCTTGAGGCCATCCTAAAAAATAGGCTGAACTAGCTTTTACTTGCCAAGCAAGACCACATTCGTAAGAAGATTGGGCCAGTCATATCTCTCATGCAGGCCCAGCTCTACTAGCCTCTAATCCAAACCCTTATCTATTATTAAGATCCAGAGTCTGCAACTTTTAACTTCGGCCCATACGTATTAACACCCACCATAGAATAATACTCGCAACTACTTAGCACCCCGCCCCTTAAAGCCAACATAGTTATCCTTAATCTCAGGGTCCAGCCTAAGAAAGTTTTCATGACACTGTTAGGAGTAAAGAAGTCAACTTTAGCCCTATACTTGTCTTCAGATGGCTACAAATGCCTCAGCATCCTAAGATTGATGGAATAGTTTTCAAGCCCAAATGCATACCAAAGATATCGACAGATATTCTGTGGAGGGTATGACTCGTGGGCCAAAAAGAGGGTCAACACTTTTATTGTAGCAGTGTTCAGAACGGTATTGTTTCCCTTCAGATATGGTCAAGTCCACTATAGGGTTGCCAAGCTAGTGACTCAATTCCTAGCTAATAAATCCTACATACTGACACTATTGGCAAGGACACTCACCCACTTGAAGAAGCAAGGGCACAGTTATTTCATAACTAACCCTACAATCCTTACCATGTGGTTTCTCAATCACATACAAGGGTATGGAGGGAAGCTTCTCAAAGAATCCCTGACAGGAAACATGAATCTAATCGACAACTTTACTCGCCACCTCAAGGTACCAGATGAAGCTTAGTTTAGTAGATGGGTGTCGGTTATCAGCAAAATGCAGCCAATAGACTTTATGTGGATAGCTAAACGAAGCCACAGCACTCAAGCCATCTTGGGATACACCGATTATGTGGGATTCTCCCTTATCAGTATTATGAGTTGTACTAGATACTTTCCAACTTGCATCACTAGACAATTGGGCCTACTTTAAGAGATAACCTATAGAGATTCCTTGGATGTTATCACAATAAACTATCAAGATCCTTGTCTACCCATAGCTACTTCGATCCAACAACTAACAGAACTCGTAAAGATGTGGGATCGAAGAGAAATCAAGAAGATAGTCCATGTGGGAATGTTGAGGGGCAAAGTCGGAGAATACCAAGCTACTAAGTAATTCATCTACGATTAGTTGAAGAAGACGGGAAAGATACGGTATGAAGCGTCGAACGTGTTTAGACATGAGCTAAGACCAGTAAATCTTTCACCCACCGAGCAGGCCTACTGAGACACCATACAGGCCAAAGTCGAAGCCCAGTTCCAAGGAAGTAAGAGAATCATTGACGGGCTGAAATTAGAGAATGAGAGACTGCTGGAAGAGAACCAATTCGTAAGGAGCAAGATCCGAGAAAGGGATATTACAATACGAAGGCTTATGAGGGAAGTTGATGAAGCTTGCCCCAACTAGATCCAATGGCTCTTGTAGATATAAGATTTAAGATTTTTAGTTAGGATTTTTTTTTAGTCCGTTGTATAAGTTGGGTCCTATGATCAATAAATTCGCAGCTTTAGTAAATAAAATTTTCATTAATTGTGCAATCTCATATCCATTATCATGATCATTATTTATTTATTTGTCGAACGGTAAAAATGAAAAACAAAAAATAATAACAATAAAATAAAAAACAAAAAAAAAACAAAAAGAAAAAAAAAAGAGGGGGGGAGGAGGGGTGGGGGGTGGAGGGCGATGGTGGGGTGTCTTTAATTCCATAAAGAGTCTAAAACCTGGGTTTTTGCATAGGATTTCAAAGATAGCGTCCAAGCAAGTAGGCTCAATCAAAAGCCTGATATTCACTTGTTCTAAGGCCAAAATGTCGGCTCAAGGTATTCGAAATGTAAATCAAACTAAGCTCAACCCAAGAGTAGCAACTTTGGAAGAAAACATGAATAAGATGGCCAAACAAATTCAGGCTATTGGGATTCTTAACGATAGACAAGGATCTCAAGCTAACCCAAACTAACGACCACCCCTCCTCCTGAATTGGAAGATGAAGAATCAGCCCCTAAAATTAAGGTATGGAGGAAGGAGATCAAAGAGAAACACCGCGAAATGGAAAGAAAAGTCATGCAAAAGTTAACCGAGAAGATGAAGACCCTAGAAATGGTGAATAGGTTTGAGTAGATGGGAATGATTAGTTTGCCGACCTATGAAGACAATGACTTCCCGAAAAGATTTAAAGTGCCGGAATTCAAGAAATACAATGGGACTAGCTGTCCAAAGCTCCACACCAGGTTGTACATCAGGAAAATGGGAAAACACATAAAGTATAATAAAGTGATGGTCTAAACTTTTCAGGATAGCTTGACTGGGTCCGCCTTAACCTAGTACACCCAGCTGGAACTGAATGAAATTGATACTTAGGATAAGTTAGTGCGGGCCTTTTACAACCAGTATAAGTTCAACATTGAAGTGGCCCCATCCATTTGGGATTTGAATAATCTACGAAAAAAGACCAACGAGAACTTTATAGAATATGCTTAGAGATGGAGGGGCATGACAACTAGGGTGACTCCACCCTTAATAGAGAAGGATCTGACCTTCACTTTCATAAATACTTTCAAAAGCCCGTATTATCAACATCTGGTTGGGTACCTTACCTCCAACTTTGCGGAAATTGTAGCTTCAAGATGCCGAATTGAGGAAACTATTGCTACTGGGAGGCTTCCTAATCTTAAAGCAGTGGAAAAGAAGACACCTCCCCCAAGATTTTCCAATAAAGCCAAGGAAACCACTGCAAGCGTAGTCAATATCGACAATCTTGTCAGACCTACATCACCGATAGCCATGACCAAAGGGTTTATTCCCTTGTTAAGTCAAAATCAGAATAACCGCCCACTAAGAAGACAATTCACACGTACTCCCATTCCTTTAAGTCAGGTTCTCGCACGACTAAGGAAGGGGAATCTCTTGACTTTTGAAATATTGAGAGAAGGACTAAGACTGAGGGATTTTAACCTGGAGCTTTGATGTAATTATCATCTGGGGCAAGTAAGGCACTCTGTGGATCAGTGTTGGAGACTTAAACATAAGATCGAGGATCTTATTGACACTAAATTGGTTCAATTAGATTTCATCTAAACTCCCACTCCTAATGTAGGTAGTAATCCCTTACTGAATCATGGAAATTCGATCAACATGATCACTACTGAAGTTTCAGAACCAAAGATCAATCTAGATCGTCTCCCCATCATTATTGAAGAGATAGCAAGGAATTTGAGGAAGGTCGGGTACTTGCAGAACATGAATATCCGAGATAGGACCCGGACTAGGCCGACGATGTACCAATTGCTTAAGGAAGGAAAGATAAAGAAAGCTGATATCATGGCTATGACAATTCCAAAACCGTGAAAGAGAAGTACTCAGAGGGAGCTTAGAAAGAGATATGAAGCCGAAGATCTAACGATCAACACCTTAGGAGAACCAATAAGGAAGTTTGAGTATCTAGTGGATTATGCCAGTTCACCCACCATATACGCTAACGCCCTACCCACCAGATGGGGTCTAGAATTTGAGGAAGAAGATAGACTTATTGCAAAAGCCAAGAAGGCAGTTGGGATGGTTATTAGAGACAGGCCCAAGCCGTTGGTTTCCAAATATGATGGAAAGATTAAGAAAGTTGAGGAATTGGGAAAGCCCAAAGAGATCGCTTTTAATGTCCAAATAGCCTCAGAAAATTACAAAGCAACACCTTTGAATTACCAGGTAGTAAATCAAATGACTAGTCCCTCATCACCCATGGTTGGTGGGCTTACCCGCTTAAAAAGAGTTTATGATCAGAATGAGGAACCTAAGAGGAAGTCAACAATAGAAGAAGCTTCTCAAAAAATCTTTGAAGATACAGAAGATAAAGATCAGAATGTTGCTAAGAAGATAATGAAAGCCAATGAGTACAAGATAATAGATCAGCCAACCAAGGTACCAACCTAGATTTCTCTTATAGGCTTACTATTGTCATCAGACACTCATCATAAAACATTAATCAAAATTCTGAAGGAGATCAAAGTACCTAAAGGGATTTCTACAGAAAAACTGAGGCTGGTGGTAAACTCGATTTTTCCAGTTGATCAAATCTCATTTTTGCCAGACAAGCTAGGTAAAGAATGAGATCAACACACAAAGCCCCTCTTCATAGTGGTTAAGTGTGCGAGTAAAGTAGTTGGTTGATGCTTAATAGATAATGGATCATCATTGAAAGTATGCCCATTGGCGACACTAAATTTACTTGGTGTAGATGCGATTGAGATAAAACCCATCTCGATTTTAGCAAGGGCTTTTGACAGATAAAAAAGGGAGATAATTAGAGACAAGTTAAAATCAATCCGCAAGCGTTTACTATCCCCTTTCAAGTTCTTAACATCTCGCAAAGATGTCAAAGTTAATGTGATTGAAGAAGTAAGACAGGGGGCATAAGGCCGTTCAAAACAACCTAAGCAACAGATTAGAACATTTGGGCTTGGATATGAGCCCACTGAAGAGGAGATTCAAGAAATGAAGGCTAAAACCAAGGGCAAGAGAGGGGATTAGCTGTACCATGCCCACATGGACTTTCTAGATATCCACTAGATGTTCCCAGTAGCAGCTGCCATTCAAGAACCTGAAGTAAACGGTCTGTCTAACGCCTTAGCTCAACAATGCAGCATCAATCCAAACAAGAAGAGTGATATTGGTGTGCCAGTTTCCTTGTGCAATTGGTTTTCCATTCCCATGAATAAGTCTCTTTAGAAACGCAAAATTAAATTAATTAAGAGCATTCGATTTCGATAATTAGTTCAATTAGTTAGACCTTTTGTTCACATAATTTGAATTCACTCATTTAATAAAATTCACTCTTTTCTTTCTATCAATTCTTTCCTATTATTTATTTGTTGTTCTTTTCTTTTCTTTTTTATTCTTTAGATTAAAAAAAAAAACGATGAACGTAACAGATATCTTGTACACGTAAATGACAAAAGTACCGATATCACCTTCGGCCCTACTGAGTCAAACGTCAGAGATGATATTGTGACTCCAAACGAAATTTAAGATATTTGGTGTCGATATGGACAGGGTAGAGTGGTTATTAATGAACCGAGAGATGTGATTAATTTGGGAATAGAGGAAAAAACACAAAATTTGAAAATCAATGATAATTTAGCAAACGATCAAAAATAGGAGTTGTCACGATTATTATCAGAATACTTAGACATCTTTGCCTGGTCTTTCGAAAATATGCCCAGTTTAGACTTGTTTATTGTTGTTCATAAGTTGCCAACCAGGGAGGAGATTAAACCGAAAAGACAAAAGCTTAGGCGATTTAGGCTGGATCTACTCCTCAAAATAAAAGAAGAAGTCAAGAAGTTGTTAGAAGTCGGATTCATAAAAGCATCAAATTACCTCGAATGGGTAGCCAATGTAGTGCCAGTGTTGAAGAAAAATGGGAAAGTTAGAGTTTGCGTAGATTTCCACGATTTAAACTAGGCGACACTAAAGGATAACTTTCTTTTGCTGCATATTAGTAGATAATACGGCTGGGAATTATCTTTTCTCATTTATGGATGGTTTCTTAGGGTATAATCAAATTAAGATGGCGGAAGAAGACAAAATCAAAACGACGTTTGTTACCACTTAGGGAACATTTTCTTATCACGTAATGCCATTCAGGTTGAAGAACGCTGGGGCAACCTACCAGCATGCTATGGTTGCTTTATTCCATGACATGATGCATCAAGAAATCAAAGTTTACATGGACAATATGATTGCCAAATCCAAGGAAAATGAAAATCATGTAGATATTTTACGCAAACTATCTAAGCAATTGAGGAAGTTTCAACTAAAGCTAAACCCTGAAAAATGCACTTTTGGAGTAACTTTAGGCAAGTTGTTGGGTTTTGTAGTTAGTAGTAAAGGAATCGAAGTTGACCCAGATAAAGTCAAGGCAATTGTGAACATGCTTGCACCTAAAACTGTTAAAGAAGTTTGAAGACCACTGAGAAGATTGAATTACATTGTTCGGTTTATATCATAGCTAACAAATAGATGCAAGCCGTTGTTTAAACTATTGAAGAAGAATGCTGCGATCGAATGGGATAAAGAGTGTGAGCACACGTTTGTTGAAATCAAAGAATATCTCATAAATCCTCCCATATTAGTCACCTCCACACCAGGACGGCCGTTGATCCTTTATTTAACGATTCTCCCTGAATCAATGGGATGCGTACTGGGGTAGAAAGATGAAACGGGAAGAAGGAGCATCCTATATACTATTTGAGCAAGAAGTTCACTAAAGGCGAACAAAAATACTTAGAAGTGGAAAGGACATGTTACACTTTAGTGTGGGTGATGCACAGGCTTAAGCAATACACTCTCTATTACTCAATAGAATTATTGACAAAACATGACCTTTTGAGGTATTTAGTGGAAAAACCAACATTGATTAAGAGGATATCGAAGTGGCAAATGCTACTCTCCGAGTTTAATATCAAGTACGTGAGTCAAAGTTCAGTCAAAGGGTAAGTAATGGCGGATCAGTTGGCAAAATACCGATTAGAAGATGAAGGTAAGGGTTCAGAAACACAATTCCCTTATGAAAGCATGATGGTGGCAAACGAACTGAATAGTGAGAAGTTGGGATGGAAAATGTATTTCGATGGAGCAGCTAACGTGTTCGGATGTGGAATAAGAGTAATATTAGTGTCGCCTAAGGGTAATCATTTCCTTGTAGCAGTAAGATTAACATTCCCGTATACCAACAACATAGCAAAATACGAAGCCAGCATTTTGGGGCTTAACATGGCACTAGATATGGGAATACAAGAACTAGAGGTATACGGAGATTCTTCCCTAATAATTCTCCAGATCTTAGGGAAATATAAGATGAGGGATGAGAAATTGATACCTTGCCATAAGCATTTAGGAAAGTTGGTTGAGAAATTTCAAAAGATTTTGTTCACTTACATTCTAAGGATCCATAATCAGTTTGTCGACGCATTGTCTACATTAGCATCAATGGTGGAAGCTACGGATAAGATAGAAATTCAGCCTTTAAAGATTGAAATGAAAGAAAAACCAGCTTTTTGCCTTACGATTAAGGAGAAGAGATCAAAAGAACCTTGGTATCATAATATTAAGAAGTCACTTTAAATGGGGGAATTTCCTAAAGATGCTAATAGGAAAGACAAAAAGACTTTAAGAAGGTTGGCTACTCATTTCTTGTTGAGTTGAGTCACGTTGTATAAGAATTCACCAGATGCAACACTGTTAAGGTGTGTGGATGAAGAAGTCGAGAAATTAATGAAAGAGGTGCATGAGGAAGTTTGTGGTCCTCACATGAATGGGTATATGCTAGCAAGAAAGATCATAAGGATAGGGTATTTCTAGATAACAATGGAATCAGATTACATCAAGCATGTGAGGCACTATCAATCGTGTCAAGTATATGCTAACAAAATCAACACTCATCCTTAAGAATTGCATGTGTTGTTAGCTCTTTAGCCATTCTTAATATGGGGAATTGACATGATTTGACCAATTTCACCAACAGCTTCAAACAAGTACAGGTTTATTTTAGTCACAATTGACTACTTTACCAAGTGAATAAAAGCGGCCTCATATGCTACGGTGACCAAAGGAGTAATGGTTAAGTTCTTGAAAAGAGACATTATTGCAAGATATGGCGCACTCGAGTCTATTATTACAGATAACGGGACTAATTTGAATAATAAGTTGATAGATGAAGTGTGTCACTAATTCAAGATCAGTCACAAAAACTCAACTCCATATCGACCCTAGATGAATAGAGCAGTTGAAGCTGCCAATAAGAACATCAAAAAACTTATTGAGAAGATGGCGATCACATATAAGGATTGGCATGAGATGCTTCCTTTTGCTCTTATGGCTTACAAGACCTCAGTCGGAACTTTTACCAATGCAACCCCATATTCATTAGTATACGGAACTGAAGCGATACTACCGATGAAAGTAAAAATACCTTCATTTTGAGTATTAGCAGAAACTCAAATTGATGAAGTAGGGTGGGTGAAGAAATGGATGGAGCATTTGAATCTCTTAAATGAATGAAGACTTGCAGCGATATGTCATGGTCAGTGTTACCAACAGCAAATGATTTGAGCCTCTAACAAGAAACTACGCTCGAAGTACTTTAAAGAAGGAGATTTAGTGTTAAAGAAAGTGTTACCAAATGCGAAAAACCCTAGGGGCAAGTTTGCTTCAATTACAAAGGCCCTTATGTGGTGAAAAGGGTACTATCAGGTGGTGCATTAGTGTTGATAGAGAAATGAATGTCCCGGAATTAAGAAGATTAGTGAATTCAGATGCAATCAAGTTATATTATTCATGAGAACTAAGATTCAATAAAGACTTCAATTTCTCTTGAATAATTTGAAGTTAATCTTTCATCGTTTACAAGTAAAGTTAATATCCGTGAATGTTTTTGAATTTGGATGGTCATTGACTAACAAACACTCCACCAATAAATCCTATTTCTTATCCTCATACACTCAAACACCAAACACTTACTAACGAGCTTGGATTACTAGATAAATTGAAATAAAATGTTCTTAATAATTTAATCTCACATCTTTCGAAAAGAGATTTATCGTTCAGAAGTACTGAAGAATAGAGATTGAAATTTGAAACCGAACCAAGCAAATTTAAGGCATGGACATGATTCAATTACAAGAGAAAAAGGAGAAAAGAAAAACAAGAAAAAAAAAAAGAAGAAGAAGAAGCAAGCAAGCAATGTTCCTTAGTGAAATTATGCTGATTCAATGAGTAAATATCGGGACTCAATATAAGCATGCCAATCAGTTGCTATCTGAGAAACCCTTCAGTCCCAAGAAAAATAATCTTAAAAGTCTTTGAAAAGAAATCTTTGGAAAGATTAAGCTAGTTTTTGAAAATCAATCTCAAAGAGATCTATCATCTTCGGATCAATCAAAACAAATCTCGAAGAGATTTATCCTCTTCAGATCACAAACCAAAAGGAGTCTCGGAGAGATCTATTCTCTTATGATTATCCATCAAACCAAAACAAGTTTTTTTTTTAATCTCGAAGAGATCTATCTTCTTTGGATTATCCGCCAAACCAAAACAAGTTAATTTTATCTCTAATGGTTCTTGCCCTATCCTTCCAAGATAGGCTCCTTTGAAATTTTTGCTCTATTCTTCCAAGATAAACATCATTTTGCCTTATCCTTTCAAGATAGGTCCCCTTGAAATTTTTGTTCTATCCTTTTAAGATATACACCATTTTGCCCTATCCTTCCAAAATAAGCCCCTTTTAAAATTTTTACTCTATCCTTCCAAGATAGATACCATTAAGTCCTCTCCTTCCAAGATAAGCCTCTTTGAAAATTTTGCTCTATCCTTTTAAGGTAGACACCATTAAGCTCTATCCTTTCAAGGTAGGCCCCCTAACCTTTTGCTCTCTTCTTTCCATACAGGCATTCATTTGTTTAGTCCTTTAAAGATGGACAATTTATTCTTTACATCAACTTTTCAAGTTAATATCCTTCATCAAAATAAAACACAACTTAGTTTATCAGTTTAAAGGTGGGTTTAGAAAAAATGGGTATCTCTTTTATCTTAGTAAGGGGCAGCTGTAGATACCTCATTTTTGCCATTTTTCATTTTGTTAATTGAGCTAGGTTAATGAATAAACAAAAAAAAATGAAACAAAAAAAATGATGAAAAAATGAAAAAATAGAAAAAAGAAAATCAAGTTAGGTCATAGGAAGTTAAGTCAAGAGTCAAGTCATGTTAAGTTAGATTAAGTTGAGTTATTGGATCAGTTATTAAGATGGGTTAAATCAATTAGTATTAGGCCAGACCAATTTAGGAGCTTATAATCAGGATTTATTAAATTAATTAGGCTAATTTGGATCGGGTCAAATTTGGATCGGCCCTAACTAGCTAGGATTTCTAGAAGCTAAGGTGAATCTAGGTTAAATTGCAAACAAATCTTTTGTATCTTTGATAGAAAGATTCAATTTTGGAGCTTATAAATAACGCATTGGTCAAGGATTCAAGGAGGCTTTTTTTTTTCTCTAATTAAACAAACCTAAAAACACCACATCATACACGCGCCACCACACCACCCACACGCGCTACCCTAACACCCTAGCACCGCCGTAGCACACCGTCGCCCAGATCTATGCCGTCACCGCACAACACCACCGCCCAGACAACACCTAGACCCTCGCCCGAAGCACTGCCCAGTTGTTGCCTACATTGCTCAAATCCTCGCTCAAGCCACTACCCATGTCGCCTATAACCATCGCCCATCGCCATCGCCATCGCCATCGCCCAGCGTTACCCAATGTCACCCACAGTGTCGCCCTGAGCCACTGCCCACGTCACCTAGATCCCCGCCCAATATCGCCCATCACATCACCTATTGCCTTCGCCTAGTGTTGCTTATTGCCTTCGCGTCGCCCATTACCATCACATCGCCTGCGCGCTCCCCAGCTCTCGCCCACACGATCGCCAACTCTAGCCAGTACGCATGTCCAGGCGTTCGCCCGCGTACACCCAGATCATCACCTGTGCTCATCCACCGCCTTGCCCAACGTCACCCAACACCAACGATTCAATAATAAGTAATTTTTCCAATTTTTAGTTATTATTATTTTATTTTATTTATCTTAGTAATTTTTATTAATTTTCCTTATTATTATTATTTATTTTGCAATTTTAGTTAAATTAGGGGTTTTCTTGAAAAATCATTTTTTAATAAAAAAATACATTTTTGACACTTAGTGGTTTTTCGAAAAATAAAAAAAAATCTAAATTGAGTTAGTTAGGGTTTTTGTTTAATTTAGGAAAATTAGATTTTTTTTTCTTTAAATAATAAATTAACAATTGTAAACATGGCTTGATTTTCAAAATAAAAATAACCCACCAATTAAATATTTTACAAAAAAAAAAACTACAGTCGGTTAAATCCCAATTAGTATGTATGTAGGCATGTAGACACCTTTGAGGCAACCGTTAAAAAAAAATTTAAATATTTTTTTTCTTTTTTTTTAGAAATTCATAATAAAAAATAATAATAAATCATTTTTAGTTATTTAGATCTATTTTAGTATTTAAAAAATTACAAAAAGCCCATCAATTTCTTTTAATTTTCACATGGTGACTTAATCTTAATAGGTTAGCCCCCGAATTCAGTTTTTTTTGTTCAATTTTTCTAAATATCAACATTTTATAGAATATTCACAAACTAGTGATCAAATTAGGGTTTTCCCACCCGAAAACCCTAATTTTATTTTTTTATCGATTGAACATGTTGGTGACTCCAATTTAAAAAAAAAAATTAGAAAAATATTTCCTTAGTTTAATGTTGAGTAATTTATATTAAGCAAGTTGAGCTTAACATAGATTAAAGTAAAGAAATCAAAATAGAGTTCAACACTGCACAAATCTACTTTTGAATATTCTCTTCATCTCAGACTAAGCGATTATCTCTCTATATTCCTCTCATTTTCTCATTACCTGAAAGTTCTTCCATCATATGGCGATATATCTTGAGAACTCAATGGCAATAGTTCTCACCTTCTCTCGATTTTCATACTGGTAATAGTCAAAAACTCACTCAACTTTCTCTTCTCAAGCTAAATAATCATCTACACTCCTAGAACCACTAAAGCTCGGAATTTGAAGCTTCATATGGTTGGTAGCTCGGGGTGCTCTAGCTCGCTATTCTTCTTCTTCATACTCTTCTTCTTCAACATCATCTAACTCTCCTAAATCAATCCTTCATCAAGTTCGCCTACTTACTCCTCCACCTTAAGCTTGTCAAGCAAGGTTCTACCCTCTAGCAGGTAGAGCAGCTTATGGGGCATTTTGTACAACCTCAGCAGGTCGATAGTCCACTGCTTTGGTTAAATCAATTAAGAGGTTAGTTATCTCATCAAGTCTCTCATCTGTACTCTTAGGGGTGCCCTAGGATTGTCAATTACGGGAAGCAATACCACTGTTGTCATCCCTAATATCGGTGTTAATACTCAGGTCTGTCATTTTCCTCGATAAATTTGATTTTAATCGTCAATTTTAAGTTATAATTGACTTTATTTCTCCAAATCGAACAACACGCACAGTTGCACACTCTTTATAGAAACGACCAGTAAAGTCGAAGTACAGTAGTAACATTAATGAATAAACTATTAACACAGAACTTGCTCTGTTTTTTTATGTTTGAAACAAGGCAAAACAAAGTAAATTCAAGAAAAAGCGACTCTACTCTCCCACTTACTAGAACACTTCCACTGAATCTCTACACAACTACGACACATTGCTACAAGTGTTATGCCCTAAAGTCGTAGAGTCGCAATAGTCCCGCCGTGTAAACCATTCTATGATAGTAACTGGCCTCATAGTACCTACAATAGATATGATCTACACAAGGCGTCGACGACTCCTTGCTTTGAAATAAACAGTCCGATTAACGGTTAAACTACAATTATGATAAATATTACAAATTTCTAATAAACATGTATAATTATATGTAAGTTTATAGAGCTTCCCAGGAAGTTTTACATAAACACAACAGTTTACTAAATTACATAATAACTATCAGTCTTTCATCCTTAATTACAAGGACACTCTAGTTACACATCATTACTAAGTAAATTGATCCTCACACCCCCGACTTCAAAAGGACTAACCTCTGGTTAATTGTAAGGCGGCATGCTACTTGAAGAGTTCAGAAATTAGGACCTGCAAAAAGATCTATAAGGGTATGAGCAACTACAGCTCGGTAAGTTAAATTAGAGACTCATGAATGCATATAAGCACAAACAAGATTATCAATCAATTAATTTCATGCAATGCAACAATCAAGTGTCATCACACAATGTAATCCCGTTAGTTGTGAAATCAGAGAAATTTCGCCCGCTCTAATCCAGGTTAAAGAGTTCCATGTTATGCAGCAGCTTATAACCAAACCCAAGCTTGTGCAATGGAGAACTTGCTCCTCCCGCGACTACCTTCGAACCATTGACTTCACCCTCGCTGCGACCTCCTCTCCTGTCACTTAGTTCGATTGAGGATGAAGAAGGAACCATTATGCAATCATGTGCTATCCTTTTCGAAGGGGTCGGTATTTGGTTGGAGAATCCTAATGACCCCCTTAACGGGTTGCAATGCATGACATTTTAGGTCATTAAAGTCGAATAAGATTAAATTTCATTTAGGGTTTTCAAACAATTCACACAAATTCAATCATAACACAAAATCCATCATACTATAATTTCAATACGAATTCAAATACATCAAACACATGCATAAACTACTTACAATCACAACCATATACAATCCTAAGTCTCTGAGTACCATACAAATAGTACTCTATTACAATAAGTAACAACCCAACTTACTTGGAATTTCTCAATTGCCCGATCACTTAGTCGCAAGCTGATTTATCTCTAGGTGTCCTATAATACAAATAGGTCTTTTTAGTACTTATACTTTAAGAATTCATATTCTAAGTTATAATTTAACGCAATTTTTTCCATATATACCTATTATGTACTAATGATTCTTTGTACTCTATTTCGGGGTTCGAATCCTAAATTAGATTCTAGTTTTGATTTCTAAGTCTTAAATATGCTCGAATCCTAATGTGAAATTAATCACATTAAGCTCGAGTATTCAAATATCTTATTGGGTCTTAATTAAGTATTATAAACTATTCGGTACACACTATTCTTAATTGGGGTATCGGATTTATTCCCAAAATGAGAAAATCTTACATTTTTATACATTTACTTAAAATTAAATTTTATTTCATTTCAGATTTAGTATTACTCTGATTTTTATTATAATATTATCTAAATAACCCTAATTTTTTAGATTTATTAATTTTCAATTTCACATATTACTAATTTCTTGCAATAGCTATCTAATTTCCTAAATTAACTATACTTAATACTCCAAAGGCTAGGATTAGGTTTCCACATCAAAGATTAACATCCCTAAACATCTAATTACTATCTAAATCAGTAATTAGTATCTTAATCACCTAATTAACCCAAAATTACCCAATTTTTCCATCATTTTAGGGCTAAAAATTAACTTAAAAATTTTGAAAATTAATTTTAGAAAAATGGCTTCATAGCACTGTTCTATATCACATAAGTATTCTACAAAAAAAAAATTGAGCTCTAAACTACACTCCTAAGCCTATTTATTTCTAGTTCTAATCATGCTAGGTTTTGTTCAATTTGTTAAGAACCCTATATTTTCAGACGTGATTAAACTAAATCACTATTTTTCCCTAAATCTACATACAATAAAACCTCATAATAACAAATTTCATAATTTTCTGGGCAAAATAACTAATTTTACGAAATTACATAAAATCGGGGCAATTATGGGACTCACCCGGTTCGATGCTTTTTGGCTGTCCAAACCCAATCCAAGTATGTTGGCCAGCCTAGACGATGGGTCTGGAGTGGGGTGGTGGTGGTGGCTCGGTCTCAGGTGATGGTGAGATGTGGGTTTGGCTCACTAACCCTAACTACACAATTTCCTTTTCTTTTTTTGTTTTTTGGATTTTCTCTTGAATTTTCAAGTCTATATTTTTCTCTAATTCCTCACTACCCAAATGAGTTCTGTGAATTTTTCCCCTATTTATATACGTTTTTGGTAATTAATATGCATTAATTAAACATGACATTGCCTCATTTCCTTGATTTTTGGCTTTTGTGTTGCCTAATTCTAATTGGGTAATTTTTCTTTTTCAGATCTTAACCTGCCACGACCAGATTTGGATCATTCTACACCCTTCTAATTTTTTTCTAATTTTTCCACAATTAATTAATAATTTTCTTTAATTATTTACTAAGTTTTTAGCCAATTTAGGTAATTTCGCGTATTTTTATCTACACGTAAATACATGTGGGGTACATGTAAACATTCCTAATTATTATTTAGGTCGTTCTATGATTTTTAGTATACATATAATCTATCTCTAGTAATTTATTAGTTATTAAATTACACTTTTCACCTTTTCGGAAATTAGCAATTATTATACTTAAAATTTGAAAATTTTATAGTCTCCTATTTTATTACTTATTTTCTTAAATTCAAGTTTACGATGTCATTTTTACTCATATTTCTCTCTATAGTTTATAATTCGGGTTTGATCGGATCCTTTAACCGATCGTCCTAAACCTTGTGCTCTAAGTTCAATCCTACAGTCACTTGGCTTAACTTTAGGACTTACAATAAGTAACGCTACTTTACAAATCAGAAACACAACTTACCCAAACGAAACATCTGCTCTAATACCAAGATGATGCGAACCAAAGCCAAAAGCGGATAAGGCCAGTCGCAAGATAGATCTAAGCTTACTAAAAGCATGAAATGAGTAATGAAAGCACGCGAGAAAATAAAAAAAAAAAAGGAAGAAAAGCAAGTAAACCTACAAACAACTCCAATAGATATGACATACTAATGAAACTTCCAAAGACTCACGGCATGGCTCGATATGACGCACGAGTTGATCAAGTGAGATTACTCACCACCTACCCTTGCTTAAGGGTTAGGATAAGAGTGAAGAAAAAGTAAACAAGCTAATAAGAGCAATACTCACAAGGGAATATTCGGTGTATTAATAATAAGATTATTATTTGCAACTACATGTATAATGGGTATTTATACTCGAAAAATTAAGATAACTTACCTAAAAATAGAAAAGACAAAAGGGGTATTGCCCTAAAAAGGTAATGTACAAGGAATACAAAAAGGGTAAAAACAAATATTCAAAGAAAAGTAATGATTAAGTACAACAGATTCTTCAAGTGAATATGGATACGTAGCAGCAATATATTAGCAATGCCCTTAAAGATGTAGACAAATCAATACAATCAAGATGGGTAGCCAAGCAGGGGTGTCGAGCAAGAGTGTCAAGTAGGTATGGACTCATCCAAGAAGGAGTAGCTAAGGACTTGTATGGGATCTCTTGGCCTCTTGGAATTAATGTTGCCGAGCTGTTGGCTGGCTTGGCCATAATCGAGTAGGGACGTGTAAAGGGTTAGGCTGCAAGTAGAACATTCATCTAGATAGGACATAATTTTTAAGAGACATGTAGTCACTCAGCTCAGCATAGGCAACTGGCCAGCAGCATATATCAACTCGGCCTCAGCAGGAGTTGGCTGGAGTAGGAGAATTCTTCTTATTAGTTCTTCCAAACCTTAGGCTAAGCTACAGGTTAAAGGTCCAGTAGCCTGATTCTAATCAAATAACGTGTTATGCTCCAAAGTTACAAAGTCGCAATAATCCCACCGTATAAATCATCCTATAATAATAACTAACCTCTCGGTTCTTATCATAGATACGATTTATACAAGGTATCCATAACTCCTTACTTTAAAGTAAAACAGATTATTCATAAACTATAGGTAAAATTTATAAATAACTAAAAAACTTTAGTTCATAATTACATAAAGATGCTTATACCACCCTATATTCCAAGGAAATTCTACATGCTTAAGTAGTCTAATAAGTATCATTTTACATATTACATAACCGATCCATAAACTTAAGAGTTAATAACAAAACTCTGAAGACTCAATTACATGAACCAGCTTGATTCTCACTCCCCCACAGCTTACCACTTTGAAGAAAATACTGACCTCTGGATAATTATAACGTAACGTCTCAGTCAATACCTACAAGTAAATCTATAAAGGTATGAGTAACTAACAGCTCAGCAAATTAGGATATAGACTTAAAAATGCATAACAAACATAAGCAGGGTTTTCAAACAATTAATTATATGCAATGCAACATGCAAGTGCCATCACATAATATGGTACGGTCTGTTATGAAATCAGAGTAATTTCATCCGCTCTAATCCGAATTGAGAAATTTTCATATTTATGCAAAGCTAACAACCAAACCTAGGTTTATACAATGGAGACATCGCTCCCCTGTGACTATTCTTCAAACCATTGCCCTCATCCTTACCACAACCTCCTCTCCTATCATTTAGTCCGGCTAAGAATAAAAAAAAAGACCATTATGCTATCCATCGCTATCATTTCCAAATGTGTCAATATTTAGTTGAAAAATCCTAACAGTCCCCTAAAGGGTTACAATGCATGTTTAATTAGGGTATTTAGGTTAGTTATAGTTAAGTTCGGTTCAAGATGATCAACTAATCTCACAACACTCAAATCACAACATCATTATTCAACAAATAATCAAAGACACACAAGTACATGTGCATATAGCTACTTATAAGCATAATCAAATAGAATTCTAATTCTCCAAGTACTTTAATGTAGTACTCTAATATATAACGAAATATTGAACCTAACTTACCTAATGTCTTGAGTTAGCTCACTTGATTTACTGTAGGTCATTCATTTTTGCGTATCCTATAATATAAATATCTTTTTAGTATTTATATCATTATGATATATATAAACTTTAGGTTATGATTTGATTCAATTTTTTTTCCATATATATATATATATATATATTATTATTACCGATTCATTTTAGGTTGGTCTTGGAATCAATTTTCAAATCCAATTCCGATTTAGGTTCTAATTCAGTTTCAATACAAATGTGTTATATATATATATTCTAAGAATGCATTTTGAACCATAAAGTGAAATCAATCACATTATATTCAAATATCCTAAATATCACTTTTAGTCCCTAATCAGTAATTTAACCTGTATGATACACCCTAATTCTCATTTATATACTGAATTTATTTTTTATGTAAAAAAATTTTACATTTTTCATATAATTATCTAAATTTAAGTTTTGTACCAGATTTATTATATATTATTATTATTATATTATCCATTTTAGCCTAATATTTTATATTTATTATAATTCCAATTTCACATATTATTAATTTTTACGTATTTACTACATATTACACTTAATAATTACATCTAACCATCCAAAAGCTACAATTACCATAGCACATTAGATATGAACATCTTAAAACACCTAATTATATACTAAATTAGTAATTATTCAATTAACGATTAATTAACCTCAAAATTCACTAATTATATATATAATTTAAAGGCCTAAAAATTACTTAAAATTTTTGAAAATTCATTTTTGAAAAAGGTCTTCATAACATTATTTTATATCATCTAAGTAATCTACACAAAAATTTTGAGCTTAAAATTATACTCTTAAGGTTATTTATTTTTAAATCAAACAAAACTCAAATTTGCGAGATTTCTTAAGAACAGTACATTTCCATACATAAATTCATCAAAATAAATTTTTTTCCTAAATCTACATACATAAAAACCTCATAATACTAAATTTCATAATTTTCCAAATAAATTTAATAGTTTAAATAAATTAAACATGATTTGGGTTGAAATCAAACTTACTTAGCCGATGGACTTTTAGCCATCAATGGTGGTCCTAGGATAGTTGGCAGGGTTAGACGATGATGGTAGGATATGGTGATAGCAACGATTCACTCCTAAGTGAGTTGTCAGTTTGTTCTACATGCTTTAATTGCACAAATTTTTTGTATAATACCTTAAGTCTCTCTTTTTGTTTTCTCTACATTTTAGCTTTAGTTAAAATTTATGGTATTTATAAAGCTACTTGAAAATTCTTCTTTAATTTTTGGGCTAATATTTGACCCTAATCCCTTCCTTTTTAGTTTTGTAGTTGCCTTAATTTGATTGGTAATTTTTCTTGTTAATCTCCAACTTGGCATGACTCAATTCTAGACAAATCCACACTTTTCCTATTTTTTCTGATTTTTTCTTTATTTTTTGTAGTTTTCTTTAATTATTTAGCATTAACTTAGTATTTTTTGGGCATTTTAAGTAATTTTGCGTATTTTTATATACACTAAATATATGTGGAGTACAAGTAAATACTCCTAAATATTATTTATTTTATTTTATGATTTTTAATGTGCATATAATTTATTTTTAGCGACTCGTTAATTATCAAAATTCGTTTTTATACATTTTCAATAAATAACAGTTAATATGCTTATAATTTGATATTATAATTTTCTATTATTTTATTACTTATTTTCTCAAATTCAAATTTATAAGATCATTTTTACTAATATTTCTAATTTCATTATATAATTTAGGGTTAATCAAACACTTTACCTAATTATCTTAAACTTTACATATTGGATCCGAACTTCTAGTCATAAGACTTACATAGAGTTCCACTTCTAAAGGCAATAAGTCTTACATCTGCTTGTGTACTCCTGTAATTACTAATCTTTCATGATTTCTATAAAGCAGCCCTATCCTTGACTTCCTGCTATCTTCAACAACTGCATCATCATAGTTAATTATAATCCATCCTTGCTCTATAGTTCCTTTAGAGTTCTTCATAGCTCTTCTTCTGAGTTGCAGTTTTTCTTTCCAACTAAAGGCCCACCATTCACTTGCTTTATCTTCTAATATTTTGTATGCAATGTGTATTTACTTACCCCAACCTAAAAATCTTTCTATTCCTTTCCATCCATATAAACTCTATGCTAAATAAAATCTTGACTTCTTTCAGTGTAGAGGATTTAGACCTATCTTTCTTGGATTTTTTGCATTGTGGCTTAATCCATGCTTTCAGGTCATCAAAATTATGTTCTCTATTGCCTACATAAACTTTCATGCTTCCCAAATTCCTTTGCTCCATTCACAATTAAGAAAAATATGTTCAATGGTTTTGTCTTCCCTTTCACACAGTAGACATATTCTTCTAAGGTTTAGTCCTCTTTTAATGAGGTTATCTCTTGTGGCTATGCCCCTATGAAAAATATGCCATACCAAATACCGTATACTTAGACTAGCAGGAGGCTTTCAAATATGATCCCATTTTTCCTCATCTTATTATATCACATCTTCTTTGCATAGCCTTGCATATGCCAGTTTGGAAGTTAGTTCACCATATACCTCGTATGGCCATCAAATATCTTGAAGGTTATTATTGGGCTTTAAAAAAAATAGTGCCCAATTTTGCCTTAATTTAATCTCCTAAGGGATAACGAACAATCTCCTCATTACATCATCTTTCATTATTCTACACTTGGCTAACTACAAGGGTATCTTCATAATTATTCAATGGCCCATCCATCTACTCAGTTGTTCTTTATTTTGCACTTTCCCTATTCTTTAGTCAAACATAAGCCTTGTCTTCCACCTAATTTATAGCTTTGGTCAACTCCTAAAGGAATTAGAAGCCTCTTTTGACTCTCCTAATTCCTTGACTAGTTTTGTATTTTTGGTTTTCTAAGATCCATTCATACCAATTTTTTCCTTTTCAAATGCCACATAAGTTTGGCAAAATATGCTTGATTTCATTTTCGAATATCCAACATTCCAAGTCCTCCTCTATCTTTGGGACACTTTAGCTTCAACCATCCAATCCAATGCAACTTTCTCACTTCTTGAGTTGATCCTCTAATAAAATCTTGATGGATCTTCTCAACCCTGTTGGCAAATCCTTTAGATATCGGGATAACTTGTGTATAGTAATTTACAATACTCTCTATAGTTTTTATTGTTAAGAGTTTTCTTTTTGCCATGCTCAACAATTAGGCCTTCCACAACTCGATAATTTTTCTTCTTAACTTTTCTAAGGCAAGTTTAAACTGGTATTTTAATGTTTCCCTTCCTCCTTCACTGGTATGCATAAATATTTTCCAAAGTCCGCATTTGATCTAATTCCAAAATGGTTTGAGATCTGCTGTTTCATTTCTACTCCCACACTCCTTTTGAAGAGAATATAGGTTTGAGCATAATTTACTTTCTAACCGAATAAGCTACAAAATGTTTCGATGACTTCCTTCATCTGGTTGGTATTTTCTTCATATGCTAAGGAAACACAGTTGTTGAAAATTATAAAATAAATAATATAATCTTCATTTACAAGGTAAATTATCATAACATTTAAATAAGGAGTTAATGAGGCGAGGGAGGTAGAGAGATAAAAGAGCGATGGAAGAGATGAACTAAAAAAAAAAATTCATGGATGATAGACGTATATATATTTTTTTATAGAAATATAGTATTATTTTACATTCATCGTTATTCTTTAAATTATTTTTACATGGTGCATATGGGATATCTCATGTATATTGTATACCTTAAAATACAGTTTCTATGATAGACACGATGTATTAAAATGTTACACTTACGTCTCACCCTATAAGAATAGATCCTGAAAGATTATACTTTGGAACCATAATGTGCAATGCCTTCCCAAAATTTATCAGATCAAACAAGTATTATATGGTACGTGCTATAGCAAATTCCTAAAAAGGTATCTTTTAACAAGTAATAAAAAAATGTATCCAAAATGCATTTTCTAATGCAATGCGTTACTGCAAAAGCCAAAATAGAGTATAGGTTTTCAAGAAAATAGAGCATTACATGCTATTACTTCGGCTCTATATCCGAGAGAAAAGGATTATCGCATATCATAGTAATATGTATTTATAAGTAGTAGGCAAGTGTGAATAAAATCTATAAATAAACTTTTTGACATGAGCTTGTACTTGACCCAGCATGGGTTTGACTCATCCTAAACCCGGACTCAACCCGTCGGGTCAAGGGTCCGAAAACGAGGAATTGGAACTGGTTTGTGGGAGCCAGTTCATGGGGTAGGTCCAAGGAACCGGCAGGTCACGATGCCGGTTTTTAGACCCATGAACCGTTTTTTTTTATATAAATATTTAGCTACACATATATATATATATTAACAACGCAAAGTACAATAGAAAAATAATAATTTATTTTACTCATGGATATTACAAATTACATAATACATTAATATTATAGAAAAATAAAATGACATATTACAATTTGAAAAATAACAAAAGTAGTAAAGATTTACAGTATTGTTTGCAAAAATAAAAATATAGGAAAAAAAATTTTCACTTTTTAAGATCGCCCCTCGGGTACCTACATATCTACTAGCCAGAATCAGACTCTCGTAGTTCAAAATTTAAAAAAAAAAATTAGTGTGTTCATCAATATTAATATAAAAAATAAGTTCAAGTTTACGTGATTAACCGGATTATTTGTATTGGCAAAATATCCTAAAAATTTTCCAATGTTTTTTTCTATGCAATACTTTTAAAATGCTAAATGTGATATCTTAATTTTCAAAACAATTAGTTTATTGATTTTATAATTATGAAGAAATTTTTGCTAAGTGTCATAACTTTAAAAAATAAAATCATTTTCACCTCATTAATGCTCTAGTGTAGATCTTGCCGTGCTTCCACCTAATGGATTGAAATCACTAAAATAGTCATCATCTTCATTAGATGTCTCGTATGGTTCCTGCACTCGCCTTTCTGCTTTTGCCCAACCTTCAACGCATGCAAGAGCTTCTACGGTTACTATCGATGGCAATGCTCTACGATCATCTACAGTTAGTCCAGTCGTGCTAAAGGCTTGTTCAACAACAACTGTTGATGCAGAGCTACAAGGATATGTTAGGCAATGTTGTATAGGTTAGATAATAATTTTAAGTAATATTGACAAGTTTTGTCACAGCTCATTAAATGAAGAATTTTTTTTTAATATCTATACTTAGAAAAGTGGAAAAAGTTAAAAACAAAAAAAAGTCACACAATTCAACTTGCCGAATCGAGACGAGTCTTCAATTTGGACCCACCATTAACTTGCCAACCTATCAGTTCCTCATGGCAAGTTAGACTCGTAAGATGGGTCCAGGTTCGAGTCATGGACCCACCAGGGTAGGTCTAGTCTGGGTCAGGTTCGGGTCATGATTTTGACTCGAACCATGCTTAGGTCTAACTTATACATTGCAAAAATTATTCTGTCTGCCGTATTATTTGAAAATATTATTTCAATGACCATTTTTGGAATTGAATTTGATAGTGAGAGAAACGGGTTCACAACATTTCCCCACCTTATGAAGTGAGAAGTAAAATATTAAATCTAATGGGTGATTATTCTTTAGATTGATCATCAACTAAAAATATTTCACTTTAAGCAACAGCGAATTCATCACCAACCAAATCAAAATGGATCCTAAGGATGAAGTCCATATCCTTATCGTCACCGACTATGGAACCTATTGCTACACCATGATGCCATTCAAACTAAACAACACTAGGGCCACGTATCAGTGAATAGTGATGAAACCGTTCAAGCCCTAGATCGACCATAACATGGAGGTGTACGTTGATGACATGATCGTTAAGAACCAGAAGCCAGCCGATTGTATTAGGGACCCCTAGGAAGCCTTTGAGCAAATGCGTGTGTACGATATGAAGTTGAATCCTTAGAAGTACGATTTTAGTGTCAACTCTAGTAAGTTCCTTAAATTCCCAATCATGTAGAGCGATATCGAAGCTAACCCCAAGAATATCACAGCTATCAAGGGAATGAAGCCTCCGACCTTTGTCCAAGACATACAAAAGCTCATTGGTATGGTAGCTGCCTTGACCGGATTTATCTCTAAGAGTATTGACAGATACGCTGAGTTTTTCAAAATCCTGAAATATCTGAAGGGTTTTGAATGGACTCCTAAGTGTGTTACCACCTTTTAGCAGCTCTAAGATTTCTTCGCTCATCCACCAATCCTCTCCAAGCCTATCCAAGGGGAGAACCTATTTTTGTACCTAACTGTCAGCGATCGGGCGCCCTCATCTGTGCTAGTCAGAACAGAGGGTAAAGAATATAGGCCAATATATTACGTCAACCATATATTGCACAGGCTTGAGGTTAGGTACACTCGGGTAGAGAAATTCATGCTAGCTGTCATCATCACTGCTCGATGACTAAGACCATACTTCTAGGTGCACCTGGTAATCGTACTCATGGACCAGCCATTGCGTACCATGCTTCAGAAACCTGATGTGTCTGGTTAGACGATGAAGTACACAATGGGGCTAAGCGAATACAAAATATAGTACCAGCCATGAACGGCCTACAAGGCACAAGTACTGGCCGACTTCGTGGCAAAGTACACAGGGGAGGAGAAAGCATTGCTAGACAATGATAAACCGATATAGACTCTCCACGTCGATGGATCCTCCACCTTGGGGGATGGAGGTGCGGGCTTAGTTTTAACCAGCTTGCATTAGGTCACCATCTACTACGCCCTTAAGTTCGGATTCGATTCCAGTAACAACGAATCTGAATGCGAAGTGCTTATCGCCAGTCTCAAACTTACCAAGGAGATCGGTGCAAAGCAATTGCAAATCTTCCTGAACTCCATACTAGTCGTCCAGTAAGTCTGAGGCGAATATGAAGCTAGAGACTACACAATGGCAAGGTACCTTGAGAAAGCAAAGAGCCTTTTGGCGAAGTTCCCTTCTTAGGACTTCATGAAGATCCCTCGATCGGAAAATTCCATGGTAGACTAGTTATCCAAGCTAGCCTCTACTAGCATGTGGAAGCCTGAGATGAAGGATAGCAAGATCTTCATAGAGCACCTGTTGGAAAAAAGCATAACTCCAAGTTCAACTGAAGTTTTAGAAGTGACCGCGCTGGTACCCAAGCCGAGCTACATAGATCCCATCTAGAGCTACCTACAGGAAGGTACGTTACCAAAGGATAGGAGGGAGTTGAAGAAGATTCAATACAACACCTCTAATTACACTCTGATCAACAATGTCCTCTATTGCAGGAGAGTCAGCCTCCCCCTGCTCCGGTGTCTTCGAGAAGGGGAAAGGTTGTGCATCATGGAAGAGCTACACGCTGGAATATGCAGCAATCACATTCAGGCCCAAGCCCTATACTTTCGGGCGCTACGGCTTAGATATTACTAGCCTTCTATTAGGTAAGACACAAAAGCTGTAGCCCAAAGGTGCCTATAGTGCCAGAAGTACACCCCAATCAGCTACGTACCTAACATAACCTCTAACCCCTGACGAGCCCATGGCCGTTTGCACAATGAGGGCTTAACATCCTTAGTACCTTCTCGAAAGCGTCAGAAGGACAATAATTCATAATCGTTGCTGTGGACTACTTCACAAATTAAATGGAAGCCAAAGCCATGGCCAGAATCATGGAGAGGAATATAGAGTCCTTTGTCAGAAATAACATTCTCTCCCGGTTTAGAGTCCCCCATGCACTAATCACAAACGACGGTCGGTAATTCAAAAACCCCAAGTTCAAAGAGTTCTACGCCAAGCACTACATCACCCTGCACTTTACCTCGATTGCCTACACCCAATCAAACGAACAAGTGGAGGTGAACAATTAGGTTATCCTAGATAGCTTGAAGAAGCGCATCAATCGATCTCACGGCACTTGGGCCGACAAGCTGCTGAATATCTTATAGGGGTGCAGGACTACATACCGCACTTCAATGGGCAAGGCCCCCTTCCATTTGGTTTTCGAGTCCGAGGCAGTCCTCTACATCGAACTTAAGCTCCCTAATATTCGAGAAGCTTTGATGTTGCCATTAACGACTCTATGTTGTAGGCAAGTGTTGATACCATCGAGGAAATCAGAGACCTTGCCACTACCCGATATTATGATTAGAAAGTCTGACACAAGGAGTTCATGGTCAGTGACCTGGTGTGCTGAAAATTAGAAGTCATTGGCTCACATGAAAGGCAGGGCAAGTTAGCTCCCAATTGGGAAGACCCAGTTAGAGTCAAGGAGAAACTAGGTAATGGAGTATACAAGTTGGAAAGATTAGATGGTGAGCCTATCCCGCGCACATATAATGCCAACAATCTACGTTTTTGCTTTGATTAAAATTTCATCATGTATAATTCTTTCAATTGTGCTGAAATAAAAGTTCTCAATTAATTGCATTCTTCTCTCTCTCTCTCTCGCTTTGTCTTCGCGCAAGAATAGTTGAATAGTTAATCGAGTAAGTCAAAATGCCACCGACCTGACCCACTTAGGGTAATCTCAACAAGGGGGAACGCTCCTTAAACAGAGGAATTCCCACGAACTGGATAAGTCAAAACGCCACCAACCTAACTCCCTTAGGGTAACCTTGATAAAGGGAAACACCCTTTGAACAAAGGAACTCCCACAAACTAGGTAGGTCGAAACGCCATCGACCTGACCCTCCTTTAGGTAACCCTAATAAGGGGAAACACCCCTTATACAGAGAAACTCCCACTAACTAGGCAAGTCAAAACGCCACTGACCTGACCCCCTTAGAGTAACCTCGGCAAGGGAAAACACCCCTTACACACAAGAACTCCCTCAAACTTGGGATTGTTAGAACACCACCGACCTAACCCCCAATTAAGGTAATCTTGGCAAGGTGAAATACCTTAACAAAACTAAGTAGAAAAGCTTTAAAATAAAGAGAGAATAGCACAAGAAGTTCAAAAAATATCCATTTATTTATTCCACATATTCGGTTACAAAGAAAAGGCTGGCATCCTAACCCTAATTATAACATAAAAAAAAAACAAAACAAAAAGAAACAAAACCTCGCTACCACTTGGGGTCAACTAACTCAGGTAGCTCTGAAAAATCCAAAGCGTTGATCTGCTTTAAGTGCTGATCCGTAGGTACTTCAGACAACAGGCCTTGAGCTGGAGGGGTTCTAAGACATGCAGACTATAAGTCCTAAAGCTAAGCCAATTGACCGTATGATTGAACTTAGAACATAAGGTTTTGGGCGATCGGTTTAAAGAATCCGATCAAACCCAAATTATAAACTATTAAGAGAAATATTAGTAAAAATGACCCCGTAAACTTGAATTTAAGAAAATAAATAATAAAATAGGAGATTATAAAATTTTCAAATTTTAAGCATAATAATTGCTAATTACCGAAAAAGCTAAAAATATAATCTAATAACTAATAAATTACTAGAGATAAATTATATGTATACTAAAAATTTTAGAATGACCTAAATAATAATTAGGAATGTTCACGTGTACCCTACGTGTATTTACGTGTAGATAAAAATACGCGAAATTACCTAAATTGACCAAAAACTAAGTAAATAATTAAAGAAAATTATAAATTAATTATGGAAAAATCAGAAAAAAATCAGAAGAGGATAAGATGATCCAAATCAGGTCGTGGCAGGTCTAGATCTGTAAAAGAAAAATCAACCAATTAAAATTTGACAACATAAAAGCCAAAAATCAAGGAAAATGGGCAAAGTCTTGTCAAATTAATGCATAATAATTACAAAAATCGTCTATAAATAGGGAAAAATTTTTCAGAAGTCATTTGGACAGTTTAGCATTTGGGAAAAATAGGAAAACCGAAAAAATCAAGAGAAAATCTAGAAGAAAAAAAAAAAAGAAAACTGTGCAGATTGGGAAAGTGAGCCAAACCCACCTCTCACCACCACCTGAGACCGAGCCGCCACCACCACCCTACACTAGACCCACCGTCTGGGCCGGCCGACAACCTTGGACCGGGTTTGGACAGCCAGAAAGCTTCGAACCGATTAGTCCTTTATTTACCCTGATTTTGAATAATTTTGTAAAATTAGTTATTTTGCCCAGAAAATTATGAAACTTGTTATTCTAAGGTTTTATTGTATGTAGATTTAGGGGAAAATATTTATTTAGTTTAATTATGTCTGAAAATATAGGGTTCCTAACAAATTGTTCAAAACCAAACATGATTAGAACGTAAAATAAATAGGCTTAGGAGTGTAGTTTGGAGCTCAATTTTTTTTCTATAAGATGCTCATATGATGCTATGAAGCCATTTTTTTAAAATTAATTTTTGAAATTTTTAAGTTAATTTTTAGCCTTAAAATGATGGAAAAATTGGGTGATTTTGGGTTAATTAGGTGATTAAGATGTTAATTACTGATTTAGATATTAATTAGATGTTTAGGGATGCTAATCTCTGATGTGGAAACCTAATCCTAGCCTTTGGAGTATTAAGTATGGCCAATTGAGGAAATTAGGTAGTTAATGTAAGAAATTAGTAATATGTGAAATTGAAAATTAATAAATCTAAAAAAATTAAGGTTATTTAGATAATATTATAATAGGAATAAAAAAAATAATAAATCTGAAATAACATTAAATTTTAATTAAATGTCTCAAAATGTAAGATTTTAAGTAAATGTCTCAAAATTGCAGGATTGCAAAATTGTTCTTTCTTCATCCTTAGCCGAACTAAGTGACAGTAGAGGAGGTCGCAGCGAGGGTGAAGTCAATGGTTCGAAGGTAGTCGTGGGAGGAGCGAGGTCTCCATTGCACAAGCCTAGGTTTGGTTGTGAGTTGTTGCATTAATGGCAATTCCTCAACCCGGATTAGAGCGGGCGCAATTTCTCTAATCTCACGACGAGCCGAACAACGTCGTGCGATGGCATTTGCTTGCATATGCATTGCACTTAATAAGTGATTGAAAACCTTATTGTGTTTTTAGTATAGTTTTAAGTTCTCCGTCTTAACTTACTGAGCTGTGATTGCTCACATCCCTATAAACGTCGTGCAGGTACTGGCTAAGAAGCGGCAAACCACTACTCTGAAGCTAGTAACTGCTGGATCTTGGGGAGTGAAGAAAAATATTTGAAGAATAAACATATATTCTTAAGGTCTAAGTTTGGTTTTATTTAGAATTTTTTCATTTTTGAATAATGTAATAACTGAATTATAGTATATATATATATATTCTTAAGGCTCCACATCTGTCATCTCGTCCCGAATGACCAAGGGAATCCCTTGAGGCACGGATTTCGGTGGTGCCTTATTACTCTCTCTTAGCTCCAATTTCGACCTTACAGCCTTCCAAGCCAACTGAACCGCCTTCAATTGCACTTGGCACCGGCTCATCAGGTTGTCTACAAATGGACGAGTCATCTTAAGAACCAAATTTTTGCCTATAAGAAGCCCAATCCAAGGTTAGAAAAAGAAGACAGGACATATCAAAAGAAACTACCACTACCATTACCATTTGCACAACATAATCATGACCAGTACAACTAAGGAAGTCCTCCCATTCAACAAGGGTCGAACGAAACACCCCGACACTAGTACAACAAACAGGCACGTAGGAACGAACCAGTACCTTCAACCCCCTTTTCCACCACAACCTTCTTCATGCTAGGAAGAGCTCAGAGATCGGGCAACGAAAATACCTTTCTACGATCTCCGCAGCATTGATCTCTAAGCCACCTCTCAACTTCATAAAGGCCAAGATCTCTTGGATGGCCTCAGTGTCACTCAGACCGAGCCTCTTTTCACCTCCAGTATAGACCATTTCAGTCCATATGGTCCAGAAATCGGCCTCTTTGGGCAGTTCTACCACTACATATTTGTTTTGCTAGCCCCTGATTGAATTAACAAGGTTGCAAAACAACCTTTTTCCTAGGAGCGGTTGGAGATAAGACTACCCTCCAACGCTCTTCCATATGTAGAAGTAACAGAAGAGCTCGAGAGTAACCCTTATCACTGGGTATTCACATAGCGCCTAGAATGGCTTCAGCACCCTTCACCCATTAGGAGGGACCTACACCAGGCTGTAGCAGTGGTAATTAAAAAATTCCTTCTCAAAGTGACTTAAGGGGAGGTACTGCCCAAACTTCAAGCACTTCTTAAACACAGTAAAGTGCCTCCCAAATAGCAAGGTTACCCGTCTGTCCCTGCACGACAGCCTGATATGCCACCTAGGAATCACCCCATAAAGAAGTTGCTGATGATCCAACTAAAGGCAGATTGCCTAATTTTACTTATGTAACCATTAGGCCCCTTGCCTGTACTAAGAGCATCAAACAAATCCTTTGCAAGGGAGGCAAGGGAATGTCCCCATATACGTCCCTGAGGATGGCATTAATGATTCTAGTCACGTCCAACGCTTCCATCGGCATCCTCGTAGGTTCATCAAGTTGTGCTAGTAACGACACTTCGCCCTCCTCCGCTCGAGAAGGATCACTCCTTGTAGAGTCTAAATTAGAAGTAAGCAACAGCGAAGAAGAGCTAGCATCACCTTTGTTGGTCAACATGGTCGTAATTCTTGAAAGAGGAAGACTTGAAGCTTTTGAAAAAAGGTAAAAGGGTTGAAGTGCGGAATGTGAACGCAAAAATTGCAACAACTGAGTGAGAAGATCAACAAAAAGCATTCTCTCTCTACAATACCCCCTTTTATAGGCAAATTGTTTGGGAAGCTATAAGCCTTAAAGCTAAGCCAATTGACCGTATGATTGAATTTAGAACCTAAGGTTTAGAACGATCGGTTAAAAGATCCGATCAAACCTAAATTATAAACTATTGAGAGAAATATTAGTAAAAATGACCCCGTAAACTTGAATTTAAGAAAATAAGTAATAAAATAGGAGACTATAAAATTTTCAAATTTTAAGCATAATAATTGCTAATTACCGAAAAGGCAAAAAGTGTAATCTAATAACTAATGAATTACTAAAGATAGATTATATGTATACTAAAAATTTTTAAATGACCAAAATAATAATTAGGAATGTTCACATGTATCCCAATGTATTTACGTGTAGATAAAAATACGCGAAATTACCTAAATTAGCCAAAAACTTAGTAAATAATTAAAGAAAATTATAAATTTGTTTTGGAAAAATCAGAAAAGAAATCAGAAGAGTGTAGAATGATGTAAAGTTGGTCATGGCAAGTCAGAATCTGAAAAAGAAAAATCAACCAATTAAATTAAAATAACACAAAAGCCAAAAATTTAGGGATAAGGCAATTGTCTTATCCAAATTAATGCACAATAAATCCCCTAAAGCCCTACAAATAGCAGGAAAAATCCAGGAACTCATTTGGACAGTTAGAAATCAGAAAAAATTAGGAAGAGACGAAAATTGAGAGAAAAATTCGGTTTAGAAAAAAAATTAGAAAAACTGTGCAATTAGGGCTTTCAAAGGGAACCCACACCAGACGAGCAGCTGGAAGTGGACGGCTACCACCACCATACGGTGATGGCAGCACCCAGGCCGGCCGACAAGGCCATGGCGGCCCGCAGTGGCTGGAGCCACCCAAATCGGTGAGTCCAATTTCTAGCCCGATTCTTGTGTAATTTTTTAAAAATATTAAATATTATTAGAAAATTATGAATTTTTTTATTCTGAAATATTTTTGTATGTAGTTTGTAGGAAAAATATTATTTTGATGAAAATATGTCTCGTGATATAGGGTCCTTAAGAAATCGTGCAAAAACGAGCATATTTTGGTTTAGAAATAAATGACCTTAGGAGTGTAGTTTCGAGCCCAAAATTTTTGTGTAGATTATTTAGATGACATAGAATAGTGCTATGAATCCCTTTTTCAAAAATTAATTTTCAAAATTTTTAGATAATTTTTAGGCCTTAAAATGAGGCATAAAATGGGTAATTTAAGGTTAATTAAATTATTAATTACTGACTTAGTGAATAAGTAGATGTTTTAGGATGTGGAAATCTGATGGAGTATGATACTTGTAACATTTAGGGTGTTAGATGTAATTATTAGGTTAATTATGTAGTAAATGAGTAATAGGAAAAATAGTTAATTTTGTACATTAGGGAAATTTGGAGTAAAATCTGATTTAGGATGAATTTAGACATTTTGAAATAATAATTGATGTTTAGGGATGGTAATTAAAGTGATAGAAATATTAGAAGTGCATTATGTACATAATAGGCAATAATGCATAATATGTAATTTTTGGAAATATACTAAATAGAAAATATTAGAATAAAAATTTATATTATGAGAATAATAAAAATGTACAATAAATCTGATAGGAAACTTGAATTTATGGAATTATATGAAAAATGTAAAAATTTCTCATATTAGGAGTAAATTCGGTACACAAATAAGGATTTAAGTATACCGGATGGAATAAAATACTAATTAGAGGTAATGATGGTATTTAGGAGCTCGGGAAGTAATGTGATTAATTTCACATTATGGGTTGAAACGGATTTCTAAGGTTGGAATCTAAAACATTAAAACATTACTTAGAAATCGAACTAAAAACCTAATTTAGAAATCGATGCGAAAACCGAACCTGAACCTAACCCCAAACCTAGAATAATTGTAAAAGACTTAATACTTAGATAATTAGGCATATTAAACCTTAAACAAAACCTAACAATAAGCGTTATAGGATAAAATGAACTTATAATATTTATATGAAAAGCTAAAACCATGTTCGTGTTATAGGGATGATCGGCGATGGCCTGAGCAAATCGGACCTTGAGTGAGTAAGCGAGAAGTCGAGGTAAATTGGGATTAATACGATGCTGTATTTTGGAGGCTTAAGATTATGCTTGGTTGTGCTTGTTAGTTAGTTGAATGTATGCATGTACTTGATTATGGGTGATGATATGATTCTATTTGTTGTTCTGACATATATTGTATAAATTGTATGAAAGGATTGATCACCCTAAACTGGACTTAATCAAATATCCGACCAGTAATCATAATCGGACACGCATGGCAACCCATTAGGGGAACTTAGGACTCTCCGGCCAAATACCGATCCCTTCGGAAGGGATAGCGCAGGATTGCAAAATGGTCCCTTCTTCATCCTCAGTTGAACTAAGTGACGGGAGAGGAGGTCGCGGCGAGAGTGAAGACAGTGGTTCGAAGGTAGTCGCGGGAGGAGCAAGGTCTCCATTACACAAGCCTGGGTTTGGTCGTAATCTGTTGCATTAACGGCAACTCCTCAACCCGGATTAGAGCGGGCGCAACTTCTCTAATCCCACGACGGGCCGGACAACGTCGTGCGATGGCATTTGCTTGCACATGCTGTCACGCCCCGAACAAGAAGAGTCATAACAGTCCCGCCGTGTAAACTAATCTAAGATAGAAGCTGACCTCACAGCTGCTATCGTAGACGCAGTTTACATAAGGCGCACAACTCAACCAGCTTGAAACGTCTGTTCTGACATCTGTTAATATCCAAACCTGTGGTAGAGCTTTAACAAAATACTTATTCTATACAATCTGTAGTTTAGTACTACAACAGTAATTATACAACATTTCACGTCCAAGGGTAAGGATTACAATCAGAGTCTTTTAAAAACCACAGGTTATACGATTTATATACAATAAGTTAGAAAACTAGTGGCCTCCCAGGGAATTCCCATTTAGTTTTCTTCAAAACTTAAAGACAAAGCAAAAGCTCAGGTTCAGTTAAATTCCTCGTTCCTCACTTTCCCACACAGTAGCACACTAACCTGAGAACGTTGGTACCGGAACATCTTTTATCTTCACTCAGTACCTGTAAAAGAGTCTGTAGGGGTGTGAGCACAACTAGCTCAGTAAGTGGGGCGGAGTCAGAAGAGTACTATACAATCACAAATAAGGTTAATAATTATGATGAAATGCAATGCAATCACTCAAATGAAAACATCGCACAGTGTTAACCGGTCCACTGTGAGGTTAGAGAAATTTCATCCGCTCCAACCCGGATTGAGGAGTTTCATCGCGACTAAAGTTAAACCAAACCCGGGCTTGTGCAATGGAGAACACCCCCCTCCCAAGACCGCCTTCGAACCACGGCCCCCAACCTTGCCGCGACCTCCTCGCCTATCACTTAGTTCGACTAAGGATGGGGAAAGGACCATTTCAGCTATCCTCATCGAAGGAAGTCGGTGTTTGGCTTAACACTCTTAATCGTTTCCCCTAACGGGTGATTATGCGTGACCAATTACACTTTAGTCGAATAATCATTAGTGATAATCAGAGATGACCAATAAGTTCACACAATACAGAATCCATGCAAATATGCAGAACAGCACACCAAGGAGTTGAACTCCTGTCACAACAGAGTATCATTCACACACATAGCATGCGTATAATCATCTAACTACAAACACAACCAGAAGTACTCTTGGGTCTCCGGATACTTTTAAAATAGTACCCAAACAGCGGCGAAGCTACCATCCCAACTTACTTGTTCAGACATTCGTTATTTCTGACTTGAATTGTCAGCCGTCTTTGGAAGGTCCTAATTACACAAAAGGTCTAAATTTAGTTTTCGTAATAATTACGAAAACATTAGGGTTTAATCTAAAATGGATATATATATATACATATATATATATATTATTTCCATAATATACTGTCATGTTATTAAATTATTAATTATTAACATTATACATCATATTTACTATTACGTATTATATATCGTTTTGATCGTATCGAAACGTACTTTTTATTTATTAATTCACATTTTGATTCCGGTAGAGTTACCGAAATGTGTATATTCTTGAATATGTTATAGATATAAGCTAGTTTGCTTAAGGTTATCCGATTTCAACAAAACTAGTGTCATTGAGTTCGTATAGACTTAACGACACATCTTATGAGTCCTGTTCTTAGAGATGGATTTTAACGGGTAGTTTGAATTTTTAATACAATTATACATAATTATATAAAAACGACCGTATTATGCATAATTTACAGTTTTAAATTATATTTTATCCAATTTGTCCTTATATTGTAATAATATAAGTATTATTCAATTTTAATACACCTAAAGTACATCCCGATCAGAAAATATTAATAATTGTAATAAAATCTCTATTTAACCCAATTCGACCAGCGATCCTATATATAGGTTTTATTTATCTATTTTACTCATTTTAGTCTATTAATATTACAAATACATCCCGACTTGTAATTTAAGCTATTTTACTTAATAAATTCGTAGTAAATAGTTCGGATCACCTAATAATTCCCCGAAAATTTCTATGGACTTCTAAAAATATAGGGAATTCAATTATCACTCGGTTTCAAGTTTTCAACCTATTGCCTATATTTTCGTATTGACGATTTTACCCCTAAATTTGACAAATTATCCAATTATAATTCTTTTAGCATCCAATTAATTCCAATCTGACTCAATACCATTATTATTTATTATAGATCAGTACATGTCCATTTCATCAATTAATTTCATAATTTCCTATTAAATTCATAATTTCAGCCTATTTTCGGACCAATTTCAAGCCTAAAAATTCAATAAATATTAAAATCATTCAAATAAAAATTTGGGCTACGTAGAAATTACCCATATATCATACTCATCCTACACAAAAATTTTCAGCTAGAAACAACATCATATAGTATATTTATTTCATTAATATATATTCGGATGAATTACAGATTTCTTAATAAAGTATATTAAATATTACGAATTTTTCAAAAATAAAAATATCACATGAAAGCATGTCTAAAATAACCTAAGTGTAATTTTTTTCATAATTTTCTGGGCGGATTTACTATTTTTTAGAAATTATTGAAAAACAGGGCAGAAATTTGACCTTGGTGTTCTTGGGTGCTCCGGTGGCCGGCGGCGGCTGGGCGGTTGTCGGACGGCTGGCGCGGTGGGTGGACCGTGTGGGGTTGGCTGGGTTTCACAGCAGATCTACTCTAGGTTAGGTTTCCACACTTTCACTAATTTTTCTGTTTTTTCTAAATTTGTTTTTTTTTTCTACGATTTTTTCTAATTTTTCTTTCTGATTTTCTCTGATTCCAAATTGCTAAAACTATCTTGTCTGATGATCTTGGCTTTTTATAGTGCTTCAAAGTCGGTTTAAGAATTTTTCTTTAATTAATTCATATTTTCTTTTCCAATTTCTTTTTTTTTTTTTTTATGCATGAGGTGTCCAAATATTGTAACTCCACCTTTTGAATCAGCAATGTATTTCCATCCTCCTGCCACGCCTCCTTCCAATATTATTTAATTAATTTTTCTTTTTCTTTTATTAAATAATTACTTAAATATAGATATTATATGTTAGAATTAATTATTTTAATTAATATACAAGGTTATACCTTATGTAATAACATGTGAAATATATAACTTTACTCATATAATTAAGTTTCTAGCATATCTTTTATTTTTAGAATACATTCTAAGGTTAATTTCATGAATTCAACACAATATATATATAATTACTCAATTTAAAGTTAATTTACGAGTATAATTATTATTTGTACCGGATATACTAAAAAATTACGTGTATTTTTTTATAGTAAATTATACTACATTATCTCATTTTATAGCTCAATTAGCTTATCTCTAAGTTCTCGTTGTAATCTAAGTTCAATTTTAGGAGTTCTGAACATTTTAGGGCTTTAGTAAATACTCCAATTTCTAAGGGCAAAATTGGGATTTCAGATCGTTATTACTAAAATCTAACTTCACTGTAATATCTCGACTAACTTTTTCATTCTAGTTGCAAAGTTTGGGCTTAATTGGATAAGTTACCCTAAAAGCCCTAAATCTGAGCTCGGTTATCTTAAGCTCAATTTTGGAAGCTTACACATGCATTGCATCTAATAAGTGATTGAAAACCTTGTTGTGTTTCTGGTATAGTGTTAAGTTATCTGTCCTAACTTACTGAGCTGTGGTTGCTCACATCCCTATAGACGTCGTGCAGGTGCTGGCTAAGAAGTGGCAAATAACTACTCTGAAGCTAACAACTGCTGAATCTTGGGGAGTGAGGAAAAATATTTGAAGAACAAACATATATTCTTAAGGTCTAAGTTTTCATCTTAGAATTATTTTATTCATTTTTTAATGATGTAATAACTGAATTATAGTATATATATATATAGATTTTCTCACTTTCTTAGGTAAATGCTTTATTTAAATTACAAACTATTTACTTCAAAGCGGGTTAGTCGTGGACGCCTTGTGTAGATCAGGTCTAAGATAGCGGTTGTAAGGCCAACTTCTATTTTAGGATGGTTTACACGACGTGGCTGTTACGACTCTGTCGCTTCGGGGCGTGACAGAAGCCGTATAGGCGGTTATAGGGATCCATATAAGCATGAATCCCTTGGAACACTTCCTAACAGACACGTAGAAAGCATTTCTATCAGACAGTCGCCTTTAAATGGCAAAAAGCATGTAGCTACACACTAGGTTATTACAGCATGACACCTATTATGTCACATTTAATGCATGGAATACAAGTAGGCAAAAGTTGCATTTTGAAAATGTCCCTTCGATAGGAAACTTCTTTAATGCCCATCCGATCTGCACCTAGTTGAAGTTACAAAGAGATGATGCATCTATGCCTGCTCAGTCCCAGTTAAGCCCTGTTCGAACAAACCACTCTATAGCATTGGAGCGCTCAAGTACCCCTAATTGCCTAGCCTCGGACATTTTGGGACCGACACATCCCTACTTGGGACGAGTCACCACTCCGGGCTTTCCCACCTTGGATTTACCTCATCACATCGGCATCGTGACATCAGATTGGTTACACCTTAGCGACCTATGCATTCCTTCTCCTTACTTCTTCCTTGGCAATGAGACCATAGGAAGGCAAGTGTTAACGAGGCCCTTTGGGCAGGAACTCCTTAAGCTCGACCAAATCCACCAAGCCTTGCCACCCTAAACTTACCTTTGTAGGCCTCGACCCTAGGCCTTAACGATCCAATCCCATAAAGTGCTATGATGGCTATAAGTCACAAGATAAGGATAAAACAGCTATGTCCTAAATATTAAGATCTCTCTCCTATTTTCGGGAGAAGATCTCTCTCCCTCAACTGATCTCTAACTGCCAGCTTTACTCCGTTATAAATATTAAATTATTACCTAACGGTAGATCTCTCTATAAACTCTACATTCTTAAGCTACTTATCAAGTTATCTATCCTTCTACAGAGCTCATTGCTAATTTAAGTATCGAAATTACCACACTAGATAACTCCTCACCGTCCCCTCACTATGTATTATCTTATAAGCTCAATATGTGCATATCCATATCCACTATCGACAAAAACTAAGTAGCGACACTTATGTGCCTCCTTATTGATATATGAAATTCTTTGAAAATACTATATTGGTATAAAATAATAATTTACATAGATAAAACAAGAAAATATTATCTATATTGATATTATAGTTAATTGATAAGTGTGTATTTTTACACAATTATTTTTTTTTTAATTTTACGATTTTGTTTAATGTATAGAACTTTTATTGTTTTATGAATAAAAAAATAATAAGTTACTTCCAAGATAGGTTGATACAATAAATTGGTGAAAAATGAATTTAATTTGGGCTTAAATAATTTTTGTTATGTTTATTTATCTTTATTTCAATTATAAGCTATTTTAATTTTTTTTTCATACTTATAATAGGAGAAATACGCAGAATAAAAAAATATACACTCGAATTATTACGAGTGTAAAATAAGAAGAAGCCAGAACGAAGCTCACCCGTGCCAGCTCAAGTCGAGCACGGACAGTAGAACTTGAAAAATAAAATTCAATTCCTTCGCTTTTCGGTACAGAAACACGGATTTGCCTACTTCATGTTTGCTAGGCCTCGAAGGGTGATGTAGGAGCCTCCTGTGTCCATATCTAATTTCCATTTCCCACAAAACGTAGGAAGTTCAAAGAATGAAGCACATCCACTTCACGTGAAGCAAGTGGGACCCTTTGAGTCCATTATCACTTTGTAGTATGTAGACACATTCGCTTCACATGCAGCAAGTGGGACCCTTAGCTTATTATCACTTTTGACTTTTAAGTTTTAACGATGCATGCCCATTTCATTTGCTAGATTTGTTCGGTTCAAAATCCACATGTCACGAAATAACCCATCACTACTCTATCTCCTCGGGCACATGAAAGAAGACTGGTGTTCTAGTATAAGAGACGAAGAGTTCGAGAGATACGAGAGAGTTTACGGAGGAGTTTCGGAGAGAATACACAAAGAGTTTTAATTTTTCATTTTTTCTTCATCTTTTAGTTTTATTTTCAATCATTGTTTTCAATTTTTGTGTATAGTTTCTATATATTATGAACTAATTTAAGTATGGGATTTTGATATGTTTGATAATTTAATTAATGTATGATTTTATTATATGTTACTATATGATTAGTTGTTATTTTTAATTATCTTGATTTATAATTTATGATTTTATTACTTAATCAATAATATTTTTGTGAATAAAACTTGAAAAATTCGAAAGAGAAGGAATAATTTGGATGAAATTGCCTAATCAACGATCTTTTTTATTCTTTTAACAATTCGTTAAATCTTGTTGCTTATTCTGATGCAAGTTGGGGCTTTAGTTCATTAGACAAAAAATCATTAACAAGATATGCAATTATGCTTAGAAATGTCTTGATGAATTGGAAAACTAAGAAACGAGTGACTATTAGTACTTCAACTACTAAAGCGGAATATAGAAGTACGTCAACTACAACTAAGGAGCTTCTTTGAGTATCGTCTATACTTAAGGACTTATCTGCTCTTATTGAACTTCCAATTCAACTCTGTTGTGATCATGAATCTACGTAGTAAATTGCAGTTAATCCTTGTCCATATGGGCACACCAAACACATTAATATTGATATGCACTTCATTTGCGATTACATCAATAGTGGATTTCTTAAGACAATGCACATTCCTTCTTCTTTGCAGCCTGTCGATGTTCTTACAAAGTCCTACTTTGTTGATGTTCTTCGTCTTTGTTGTTTCAAGTTGGACATCTTTGATGGCTCCCATTTCAAACGCCAAGCTAAAAAGAAAATTGACATAATTTAATAATTAGTTTTTAGTGCTTATGAATATGGTTTGGTCTCATCAATTCTTTTTATTATTGCATATATTACCTAGTATACTTATCATTATAAATTGCACTTTTTAAAGTTCACGTATATCATTAATAATCCTTTCAAAACATTGTATCAAGTATAGAATTATAAACTATATATGTACACCGCTTATATTTTTATTAAGAATAATTATCTCATGATATTCTTTTCTTTAGCAAGTTATATAATAGAATTACATTTTGAGTTTATTATGTTGTGATTATTCGCTATTAGATTATGAAAAATCGTAATTACTTTTTCAATTATTCCATTTCTTTCTCTCAAAGTTTCTTATTTCCAATTGCCATTAATGAAAATAATGTTAAGCATTGTATGATTTACACCCATAGTTATTGGATATTATCAAGGTGGTTCCCAATTTACAATTATAATTGTAAATGTTGACTATTGTTGTTTTTCACATTGTCTTTTTGATTGTTATAAATTATTATTGTTATTGTTGTTGTTTGCTATTTTTATTATGAAATTGAGTTTTAATTATGGAGTTTTCCTCCTTATATTGTATTTAAAATATACCGTCTATGAGAATGATTTAAGAACCTTATTAGCATAATCTTATGTATAACTTATACAAATGTATGTATATATATAATCATTTTAGTTGAAAATCCATTTACTTAATCGGTATCCATCTATAAGTTGTAATTCATTCTGGCTTATATAAGGATTTTGTTAAATAATAGGTCTTGTGGGAAATTTAAAAAAAGAAAAAGGAAAATTCGTAGCCCTTGTGGTTGTATAATTGTCTCTCTCAAAGTGTTACTATTTTTGTTGGGTGTATATTCCATATCGGTATTTTGAAATTTTAAAAAAATAATTGAGGAGTGATGTCATCAGATAACAATAACATTATAAAATTTTTCTAAGTATACTTGTCGCAGAAAATTTTATAGCTCATTGTGTAGTTTATTAGAAATTATCTCTTAATTACCACATTCTATTTAAAAAAAAAAAAAAAGAATTGTGGTCCTTGTGGTTGTATAATTACCTATGTCAATATATTATTATTTTTTTGGGGGAGTATATTCCAAATTAGTATTTTGAAAATTTAAATAAAAAGAATACTATTTTTGGGGTATCACAATAAAATTATAAAATAACTAGCACTTTTTAATGGCCAAAGTATACTAATAATAATGATGTTTGGCCATATATGTGTGTGTATTATTAATGATGAAAAGTAAAGTAACAAAAAGCAAAAAATTATAAATAATTGAAATTTCTTATGAATGGCAGATACAACCAGCAAAAGTTTTTGAAATTATATATAAGGGTATACAAGGTAATTCAATGAGTAGCTAAATGCCAAAAAGACTAAGACTTCTGTTTATTTTTTTTGGTCAAATTTGAACAAAGACTAAGACTGCTTAACGAGCAAAATTTTAATCGTTAATCTAAACCACACGTGGTTTTATATATTCTTTACAGTCCATTGGTCTAACTTTTTAGCCCAATATTAATTTATATTTTTTTTAATTTGAATTATTGAATTTATAATTAATATAATAATTTAAATTTAAAAAAATATAAATTAAAAACGAAATGAGATGCTAGACCGACTTTCTAAAAGATCAAGGATGGAAACCGTCAAAATATCCCTTAAAAATGAAAGTTGCCTAGGCAACATCTTTACAAGACAATCGGACGTGGCGACTTATCAATAGTAAAGTAGAAAAAACAAAAGGCCAATAATGTAGCCTGTAGCCTGTAGGTTTCTCCTATAAAGAAAGTGGAAGACAAGCATGGTCTTCCATCGGCAAATATGCTAAGCAAAAACAAAGCATCATGAGCTGTCATTTGCAGATATTATAAATAGTCTGTTAGCTTCAGTTAGTTTTTCTTCTTTCTGCTTAGCCCAATTACTGTTACATTGAACACAGCTTCGTAAAGTTTCTCTCATGCAGTTCGTTCACAATTGTTAAAGCTAATTGGTGTTCTTCAATATGAATTGTAAAATTTCATGATGGACACAAGCATGCTAAATTAATTTCAGGATCAAAATCTTAACGCAATTAATATTAATATTTGTCACATATAAATATATATGAATTTTAATATTGATTAGCAATTTACTACTCAACTAAAAATTATAAATAAACAACTCAAAATGAGCATTTCCAATATAGTTCGAACAATAATAACCGGAAAGAAAGTAAGTCCTTATGAATCTAAATAAAAGCCAACTAATTAGTTTTAACATATTTTAAAAACATATGTTAATTGATTAGATGATAGAGTAGTTGAAATCTCATATAATCGACTTGATAAACTTTTTCCTTCATTGTTTCCATGTTTTGGTTAATTTATTTCTTTTTATTTTAATTTGTTTAAACATCTTGTTTCGATCTCCAAGCTAATCTAGTAATTAGTTTTTATCACCTAATATTAGTATTTTTTTTATTACTATACATACAACTCAGTATACTTACTGGTATAAATTATGTTTTTTAAAGTTTACACATTTCAAATTTTTGAGGCTGTTGCTAGAACTATGCTTAACTAATATTAGATTTTCATGCTATTTTTTACGCTAAGCATTTCTTTAATATTTCTTCGTGTTTTCTTATTATCTTTTACTACATTGCTAGAATTTTAGTTGTCAACGTGTAGGCTTTAGTTTTTATTGTTTTGTCTTATTACTGTCAACGTGAAAAAAAAAATATTAAAATAAAAACTTTTACCTTTCATCAAGTTTCACGTTGGTTTCTTGTTGTTACGTTCACATCACTGTTTAAAATGTTCATCGGTTAAAGTTTTCTTTCACAACATCCTGGAGCCTTTCTTTATGTATTTAATTCTGCTCTCACTCGTTAGAGCGCACATCAAAAGGTTACTTAATGCCATCAATCCGTCGAGTAAGTCCATTATCATCTGCGATTAGGCTATATTTATTTTATTAAATTGGTTAGTTCTTTATACATACATACATACATACATATATATATATATATATATATTATTAGTTGCATTTTCATATATTATTTTCTTTTCAGCAGGTTAGTGTATAATTAACATTTCCATTACATTTTCTTAACCTCCTTCTAGTTTTCCTTTTTTTTTTTTGTTGTTACTTATAATTAAAATAAATAAAAAAAACAAAACAAAACAAAAGCACAATTTTTTTTGGTAAATCATCGTACTGGAGCAAGTTTAATAGTGGGCTGTCATTTGCATCATCACATTACTGTGGATCAATTTCTGTCTTTGTCTAATTAATTTGCCTGGATTCCTGAAGCACATTCTCATCAAGTCAATGCGGTGGGGATTTCAGTTGATTACATTATTAAGATTATAAGCATTATTGGATATCAATGTGAACTGCATACTGGTTTCAATTCTTCATCAGATTTGTCTTAATTACTTTTCAGGATGACTGGCTGTGATTTCTTTTCTTTATTTCATTAGCCTTAGATCAATTAAAAAAAAAAAGAAAAAAAGAAGTCACAACTTTTGTTTCATCACATACTTAGCATGTCAATTCGATAGATGTTTAAGTCGCACTATTCATACCGGAGCATATTACATTTAATTTATGTTGCACATCATTTACACTTTCATTGTTCACTATAAGGAGTTGATATTTTACCTTTTCTACAAAGTTTCAAAAAATCAATTTAAAAAAATGAGAAAAAAAAAACAAAAAAATAAAAACCGTTTACTATGATGCTTTCAAATTTCCTTTTTTTAAACTCATTTGTGTGAGTTATTTGCAAGCAGCTCTAGTGATTATATCACTCTTCATTGCATCGTGAATTTGTCGTCATTCATGCTAGCACTTCACCAAATCATCATTATGGTGCCATGCCATTTTGTTCGTAGGCGTGATTGTATTTCAGTTTTATAAATTTTCTCTCTTGCTTATTTTTATCCGCTCATTATTAGTTTCGTAGCTTACCTTTAGTGCATTATCTGCTTCTGAACAATTTTTATTTGTTGCTTGTCTAAGTAGTTTAGATTTGGCTCTTATTTCAGATTTTTGCAATTGAGCTGTTAGCTTATATGTATTAGTTTGGTTTGGTTCTATTTTCGTTAGAAAAATAAAAGATAAAAAATTCCTACAAGTGCATGTACAGGATCAAAAGTGCAGAATTATTGATCTTTGATCCCGAGATTGACCGCACTTACCATAGACTTAGATCATTACGTGTACACTTGAATCAAAGTCCACTTGAGAGCATGGCAGACAATCATCAAAATGGGAGTCGGAGTAGAGACAATAACTGAGCAATTTGGGAATATTATGTTTCCACTATTCAAGGAGTAGCACTTTGTATCACACACCCTACAATTCAAGCTCTTAATTTTGAGCTGAAAACACGCTAATACAAATGACACAAGCCAACCAATTTAGAGGATCGTTGCACGAGGACCCTAATGATCATATTCAAAATTTCCTTCAAATTTGTGAAACTTTCAAGAGTAATGGAGTTTTGAAAGATGCCATTCGTTTCTAATTGTTTCCATTTTCATTAAGAGATAAGACAAAAAGTTGGTTTAATCTACTCCTATTTGGTTCGGTTACTACATAGGATCAATTGGCTTAAAAGTTTCTCATTCAATTCTTCCCACCTACTCATACTACCAAACTTAGAAGCAACATTACATCCTTTACGTAATATGAAGGCAAATCATTGTCTGAGTCATGGGAATGGTTTAAGGAAATCTTAAGGAGATGTCCTTATCACAGGCTCTCCATATGGCTTCAAGTGCGAACATTTTACAATGGTTTGGGAGTCTAACTTCATATGATGATTAATGTAGTCTTTAGAGGAGCACTGATGAGTAAGAAAGCAGAAGATGCTTATGAATTGGTTGAGGAAATGGCATCAAACACTTACAATTGGCTGACAGAACGAGCAATGCCGAGAAGAGCTACTAAACTACATGAAGTGAGTGCAATGTCACAATTTTTAGCATAAGTTGTTGCTCTTTGTACATAGATAGGCTAGATGAGCAAGCTTCTCACTACTTCGAGTTCCTCCTATAGCCCACCAATTGTGTGTACCCATTATGGAGGTACCCATGATAGTATGGATTGTCAGGTTGGAAAACTATTTGCTCCTTTTGCTAGCATAAGCATCGAACAGGTTAATCTTGTTAACAATTTTAGTAAGAGTAATTACAATCCACACTCAAGCACTTATAACTGAGTTAGAGGGACCATCCAAACTTCTCCTTATGAGAGAACGATAATGCTTACAAAGCACTACCTGGCTTTTCTTGCTAATTTTGACGTTGATAATTGTCCAAAACCACCCTTATCGGTCGCTGCAGTTGGAGAAGACGAAGCCGAATGAGTCGACCCGGTCTACTATATTTATTTATTTATTTACTTTTTTATGTTATTTTATTTTATTTGTAAATTGTAAAAGAAAAAGAAAAGAAAAACCAAAAAGAGAGAGAGAAAGGAAAAAAAGAGAAAAGAAGAAAAAGAAAAAAAGAAGAAGAATGGACATCTTAGTTTATTTTCTATTCCAACTAAAGCTTACGACTGTAAAATAAAAATAAAAACTAATAAAAAATAGATTAATAAATTGGGTTTTATCACTTAGAAAATAGTTTTTTTTTTTTAATGAGGATAAAACAAAATTGACTTTTTTAAAAATTAAGGCCTTTGTTTTTTAGAATTTTCAAATAAAACTAAATTTAAGACCCTTTAGCGTTTTCTTAAATGAACTTAAATCGATTTAAAATGTAAATTTGACTGGTTTTTAGAAATTAAAATAAACTCATCCACCTAAAGTTTTCAAATAAGTCTTGAATAATGGGTACGTAGGTACCTATGAGGTGACGGTACAAAACAAAAAAAAAACTCAATTTTCCACTTTAGTTTAAATTGTTTAAATTTATTAATTAATGATCAAATTTCCTTTTTCTAAGACAATTATTGAAAGCATCTACGTACTCGCTAGTCATGATTAAACCAGCCATAATTCTCTTTTCTTATAAAATATCTAATGGGTGGAGTTTTTATTTTGAAAATTCAAGCCAGAACCATTTATATTTCTAAAAAAACCTAAAATATAATTTTCACAAATCTAAAAAAAAAAAACCCTAACTAACTACATCTTTTTGAAAAACTTCAGTTACAACTTTTTATTTATTCACAAAAATCACTAAGTATCAAAAGATATATTTTCTAAATTCTATATGCAAGATATACTAAGATACGATCTAGATACGTATCCTTACATGTCTCTTTTCTAAATCCGAACCACAAGATATATTAAGATATGATCTAGATACCTATCTTCATAAGTATCTTTTCTAAATCCCAATTACAAGATACGTATCTCTTTTCAAAGATATAGATCTTGTAAATACGCTAATTTTTTTAAAAAATGCGATTTTACTAAAAAATGTAATTGAGCAAAGTTTATTAAAGATTGAGCTTATCTAAAAAATACGCCATATGAAAATAATAAAAAAACCTACACTAAAAAAAATAAATTAGTAAAATTAACCGAATTAACTAACAAAATAAAATAAAATATATTTTTTTACCTAAACGAGTTAAGTTATACGATCAGTGTGTTCGTGTTGATCGCATCATGATGGTGGAGTGGATTGTGTATATACGAGTGAATTGGTCATGTTCATTACTCGAATTATTGATCGATTAGACGTGTTGTGGAGTGAGCTATGTAGATCATGTGATCAACATGTCCAAGTAGTGAGTGCCTCATTTAGGGGACATTTGTAACGGTAGATGGCAGCAAGCGGGCTGAGCTATGGTTTGTGGGGGTCGGTAGGCGTTTGTTGAAATGTTGTGTATATGTCAGGGGTTTGTCAATATGCAGGGCTACGGATGTATAGTACGAGTATCAGGTTGCGTGATTGGGATTCGGTAGAGTGTAGTAGAAGTGTTGGCATGTTGGCTATTCGGTTAAGGGGAGTGTAGATGGGGATCAAGTGCGTCTTCAGTCAAGGAGTCAATGTGTTGCAGGCGTAGATAAGTTGTGTTCTTTAGGCTATTTGGTTACTTTGTGTGTGTATGAATTGCAAGGTCGTGTTAAGCTGTGGCAGTTGTGCTATTGCATGTTTGATTGTGTGTAGGTAGGACAATGTAGAGTTTGGAGTGTGGAATTAAGAGTGGCATATGAAATCAAGTAATGTAGCTTGTGTAGTATGTGGAATGTAGTGGAGGTATAGAGTTTGGTTACGTAGAGATTAGAGTGTCAAAAGGAGGCTGTCGTGTTTAATTAAATATGGGGCTTCTAAAAAACATCCTCAAGTCTACCACCAAAGCTCTATTTATAAACCTACAACTGAATCTTTCATATCAAAGATACAGAATATTAGATAACGATTCTTTAAAGATTTGACATAACTTTCTAGAAACCCTAGTTAATTTTGGCTTTCTATTTTTTAGTCCCAATTTAGTCTAATTTGATTTAGCCTAATAATCCATTTTATAAACCCTAAGTCTATCCTAATCCAATATAAATTAGATAAAAAAAATCTACTTTATATCGTATTGGACCAAAATTATTTTAATAAAGCTCAATCCTTTAGTAACTTAAGAATTTATTAAATTCAATACATACTGTTATCCGATTTGATATTAAACGATCTGACTCAACTTGATACTACTTGACTAGATACGATTTGACTCGATACGATTGACTTGACTTGACTCTTGATATTTTAATTTATCTTCTTTTCCTTTAATTTTGGTTTTTTTTATTATTTTATTTATTTATTTTTTATTTATGGCTCAATAAAAATAATAAACAAAAATAGCAAAAATAAGGTATCTATACGCCTCCCCTCTCTTTTCACTATTCACCAAAATCTCCAATGAATCGAACTTAGGATAGCTAGCTAAGGCACTCCTTAGGAGAAATTTTACCTTTGGGGCAAAAATAGTTTCTCTTTTATCTTTGTACCAAAGTTTTGCACAAATTTCATCATAAAAAGAGGTAGCTGTAGACATCTAATTTTTGCTTTTTTTTTTATTTTTTCAAAATTTTTAAATAGGATGAAGGATACTAATTTATGAAAAATAAAAAAATAAGAAAAAATAAAAAATTTAGGAAAAAACCCAAGAAAATAAGAAACTTAGTAAAAATACAAAAAAGAGAAAACATACAAAAAGATAGGAAATTTACAAGGATTCTTGCTTTTTGTTTATTTTTATTTTTTTAGTTAGTTATTTTTATTTAATATATATATATAGGAGATTGGACTAAGTTTTAAAACTCAGTCTGCATATTTGTTTAGCAAGGCCCAAGGCCTTCATTTATTCTTTGATGGCCGGGGGGATAGCACATGCTCTACACATGACTTGCACCCCCATTTCCTTCCTGATTTCAATCTCAATTCTAGTTTTCTTCTTTCTTTTTTTTTCAAAGTGCGAGGAGCTATGTTCAAGGACAATTTATAGGCATTTATCGCACATTAACAACCATTTTTTGATAAAATCACATACTATACACGACTTAGTTTTGAATTAAACCAAAAACACATCCAAATTCAATCGTTAACGCATTCAAAATCGAAGTTAAAAATTGGAAAAAGTTGGTTTTTCAAGTCAAAATCCATTGACACATTTAATTCGATTTTTCAATTTTCTCAACTTATTCGATGTTAGTTTAGTTTATATAAGAGTCCTTTGATTAATTCCAAAGCACATAGAACATCGGAAATCATCTCTCTCTTTTGATATTCAATCCGCTCTCTCTTCCTTTCTCTCTCTCTTTGTAAGATTCTCTCTCTCTAGGTGTCTTATGCCAAATCCACTACTACGCCTAGCTTCGTGGTGGTAAAAAAAAAAACCAAGACTTGGCCTCTCACTGCCTTCCAACGATCACTGCATGCTACAACCGACAACCACTATAAGCCATCAACTTCTATCACTGCCCAAACGACCACCACTAAACATCAAGGCACTAAGCTTACCCTCCCCCCACCAAGTCTAACACAAAAGACATAAATCTACCGTTTCCCGTTTATTTTGACGTTGATAATTGTCCAAAACCACCCCAATCAATCATTGTAGTTAGAGAAGATGAAGCTGACCTAAGCTACCTGGTTTGCTATATTTTATTTATTTATCTTTTTATTTTATTTTATTTGTAAATTGTAAAAAGAAAAAGAAAAGAAAAAAGAGAGAGAGAAAGGGAAAAAAAAAGAGAAAAGAAGAAAAAGAAAGAAGAAGGGACGTATTAGTTTATTTTCTATTCCAACAAAAACTTAAAACCGTAAAATAAAAATTTTAAAAATAATAATAATAAATAGATTAATAAATTGGGTTTTATCATCTAGAAAATATTTTTTTTTGTTCCAATAAAGGCAAAACAAAATCAACCTTTTCAAAATTAAGGCCTTTTTATTTTAAATTTTCAAATAAAATTGACTTTAAGACCCTTTAGCATTTTTTTAAATAAACTTGAATCAATTTAAAATATAAATCTGACTGGTTTTTAGAAATTAAAATAAACTCATCCACCTAAAGTTTTCAAATAAAAGAACTATGTACGTCTGATCCCAAATATCGGGTACATAGGCACTTACGAAGCGATGGTAAAAAAACAAAAAAAAAATCTATTTTTCCACTTTAGTTTAAATTGTTTAAATTTATTAACCAATGATTAAATTTCATTTTTTTTATGACAATTATTGAAGGGTGATTTTAAGGGATTAAATCTAAAATTGGAAAGTTAATGGTACTTGTAAGGGTTTAAAAATCCTGACCTTCGGGCTCGTTTTTTTTATTCCTAAAACCGTTTACAAACTTGGTTTTATCAAGAAGACCAATAGTTGAATTATAATTAATCTATCAAATTAGTTATTATTTAACTCATTTTCCCGACCTAGTTGGGTGGCGACTCCAACGACATTTTCAAAAATATAAAAAATCGATTTTTTTTAAACCTTAGTCTAGAGTTAGTATTAAACGAGAAAGGTTTAATACTAATCGGTTTAAAAGACTTATTTATAAAATCAGGAAAAAAACCAAGCTCGACATAGAACATGTCAAGTCAGCAATTTGCTTAAAATAATTAACTAAATTGGAAATTTTAAAATAAATAGAAAATAATAATTAATTAGAAAATAATAATAATAATAAAATTAATATGATTTGTTTTTAAGTTTAAATATGAAGAAATAATGAAATATACGTACATTTGACTTAAAAATAAAATAATATGAAATTTAGAAATTAACTAAATTATAAAACAATATGGAAAGCTCAAATTTGATAAATAAAAATTTTCAGGCCAAAATAATCAATTTTGTAACAATTTAGACCCATATCGAAAAATGTAGGTTTTAAAGTCCACAATGGACCTCGCTACGTAAACATACATTCGAAAATGATAAAAATCAATTATAAGTTCATAAATGTTGGAGTTAAAATGGAAAAGTTATGTATGATTTAAGATTTAGAGAAAACCTAAAGATATAAGTGAAGCTATATAATATTTAAGGAAAAGGAACAAAATGCAAAAAAAAAATACAAAAATGCGGCATCTGGAAAAATTATTTCAAAAATAGTGCATTGGTGATTCTAAAATTGCTTCTCCAAGGGGCGATTTCCATTGCCATATATCCATCTCGACCCTTCTCCTTCCTCATTTGCATGTAATCATTTCTTCAAAAACTCTCTCTCTCTCTTCAACCATCTGAGAAAACCCTCCACTAAATCAGTATGGGTCAATATTGTGGGAAGTTTTTTAGAAATGGAGAGACAATCAATACGTTATCATCACTTTCTCTCTCTAAACATCAAAATTGGAAAAATGTATGATTTTTACTTATTTTGATTCATTTTAAGCATATGTTTTTTGAAAAAATAGTGTTACAACTTGATGCATGATGATACATTGTTATATACTGATAATTTATGGGATAAATGTGTACGTTTGTATGTGATATATTATTTTAAAATTTACTATGAAAATGTATGATTTTTACTCGTTTTGATTTATTTTAAGTATATGTTTTTCAAAGAAATAGTGTTATAACTTAATATATAATGGTACATTGTTGAATATTAGTAATGTTATAGTCGTTTTGATTTGTATTAAGTACGTGATATGTTATTTTAAAAAAAAATTAACTAATTATTGTAAATTATAATGCATATATAGATGTTACTAAAAAATTAGTTGTAAATTATACCCATTAACTTCCATAATATTAGTTATGAAGTACATTGATTATTTTTATCATATGAGTTTTCTAGTAAGCTTACTGATTTTCTTTCCTTTTTTGTACTTGCAGGAGTAGATGGATCCAGGATTAACTGATAGGTTACTACTTCACTTATAGCAATCCCATGGACCTGAGCTAGTATGGAGTAGTAAGGTAAAAAATAGTAAATGCAAAGCATATTTGCAATTTGTTCCATTTCTTATACTGATTGTAATAATATTTCTTGTTCCTTGGTTACAGGAAAACCACTAGCTCATGTGCTATAGACATGAAGTGATATTTAGGCATCGGGATGGCTAGGAGATCCTAATAGATCCACATGATTACGTATTTGGAGCAGTTAGGCTTCATTGGTGTGCGCTAGGTTCCCTTCATTCAGTTGAATTGGCACTTGATTACTACCCTGGTTGAGCAATGGAGATAGGAGATACATATGTTTTACTTCCATACTAGTGAGATGATGGTGACACTACAAGATATATCTTTACTCATAGTTCTACCAACTGATGGTGATATAGTTACTAAAGTGACGGTTGCTATTGGGTAGGCTGAGATATGTCATTGCCTATTAGGAATTTACCCATCAAAGAGTGCCTTAAAGGATGCCAAATTGAAGATTGTGGTTAAAGGACAACTTCACCGATTTGCCTTTTCATGCAAACAAGGAGACAGCATAGCGCTTCACGAAGGCACATATCATGCAGTTGATCGAGGGTATATTGTTATCAGATAAGTCAAATAATGTTGTACACCTTATGTTCCTCCATTTCCTATCGAACCTTGCCATAACTAGGCGATACATATGGGGAGTAGCTTGCTCGGCATAGTTGTACCTTTTAGGGATGATATAGGAGAAATTAATGGTCCATTGGTGATTCTGCACGTGTAGACATGGGAGCATTTCCCATACATCACCCCATTGCATCACCGACTTACGATAGTTTGTCGATGGTCAACCACTTATGAGTCGGTAGGGGGTGGACTTTGACATGACTGAGCTACCCACGTATGTAGTCGGATAGTATAAAGATGCATTCGATCGCCAACGTTCAGAGTAAGTGCGTATTTACTAAGACCATTCTCCTTATTCATTTAGTAATTGTTAATTTTTTCACATTCATTGTTGATCATCAATCCAGGTTATTTGGATTCCATACGACTACGATGATGTTACCAGATTGCTAACTTATTGTCGGTATGGGAGTAACGTATGGCTAGCCCGTGTATTACTTATATGCTTCCACATCATGGAGATGCACTATCCCAATTGCATGGCTTGACAGTTTGGCAAGATGCAGGAGATCTCAGCCCACCTTGATAAGGGATGTGCCTTACACGATATTGACCTGAGGGCTAGGACAAAGATAAATTGGGTGACCTACCATATAGCTTGGATAGCATAATAGAAGGATCGTCGAAAACGAATAACTCAGGTTCGACCACCGCTTGATGTACATCCTGACTATGTTCCCTAGTACCAATAAGGTACTTGCAGATATATCAACCGGTTTAGGGCTTCTTAGATGTATATGGTACATACAATTGCTTTTTCATTTACACTTTCATTTCCAATTTATATACAACTCAAACTTTTGCATTCAAAATACAAGCGAACTTCATACATAAGGTGTTGCATATGTCATACGAGGATATATTATCTGAGTAGTATCGAGTAGATAACCTTATCCGGTAAATCATTAGGGTCCACCTAGGCCACTCAGGTCTACTTGGGCAACCCAGCTTCACCCAATCCAGATGTCGACAAAGATGACTCCCTACCGGACGAGCCATAGAGAGGTAGGGGTGAGAGGTAGGGGTCATAAGGTACGGGGTTGTCATCAAGTTAGGGGCTGAGGACGTAGACAGCTGACCGTAAAGATTTGCGACAATGCTTCTCCTCTATAATTCTCACCGCCAGTGTTACGCCCCAAAGTTGCAGAGTCGCAACAGTCCCACTGTGTAAACTATTCTATGATAGTAACTGGCCTCACAGTGCCTACCATAGACATGACCTACATAAGGCGTTGACGACTCCTCGCTTTGAAGTAAACAGTCCGATGAACAATTAAACTACGATTATGATAAATAGGTCAAATTTCTAATAACATGTACAATATTATATATATAAGTCCACAAAGCTTCCTAGGAAGTTTTACATAAACATAACAGTTCTCTAGATTACATAATAACTATCAGTCTTTCATCCCTAATTACATGGTTACTCTAGTTACACATTATACTCAGTAACTTGATTCTCATACCCCTGGCTTCAAACAGACTAACCTCTGGGTAATTGTAGGGCGACATAAAACTTGATGTGTTCAGAAATCAGAACCTGCAAAAGGATCTATAAGGGTATGAGCAACTACAGCTCAGTAAGTTGAATTAGAGACTCATGAATGCATACAAGCACAAACAGGGTTATCAAACAATTATTTTCATGCAATGCAACAATCAAGTGTCATCGTACAACGTAGTCCGATCCGTTGTCAAATTAAAGAAATTTCACCCGCTCTAATTCGGGTTGAGGGGTTTCTATGTTATGCAGCAGCTTACAACCAAACCCAAGCTTGTGCAATGGAGACCTCGCTCCTCCTGCGACTACCTTCGAACCATTGACTTCACCCTTGCTGCGACCTCTTCTCCTGTCACTTAGTTCGATTAAGGATGAAGAAGGGACCATTTTGCAATCCTACGCTATCCCTTTCGAAGGGGTCGGTATTTGGTTGGAGAATCCTATGATCCTCTAACGGGTTGCAATGCATGACATTTTTAGTTATTTGAGTCGACTAAGATTAAATTCCGTTTAGGATATTCAAACAATTTCATACCAATTCAATCAGTCATAAAATCACTCACAATACAAATTCAGTACGAATTCAGATACATTAAACACATGCGTAAACTACTTACAATCACAATCATATACAAGCCTAAGTCTCCGAGTACTACAAAACTAGCACTCTATTACAATAAGCAATAACCTAACTTACTTGGATTTGCTCGATCGCTCGATCCCTTAATCGTAAGCTGATTTTGTCTCTGAGTGTCCTATAATACAAATAGGTCTTTTTAGTACTTAAAATTTACGGTTTCATATTCTAAGTTATATTTTAATTCATTTTTTTTTCCGTGTATACCCATTACGTCCTAATAATTCGTTATACTCTATTTCGGTGTTCAAATCCTAAATGAGATTTTAAACTTTGATTTCTAAGCCTTAAATATGCTCGAATCCTAATGTAAAATTAATCACATTAAGCTCGAGTGTCCAAATATCCTATTGAGTCGTAATTTGGTATTCTAAACTATTCGGTACACGCTAACCCTAATTACGGTATCAGATTTATTCCCGATGTGTGAAAATCTTACATTTTGAGATTTTGCTTAAGATTAATATTATTTTTAGATTTATTATTTTTCTGATTTCTATTATAATATTATCTAAATAACTCTATTTTTTTAGATTTATTAATTTACAATTTCACATATTACTAAATTCTTATATTAATTACCTAATTTCCTAAATTAACCATACTTAATACTCCAAAGGCTAGGATTAGGGTTCCACATCAGAGATTAACATCCCTAAACATCTAATTAATATCTAAATCAGTAATTAACACCTTAATCACCTAATTAATCCCAATTCACCCAATTTTTCCATCATTTTAAGGCTAAAAATTAACTTAAAAATTTTGAAAATTAATTTTAAAAAAATGGCTTCATAGCACTATTCTACATCACATGAGCATCCTACAGAAAAAAATTGAGCTCCAAACTACTCTCCTAAGCCTATTTATTTTCGGTTCTAATCATGCTCGGTTTTGAACAATTTGTTAAGGACCCTATATTTTCAGATATGATTAAACTAAATAAATATTTTTCCCTAAATCTACATACAATAAAATCTCAGAATAACAAGTTTCATAATTTTCTAGGCAAAATAACTAATTTTACAAAATTATTCAAAAATCGGTGTAAATAAGAGACTAACCGGTTCGAAGCTTTCTGGCCGTCCAAACCTGGTCCAAGGTTGTTGGCCGGCCCAAGCGGTGGTTCTAATGTAGGGTGGTGATGGTGGTTCAGTCTCAGGTGGTGGTGAGTTGTAGGTTTAGCTCACTTACTTAATCTGCACAATTTTCCCTTTTTTTTCTGGATTTTCTCTTGATTTTTTCAGTGTTCCTATTTTTCCTAAATGCTAAACTGACCAAATGACTTCTGAAAAATTTTCCCCTATTTATAGACATTTTTTGTAATTAATATGCATTAATTTGATAAGACTTTGCCCATTTTCCTTGATTTTTGGCTTTTAGGTTGTCTAATTTTTATTGGCTAATTTTTCTTTTGCAAATTTGGACTTGCCACAACCTGATCTTGATTCATCTTATCCTTTTCTGATTTTTTCTGATTTTTCCATAATTAATTTATAATTTTCTTTAATTATTTACTTAGTTTTTGGCTAATTTAGGTAATTTCGCGTATTTTTATCTACACGTAAATACATGTGGGGTACATGTGAACATTCCTAATTATTATTTTGGTCATTCTAAAATTTTTAATATACATATAATCTATCTCTAGTAATTTAATAGTTATTAGATTACACTTTTCGCATTTTCGGTAATTAGCAGTTATTATGCTTAAAATTTGAAAATTTTATAGTCTCCTATTTTACTACTTATTTTCTTAAATTTAAGTTTACGGGGTCATTTTTACTAATATTCCTCTCAATAGTTTATAATTTGGATTTGATCGGATCCTTTAACCGATCACCCTAAACCTTAGGTTCTGATAACTCTAATTTTAAACATATTTTATATGGTGATTTTATAGCATTTCCCGTACATTTTTGGTTTTATTTAAAGAAATTGATACTTAATTGAGTAAAATGTTGATTTCAGGGTTTAAACGCGTTCTAGGCTCAAAAACGAAGAAAACGAATCAAGTTTCACTCAATTCCGAGTTCAAACGAAGAAGTTATGAAATTTTGAAGTTGTGCAGAAATTTTTGCCTTTGTGCAGAAAGTTACACGACCTGGGGACACGGCCGTGTACCAGGCCGTGTCCGGTGACGAAAATAAAATCCGTGAAATACACATATAAAAGGGGATCTTAGGGTTCAAAAGAGAGAGAGACATTATAGAAACAAAGAGAGACGAGAGACAAGAAGAGACTTAAGGAGAAACAACATCAAGAAGCGATAACGACATCGATTTCAAGATTAAAGATTGTTTATCAAATCAAGAGGGGTTTTCATGCTTTATTTTATGTTTTTGATGGAACTCGTTTTTAGATTCGTTATGATAGCTTAGAATTCAAGTATTTAGGATTATGGAACCTAGGGTTTCATGTAACCCTTGGATTGAATTATAATTTCAAGAAAGTTTCTATCTTTTCTTGATTCAATTATGTCGTTAATTGTGGATTGATAATTCTAGAGTATCAATATATGATATTATGCATGTTAATTGAGAAATTGCATGTGTAATTAGATCTTAACATAATTGAAGAGAATTACATGTATACTTAGAGATAAGATACATGGTTCTTTCGGAAAGTTGATTGTTTGTGTGGGAATTCATTATACATTAATGCGATTCTAAGTTATATTGCTAAGTGAAGAGATTCCGGTAAATAATTTAGAATTAGGGTTAATATGCTTGAGAAAGATATTAGCTTTAATTGTGAATCCCTCCGATCAAGAATTATAGAAATTGAATTGAATATATTTTAAAAGGTTACATGTTAAACACTAGGAGAAATAATTCCTAAATACATTATTGCATACTTGAAGTCGTTAATAGTTTCTTGTTTTCTAATTTGCGTAATTAAGTCTCATAAGTAGTTTAGTTGTTAATTTCAGTATTTTTAATTCATTCAACTCATCATAATTTTCCGGTTAGATAATAAAGCTAAAGTTAATATTAGTACTCAAAATCTCTGAGGGATCGACTCGGACTCATATCCGACTATATTAAAATTGATAGGTGCGCTTGCCTCGTATCAGGTTCTAAGTTCAATCCTACGGTTACTTGGCTTGGCTTTAGGGCTTAGAGCCAGCATCTCCTAAACTACCTAGATTTAAGTACCGCAGGCCATTCCTTGGGGAGAGCTCAATCTTATGTGTCACACCCTTATCATCAGAGAGACCTCCAGTAGCTAGTTTCATACTCCATACCTTACCACACCATTGAGGAGGTTGATTAGAGATCCTTAATACAACATGGGCGAGGGAGTCATACAAATGCATCCTTCTTTGGTCCCTATGCATGGATCGTTCTCGAGTGCTTACAGTCAAGACAGTAGATAGATCACATGGTTGGATGTGGCTCAAATGGGTTAGCCACAAGACGATGTAGAACCTCAGGATGCTTGGCTACTACCTTGATGACAATGCCGACGCCATTAGCTTTGTATATTTCATTTCTGATTTACTTTTTTTTTTTTTTGAAACACTATGTAGTTATTTCGACAATTTACTTATATTTCGTTCAATGGTTTCATTTTTTCATAATTTAAAGTTATTAATAGTTTTCAATATCAATTCAAAACACATATCTGTGTAAGACTAAAATTGGACAAAATCGAATATCTCACAAATAAATAACCGGATATAATTTGACTGATTGACTAAAAAAAAAAATCATCTACTAAACATCACGTTTCAAATACGTTTTTTACTAAAATTGTCTATAAGCTCCACTAAATTTAAGATAATGCAGTTTTCAACTGCAATTGAATATAGGCTCAACTAAATTTAAAGTGGAGGGATAGACGAAAATTTAAAATGTGGGTGTATTGAAATAATTTGTATTGAAATCGGTTGTTGAGTAGATGTGTACTAAAATCTTCTCTTCAATAGATGATTTCGATATGGCTTGAAATGGCCTCTTTAAGAGGTGATTTTAGTACTAAGAAGCGATTTTAATTCAAGTGTGGTATTTCTAAGACTATTTTTTTAGTTGCCACATTTTTGTAATTTTTTTATCTTTTGCATTTTTTTTCCTTTTCCCTAATATTCAAGTAATAAAATCTTAAACTTCAACCAAATAAAGAGTTACCAAATGTAATTAACTACAACTGTATATATATACTTTCCACAGAGGAAAAATCACTAAACACATATTATGACTTGCAGATAAGATATAACTATAAAACATAAAATTCTTTAAGTGGTCAAAAAGTTAAATATATACACGCATACTTAAAAGTTAAAGCATTCTGAAGTAAATATGCTTTTACATGCAATAATGATATACGTTAATATAAAATAAAAAGACAATAACAACTAATAATAATAATGGTAACGATAAGATAGAATCACATACTTATAGGAAACAAATTGAATATATGTATAAATGTACATGTACACTATAATATTAAAATAATACTACAATATAACTAAGCTAAAGTTTCTAGTTATTTACATATACGATTCCAATATTCTCACTCAACTCTATTACTTTATCTAACTTATCTTAATATATTATTGTTCATCCTACTACGTGTAGGAGTTACAATTAAATTATGATAGAATAATATATTAATATAAAACTTATGAAAAGTGAAAAAATCCGAACTTGTATAATATTTACTAAGTTGTATATTAGTACTTATACGACAAAATAATATTTCTTAATCATCACAATAAATAAGTTAAGCAGTGTAAAATGGCATAGAAAATTTTTATCAAACTTTATCATTAAAAGAGTACACTTGAACTTAATAAGAATTTACTAATAAGAATGTAAATATAAAAGATAAAAAGAAAAAGTTACAAGCAATTTAACACTTAAACGAAAACGAGAATCATAAGTAGATGGTAGGCCGATTAGGTCGTCTAGTATTACGTCTAAATAGTCATTAGATTTATCTTATTTTTATATATCAGGAGATATTGATCATGAGGGCAAATTGATTGTTGATTGCTAAGATCCATATTGGCCATAGTTAGATGATTATTTCCGATGACTTTATATTTGTTTTATGCTTATAGTTAGTGTATCTAAATTAAATATTAATAACTTGAAGCATAAGGGTTTAGGTCATATATGCGTTTGATATTGGTTGATTACTGTATAATATACTGTTAAATATGATAATTGAAGATTTGGTTGTATGATTAACTATTGCATGATTTGAATAGTTTGCTGATATTGATTGATCGCCCAATAATTTAAATTAATTATATTTGACTTATCCTAAATTAAAAGGATCATGCATTAATCACACATTGCATCACTTATTCCAGTCGTTACCTCACGTAAAGTAGAGAGAGGTCTTGCGAGGGTTGTTTCTATATATTGAATTAAAGTATTTTAGTACATTGTACTCGTACAATATGACTTTACCTAACCTATAAGCTTACTAGGTGCTGGAGATACTAACCGTTTAATTGAGAGTTTAGTCTAGAAACCTCTGCTGTAGAGTATGAGTGTAAACTGCAGGGGTCACCTTATTACTAGACTTGGGAATTTGTGTACTACTGGATTTTGGAAATGGAATTATATTTTATCAAAAATGGAATTTCAATATATGTTTAAATACTTAGGTGCTAGAACCTAGTTGTAATTGATGTCGATATATCTCCAACCCTCACATCGGATGGCATTAAATCTAATGTTGTATGCAGTATTTGTCAACTGCATATATTGTTTAGCATATGTGCATTTATATGCTTGTTAATTAATTATTTGATAATTTGCGTGCTGATATAGTATGAGAGATATTTCACTAAGCTCTTGTAGCTTATTTTTTAATAGTTTTTCTTTTGCAGGTTGATAGATAATCGGGTATGGGTTAAGAATCGAGCATCAGGTACGAGTATTGAGATATTTTAGAGGTTAGAATTGGAGATAAATTATATAGTTAACTTGAACTTTAAATGTAAATACTTCCTTTATATATGTAGATTTTACAACTTCAGTAAGTATAAATTTTAGATATTTACCACCTATTCTTATTGTTTAATAAGAGATACCAATTCTCTACAATTTTAGGAAACTGTGAATTATTAGATATTTTTAGTTATTTATATTTTATTATGAGTTAATAAATTTAAGATTATAAACTTTAGTGATTAATTATTTAGAGTTTTACAATCTTTAACTTATAAAGCAGTTTTTGTATCATAAGTATACACGTAATATAAAAATTTTAAATAATTTTACTAAACCCCGCAAGTCCTGACAGTTACAAGGCCATTAATTAGTACAATTAAAATTTCTTATGAATGGCAAACACAACTTGCAAAAGTTTTTGAAATTATATATAAGGGTATATAAGGTAATTCAATGATTAGCTAAATGCCAAAAGACTAAGACTTCTTAACAGAGGAAAAGTTTAATCATTAATCTAAACTACGTAGACAATTCCGTTCTTCAATTCCAAATGATTGATCCAACCCTTTATTTTAATATTGATTTATATATTTTTAATATCTTCTTGACAATTCCGTTCTTCATTTGGAAATTTCTTATGGATGGCAAACACAACTTGCAAAAGTTTTTGAAATTATATATAAGGGTATGTAAGGTAATTCAATGATTAGCTAAATGCCGAAAGACTAGGACTTCTTATCAGAGGAAAATTCTAATCCCTAATCTAAACTATACTTGTTTTATATCTTCTAGATAATTCTGTTGTTCATTTTGAAATGATTGATCCAACCCATTATCTTAATATTAATTTATATATATTTTATATTTAAATTGTTGAATTTATAATTAATTTAAATTTAAAAAATATATATATAAATCAAGAGCAAGATAAAATATTGGATTAACTTCAAATGAAAAATTAGGATGGGACGTGAGGAATCCCTTAAAAACAAAAGTTGCCTTAGTGACGTCTTTACAAGGCAACCGGACGTGTTGACTATCAATGGTAAAGTAGAAAAATCAAAGGGCGAATGATGTAGCCTGTAGGTTTCTCCTATAAAGAAAGTGGAAGCCAAGCACGAACTTCCATCGGCAAATATGCCAAGCAAAAACGAGGCATCATCGTCTTCCTCTGGCCAGAAAGTTTATCCACGGGAATACGATGTTTTCATTAGCTTTCGAGGTGAGGACACTCGCAAGAACTTTACGGATCACTTGTACAATTCTTTAGTTGGAAAAGGGATCCGCACTTTCAAAGATGATAATAGATTGGAAAGAGGAAGAGGCATTCGGGATGACCTACTCAAGGCAATCGAAAATTCAAGGTTTTCTATCGTCGTCTTCTCCAAAGACTATGCTTCTTCCAAATGGTGCTTGGATGAGCTTGTGAAGATCGTGGATTGCCCATCAACTACTCCACTGCCAGTTTTCTACGGCGTCAGTGCAAGGGAGGTACGTAACTAAACAGGAAGCTTTCAGGTAAGTTTTACAAAGCACGGTGAAAATCCTAATGCAAGTCACAAAGTCATCAAGTGGAGGGATGCTATGAAAAAAGCAGCCAATATCTCCGGATGGGATGTCGGGAGCAGGTAGAAATGATTCCATGATTATTTTCAATTTACTGCATATGTTTGATGCATGCATGATATTTCTCAATTTATGTTTGATTAGTATATTTGGTTAAATGGTTAATTGTTTAAATTGCTTGAATTGGATAGTTTGGTTATGTAAATCATTTTTTCTTTTTCGGTGTAAATCATTTTCCCCGCTTACCTCAATTTAGCCTCAATATCGGCAATTCTTCTTTGGTGATGTACTCACTTTTTACAGACTTAGTATAGGAAAATATTCAATAAGATTAACACACCTAAATCCATAAACGACGTATAAATGTCAACAATATTTAAGCACTTAATAAGGAGGAATATATTTTTTAAAAAGTATGAATTGTGTTTTCATATATCAAAATTTTATTAGTATTTATATGTTATTTATTAATTCACGTGATATATTAATATAGTTAAAGTATAAAAAAGTAACGTAAAATTAAAAGAAATTTAGACACCATGCACTTAAACCCAGGTATGGCCACTGGTTTTTAGCCGCATCTACGGAACTAGCAAATTTTTTCATATTTTTTCAAAAAAATAAATTAAGGTCTCGTTTTCACACACATTTGTTGTCTAAATAAAATACTTGTTGCATAACATATTAAAACCATACAATAGATTAACTTGGATTATTTCATTAAAGTGCAAAAAAAAAAAAAAATTATTACAACATCATTTGAATATCATAGATGAATGAGCATACTACTTCCTTTGCAACAAAATACAAATTTGTCCAAATTAAACAAGATTTTATAACAACAATGAGATGAAAAATAATAAAGGAATAAAATGAAAATCACTAAAAGGTACATAACGACATCATATATTAATGTCTATATTTTCAACATATTAGAAAGTTTTACAAGTACATTTGTAACTCATATTACAATCACCATTAGTCTCTCTTTATATGACACTACTTGTATATGTTATATTAAAATAATCGTTCTCTTCTTTTTAATAAAGCTTGACATGTCGAAGTAAGCGATTGAAATGAAAAGTAAGATTAAGATTAAGAGTTAGAGGAAAATGGAGATTGTGATTCCTTTAATATTTCTTGTATTTCAATACCAATGCATAAAAAACTTCTAATTTTAGTACTAAGTGTGGAAATTTTTTGAAAGAAACATATAATTCAATCCTTTTCTCCATCACTTTAAGACAAGCTATTTATATCGGTTATGTGATTCTTTTCAACTAACTCTACTTATAATGAACTCTCTACTATCTAATCCGCTTAAGTTCAACCACTTGCTTGAACTTCAAGACAAATCAAATCTTTCTCGGATGATAAAGATTTTCAAGCTGTAACACAAAAGTTTAATTGGGTAGCATATAGTCTATTGCAAGCTAAAGACATCAAGAACTAATACTCATATATAATCAATACTAATGGCTTGCCTCAAATTAAAAGTTAAAGCGACTGTAGTTATATATTTTTCTTAAAAAAATTATTAATATTTGTGAAGTTTAGAAATATCATATTTTGTCAGAAGTGAAATGAACAAAACATTATTAGAAAACCTCACCTTTATCTCTCTCTAACTCTCAAACTTTATATTTCCTCTTCATTACAATCACTTACTTCATATGTTAAGATTTCCTAAGACGATATAAGTAGCACCATGCAATAACATACTAATATATACTACAATGCATATGTTATAGAGGAGTTCAAAAATTTAATGATATATGAAAAATATCAATACAAGAGAAACTTTGAAAGGGAACAGGACAAAAATTAACGCAGTAGACGTTACACACAACTTCTATGTATTTATGTGTATTTATATTCATGTAGAAGTATATATTTGTGTTTTTGTGTATGCACATTTATAGGAAAGAAGAGTTAGGGGTGGGCCTGTGTGTGTATGTATTTGTGTTCATGTATGTATGTGTGCATGCTTTTGTAAGTATATTTGTATATTAATGTGTGGGTGTTTGTCATGTGATGCAATAAAGTTGTAACATGTACATTGTGTTTGGCAAAAAGAGTAGAAATTGTTGGAAATGAAATTAAAAAAAAAAAAAAAAGAAATATTATTTGCCTTTCTTGATTGGGTCCACAAGATGAAAATGGAAGGAAGTATTTCCTTCTTATGTCATTTGGTTGGGATAAAAAAGAAATGGAAAGAATTTAAATATTTGGTTAACTAAAATATCATGACATTTTACTTTTAGGGATATTTCTGTAACTTTCTATAATTTTCATCCATTTCTTTTGTTTTCTCTCCAAAGGAGAAAAACAAAAATAGTATAAGATTAAAAACATTTTCCCATTTTTTATCTAATCCGTTTCACTTTCACACCTTATTAAAATTACCAAACACGCAATGTCCTCCTATTTCTACTACTTTCCGCTGTTCTTCGTCGATTTCCTTATATCCAAACACGGTGGTAGTCTTGCCATTTTACTTTTTCAACTTTGTCAACCGACACGGATGAGGAATGGCCGGGTGCATAGGTCCGAGGGGGAGCTAGAACTGGTATGTCAGATTGACTCCAGTTTCTATCCCGGAATGCGGGTTGGTGGGTAAGAGCGGGCACGTGCCGGAGTCAAACCCGAAACTAACAGAAAGATTTTGGGTTTAAGAGGAAAATCTTCCCTGAATCTCCTACAGTTCCCTTCTCCTTGATGTTTTCTTACTGAACAACACGTTTTCCTCACTTTCCTAATTTCCAACACACCCACCCCACCCACCACAATCCCCAACCCCACCCACCCCAAAAAAAAAAAAAAAAAAAAAAAAACAAAGGCTTGTACTCATGATTGTGTGTGATATGTAGAAATGAACTATGTTTGTTTTTGTCGGGATTATTATTGTTTGACTGCCATTGGACAGCTTCATTATTTCTTTATATGATGCAGGCATGAGACAGAAGTCATAGGTGAAATAGTTAAATTTTTGTTGGCGAAATTGAATACGCCTGTTGCAAGCATCAATGATTCCATGAAACTAGTTGGAATGAGCACTCGGGTCGAAGAGGTGATAAGGTGTCTGAGTTCGGAGGATCTATGTTATTTGGGAATATGTGGGATGAGTGGAATGGGCAAGACAACTCTTGCCAGTGTAGTGCATGCCGAGATCTATAATCAGTTTGATGCTACAGCGTTTCTTTCAGATATTAGAGATGCATCTGAGAAAGATGGAATCGTTTCTCTGCAAAAGAAGCTTCTCTCAAAGCTGTTGAAGGAAGAACAGGGTTCTTTAGATACCGAACAACAGGGAATTGATCTAATACAAAGGAGGTTGACAAGTTTGAAAGTACTCATTGTCCTCGATGATGTGAGTAAGTTAGAGCAACTAGGGGCATTAGCAGGAAAACCCGACTGGTTTGGGCCTGGAAGTAAAATCATCATCACTACCAAAAACGAGCATGTGCTAAATGCCCATCGAGTGAGTAAAACCTATGTTGTTGATGCGCTGAATGACAAGGAAGCATTGAAGTTGTTCAGCTGGATTACGTTTGGAAGTGCAAATCCACCGCAAGGATTTTCTGAGGTCTCTAAAAAGTTCGTTTATTATGCTAAAGGGCATCCCTTGGCACTGAAAGTTCTTGGATCCTCCTTAATAGGACGCGACGACATCCGGTTATGGAATAGTAAACTGAGTATGCTTAAAGTGATCCCCGACGAGGAAATTTCCACCAAACTTCGTATTAGTTTTGATGAATTGAGCAAAACGGAAAAAGAGGTCTTCTTAAACATTGCATGCTTCTTTAATGGTTGGGAGAAAGATCGAGTTGAATATATATTAAGTTGCTGTGGCGAATTCAATCCAACATACAGCATGGAAATTTTGAGGGAGAGATATCTAGTGGACATCTCTAATGGCAGGTTACACGTGCATGATTTGATTCAACAAATGGGTCAAGACATTGTTCACAATGAATGCCCCTCTGAACCCGGCCGGCGCAGTAGATTGTGGCGCATAGAGGGTGTGTCTCATGTATTCAAAAATGATACTGTAAGTCCAAAATCCGATTAAGTTTATTATTAATTTACATTTGTTTCGTGGATGATGCCTTCTAAACATTTTTCAACTCGTCTAATAAAACTTTTGGAATTATTTAATATTACTGTAGTAATATCAAAATATTATCGTTAATTTAACGGCAAGTGATTGTAAGAGATAAACATGGCATCCAACATTCGACAGTAATGGCTAATGATGTAGGAAAATGTTTGCCAAATACGAGGAAAAGGGTTTTCTTTTTTAAATATAATATTCACCAATATTTTCTTTGATCGTTAGCCACAACCATTGCTTATAGTGAAAATACCAAAAATGAGTTTTTCTTTTTTTCCTTTGTATTTTCCCGTAATTAGTCATATCATCATCGGCACTAAACTTAACTGACATGTTTGCTCTGATCTGCTTACTATTGTTAGGCGACAGAAGCTATCCAGGGCATGGTCTTAAATTTCCTACCTAAGATGAAGGAAAAATGGAAGGCACAGTCCTTTGAGAAGATGAAGAAATTAAGACTCCTCATCTTCCATGGGAACCCTTTCTCTGGAGACCTCGTTTCCCTATGTAACGAGCTTCGTTATATGGAGTGGAGAAATTTCCCATACAAGGCTTTGCCGGCGAATTTTGAGCCAAGCAGGTTGGTAGAGCTTAATATGCGCTGGAGTCACGTCAAAGAGCTTTGGGATGGAGTGAAGGTGAGGAAAGATCTAAAATCTTATATCGTCAAATCTAATTATCCTATGGTAAATTATCCTATACTCTTGGAAACTAAAGTTATAGAATTAGGGTGAATTTCGAAATTATCATACTTGAATGCTTTGAAAAATGTCGATATCTCAAAAGTTCTTCTCAAATGCATTACCAAGTCATTATTCTATCTAAATACATGTTTTTTATTATGTTTTTTTAGGTCTAACTAGGTTTTTTTTAAAGTAGTTTGATATTTGGGTGGCTATTATGAGTTAAATCAGACAATAAATTGGCCTATAAAAAATAACTACAATTATATAATAAACAAAAGAATAGCTTGGGTTGCATTTGAGAACTTTTGAGTTTTCCACATATCTAAATGGATATTAGTGTAATATTTAGAAACATTGGATATTCTATAATTTTGATTATGTTTAGGTATATTGGTATAATTTACCCATATTGTAGGTTTGCTAGGTAGGATTAGATGATTTTAGTAGGGTGGAATGTTTTAAGGGATTATTCGATTCTACTTTTGAACAAGTAGAATTATGGTTCCATTTTGTCTTCATTAATTAGAAAAAATTATTTAACCTTCAACCTAAAATATCTATCTAATAATTAAGGGCTTTTGTATCATTACTACTGTATAAACATTTCATTCCATTCCATTATGAATATACTACAATCAAATATAATATTCAAATAAAATCAATGATTCTATGTGCATTTTTTAACATAAAAATGGATCTATCATTTCGTTTTTAATTCTGTTTTAATCTATTTTATTTCAAACCATTCATACATATCAAACATGATATTATATTTATATTCGATGTTTTTTAAGAACAAGAAAAATTATTGTGTTGAATGAACATGGGCTTTAAGATAAGTAAGAGATATAAAAGCATCTTCTTGAAATTTACAAGCAAAATCTAATCTATAGCATAAAATATTCACTTGGGATGTAAAATTCGTATCGTACTTGCTTTGATTGGGTTTTTTTCCTTGTTCGATAGGAATTGCACTGTTTAAAAACGATTGATCTCAATTTCTCTAAAGGGCTCACTACGATCCCAAATTTGAGTGGTGTACCTAACCTTGAGAAGCTTATCCTTATGTGTTGCATTAAGCTTTCTAGTATTGATGAGTCCATTGGATCCCTTGAAAAGCTTAATGTCCTAAACCTTAGACATTGCAAAGCTTTGAAGACTCTTCCAGAGAGTGTCTCAAAGTTAAAAGGGTCTCTCCGGATTCTTGACATCTATGGCTGTCGTAGGTTATATATACTCCCAAAAAATTTGCAAACGGCATCACTTGAGAAGTTTGAAATTCGCGGTAGTGGTATAGAGCATAAAATGCACGAAGGGGAATGGAGATGTCTTTCTAGATGTATTTCTTTTATGATTTGCATTAAGTGTAGAGAGATAGAAAGTGAAGAAAATGAAAGTAGACAGAATATTGGTCAAAAAGTAGAGAATGCGGATGGAATGATTACGAAATTCTAGCCAAAAAGAGGATAATATTGATGGAATGATAATGAAGTATTGATTTCTTGATTACATTAAGGGAAAGTATGTCATGTCACTCCATGAAGCGGTAAAATTGTAACAGTCTCACCATGCAAATTATTTTAAGATAAAAGCTATCATACAACCGCTATCTTAGATCTGATTTACACAAAGCGTCAATAACTATCTCACTTTAAAGTAAACAATTTGTGAATTAAATAAATTATCTACTTAAGCAAGTGTAAAAATATATATATATTCACTAAAATTCAAATATTACAAATTATGTTTGCAAGATTTCATTGTACTATATTCCCTAAGCAATACATTATCTACAAATGGAAAATTCTAAAATAAAAACTACGACCTTAAAACTATATCTGTTATTCAAATATATTTCCTTACTCTTCAGAATCAAACAGTTGTTAACCTTAAGGTAAATATAAACTATTTCCTAACTAGCACTTGCAACAACGTCTATAGGGATGTGAGCAACCATAACTTAGTAAGTTGGGACAAAAACTTAAAATTATACAGCAAATACAAATAGGGTTATCAACTAAATTAGTTAAATGCAATGCATGCTTAAGCAAATGCTATTGCACAACGTTGTCCACTCTGTCATGAGATTAGAGAAATTATACCTATTTTAATCCGGGTTAAGGAGTTTCTATTAATGCAACAGCTCATGATCAAACCTAAATTTGTACAATAGAGACACCGCTTCTCCCACGATTACCTTCGAACCATTGACTTTACCCTTGTTGCAACTTTTTCACCTATCACTTAATTCGACTAAGAATGAAGAAGGGACCAATTATACTATTCAGCACTATCTCTTTTGAAGGAATCGGTATTTAGTCAGAGAATCTTAATATTCCCCTAATGGGTTGCTATGTAAGTCCAGCTTAAATTTATGAGTAAAATATTTAGTTAAATCTAGTTTAAAGTGTTCAATTATTTTAAACAAATCACACAAATACAAGACAGAGCAGCAAATCCAAATTATATCATCAGCTTAGAATAAGCATATGCGCATAACCAACTATCTAACAAGCACAATCAAGTATAATTTCAAGCATCTAGATACTACAAATTAGTACTTTGAAATACAATAATGTATTAATCCCAACTTACTTGGATTTCTCGCTTGCTCATTCGAGGTGCGACTCACTAAAGTTATTGTCAATAACCTCTATAATATAAATGTTGTTTTAATATGCGTATATAACTATCTTATATAAACTACATTCTGTAGTTCTTTTATGTTATCTTTAGTTTAAGGTTTAATATACCTAATCATCTAGGTTTTTAAGTCTTTTATGATTATACTTGATTTAAACTAAGTATTGGTTTAGTTATCAAATTGATTTTTAAATTAAGTTTTAGTTTAGTTTCCAAGTATGGTTTTATATGTGAACCCTAGAAACTCATTTCGACTTATAATATGAAATTAATTACATTATTTTCAAGTATCGTAAATATCATATTTAATTCTTAACTAGTATTTTAATTTTTACGGTATATCCCTTATCTTAATTTAACTATCAAGTTTATTACTGATATGAGAAAATTTTACATTTTTCATATAAATACCAAAATTTAAGTCTCTTACAAGATTTTATATATATTTCTATTATTATTATAATATAGATTTTAACCTAATATTTTCTTACTCATTAATTTCTTATATTTACATATTATACATTATTACCTAATATGTATATAATATACACACCTAATATTCTCATCACTTCAAGTATCATCTCCCAACATCAACTAATATCTCAAAATATTTAAATTCACCCCAAATCAGAATTTATACATAATTACCATAAATTACAAAATTAACCTAAAATATACAATTTTTCTTATTACATATATACTACATAATACACATAATAATTACATCTAACACCCCAATTGTCACAAACATCATATTACATCATATTTCAACATCCTAAAACATACAATTATGTACTAAATTAGTAATTACCTATTTAATTACTTAATTAGCCCCAAATTGCCCATTTTAGGCATCGTTTTAGGGCCTAAAAATTTCAAAAATTCATTTTTGAGAAAGGGTTTTATAACACTACTCTATAACTCTTAAGTAGTCTACAAAAAAATTTTGAGCCTAAAACTACACTCTTATGGTTATTTATTTCTAATTTAAAATATGCTCGATTTTATATGGTTTCTTAAGGATGGTATATTTCCACACATAAAGTCATCAAACTGAAATTTTCCTTGAAATCTTTATATTAAAATATTTCAGAATAACAAATTTCATAATTTTCTAAGTATATTTAATATTTTTACAAAATTAAACAAAATCGGGTTAAAATTTGACTTACTCGACCGATTAGCTTCCAGCCACCAATAGTAGCTACAAGTATGTCGATAGCCTTGGGTGGTGGGGGTAGAGTGTGTTGGTGGCGGCGGTTTGGTTCTAATTTGTCGTAGGTTGTGGCCTAAATACCTTAATTGCATAGATTTTTTTGCAAATTTTGTAAATAAACCCTTATCCTCATTCTTTCAATTCTCTTTAATTTTTCTACTATTCTAATTGACTAAATAAGCTTCTATAAAATTTTGGGTATTTATAAAGTTGCCTATGACTTTTTTCTCATTAATTTAAGGTGACAATTGCTATATTTTCTTTTATTTTTGACTTTCTAGTTGGGTCATTTTTATTGGTTGCTTTTATTTCTTCAATTCTAGCTTACCACACCTCAATTATGAATAATTCCACATTTTTCCATAATTTTCTTGATTTTTCCTTAATTATTTAGTATTGTTTTAGCATATTTTGGATATTTTAAGTAATTTCGTGTATTTTTACCTACATGTAAATATATATATGGTACAAATAAATATTCCTAAATATTATTTGTATTATTTTATGATTTTTAGTATGCATATAATTTATCTTTATCAATTCATTAATTATCGGAACTCGTTTTATGTATTTCTAATAATTAATGAGAAATTTATGTATAATTCAATATTACATTAATTAATTATTTTATTATTAATTTCTCTAAATTCAGACTGATGGGATCACTTTTATTAATAATTTTAGTTTTATCGTAAAATTTGGATTAAATTGGACAATTTGTTTGATCATACTAAATTTTACAAACCAAACTCTGAATACCTGATTGTGGGTATTACAAAGTATAATGGAAGAAGATGTTAAATATATAACTTATTGGAGTTATTTTTTATTATTAACTATTGGCTTAATATGCTATAGTAGAGACAGTATAAATAATTTTGATAATGACCTAACAAAGTATGCTCCAACATTTTATTTCTCATGTCCATATAAAAATTTTGCTTTTAATATCCTTTACCCTTTTGTATTCTAATCCTTTCCTAATTCCCCATCCCAACCCTCAACTAAATTTATAGTGGATGGCTAATGCCTAGGCTATACAAATATGATCTCCCACTGCCATGAAACATGGTTGATTCTACTATCTTATACTTATAAATTTTATAATTAGTGAGAAATATTTGTGATAAATGCAACTCTTCTAAAGCAAAGTCTCGTATGCAAAAACAAAATCACTAAGTAGATTATTTTTAGCATGAATTTTTGAAAAATTAGTAACTTGAGGGTGAGTCTAAGATCGAGATGTTGGAGCATCACTAGGCAGTGGTTTAAGGTTGTATGATGGGATTGCTACATATGGTTTATCACATGTGAGATGCACGTCGGTCAATCTAGAGAAGTCTCATATTGAAGATACACAAAGGGATGTTATTAGAGAGAGGCATTAAAGGAGAAATTGATAAACTTGGTTTCCAAAAGAGCATATGTAATAGCGGATCAAATTGAATATTTTCGCTTGTTTTTTGTTTATTTTTTCTTGTGCTTAGTAATGCTGAAGTCTACAAACGGTAGCCTAAAATAAGTTTTTACAGCCTTAAAAGTGATGGTTTCTTGGAATAGTGTAGTAGTTAGGCACTCCATATTTATGGAGAAGCGGACAGCTAATATGAACCTTGGTGGGAACTATGTCTAGTTTGGGTTATAAGGAAGGAAGAAATTGTAATGGAGTGAACATGGTTACGGGGGCATTGGTTTAAACATTATAAATGGATAGCACTTCTGATGATACGATATGGATGATGAGCATAGTAGAGACTTATTATTATTGTTATTGTAATGTGGTATGTACCTAGATCGTTCCTCACAATTATTGAATTACTAATGTCCTTGGTTTTTGCCTTGTATATTTTATAACTAAAGTCGTAAATTACTCCAAATTTTGAAATGCTCAATGAATATGACATGAGTTTAACTTTAGTTTAAATTCTCCTCTTCTAACACCTTCTTTTTGACCAAATAAAGTGTAGAGCCATAGAATGGCTTTCACTAAAAGGAAATAAAATATTATATTTCTTTTAGGAAAATCCTCAAACAAGGCTCTGTTAAGAGATTATCCCAATAATATCACATTTAAAATTTCCACATACATTCTAAAGGATTACATAAATAATTGATAATTGAAAATTGATACTAATCTCGTTGTTATATGAAGTACCTATTATTCCATATGAAAAAAACAATAAGATGGGAGAAGATTATATATAAAAGCTTAAAAACGGCTTTCTAAAAATCGATATCTCCCTTTTTAAAAAAAAAAAATTCTAATACCGATGTCTTTACTTTATACCAGATAATTAAAATCGATATTTTAAAAGTTGATTCTAGCATGTTTAAAAACCAATTCTAAATATGGTATTCTTGAAAATTGAAAAAATAACATAATGTATAAATACATGTGTGTACATACATACTTATCTATGTATTTTTTGTCTTTCTCTCTCTTTTTTTTAATTAGGCTAATTAAAAGTGGGCCCAGATCGGTTGGATTCGGTTTCATTTTCCCTCCAAACCAAACTATAAAAATGCAATCCAGTTTTTTATAACTTTAAAATAAATTATATAATTCGGACTGTGAAATTTTTCAAGCCATAAAATTTTGGTTTGGTTTATTGTTTGAACCATATTTTCTACTTTAGAAAAATAGATTTGCGAAACATGTAATATTATATAAAAAGTATTGAGTTGATTGGAAATAATAAGTATTATCATAATATAGATTAATAAAATTATATTTATGTGATTGAAACTTTTGAAATGTTTGTTAATAACTAATTTCATTTATAAAAAATCATATATAATATAAATCTTGAGTCAAACTATATATATAATTTATATATTATGATAATTAAAAGTTCCAAATTTATTATTTTTATTTCTCTTATTTCCCTTAATAAAAATTAAAAATCTAGACTTCTCCAAATATGAGACTTTTGGAGCCTTCACTTCTTTTCTTTTTTAAATTTTTTCATGACCAAAAAATATGTGAAATCAAATAAAAAAATTAGGGTATAAGTTGCCATTTAAATGGCAATTCTTCCATGGATGTTATGTTTGTAATCAAGAAAAGAGAATGGGAAAAGAGGGGTCGAAATGTTTAACCCTTCCTACCACATGTTGCACATCTATTGTACGACACATGGCGCAACACATGGGGACACGTCACCCACCATGTAGCGCAATAATAGCGCCAGGTAGCAATGCAACATGCCATTAGATTTTTTGGTACCATATGGCATAATCATGTTCTGACACAATTAAGGTGATGTGTGTCACCTCTTTATTTTTTTTTCTTCTTCTTCCTTTTTTTTTTTTGTTTTCTTTTTCTTTATGTTTTTATTTTTTCCCTTTACCTCTTCATTAATTGCCGATCGTTGGAATCTCCTTTTTTTTTTTTTNTAAAATTATAAATAATGGATAAATTTGTTCATCTACTTTTCTTTCTTTTTTCTTATCAATTTCTCTCTCACTTTCTCACTCTCTACCACTTTTCCTTTTTCACTTTTTCTTATGAACTGCATCCACATCTCTCTTCTACTCTCTCTCCAAAATCTTACACACTTCAATAGATATTTCTCTCCCGTTCTCTCTCTCTTTTCATTAACATTCCTGTTACCCTATTTTTATTCCTCTTGTCACAACCCTATATCTCTTTATCATCCTCATTTATTAATATCTAATATTAATATTATAATATATTTAATTATATAGTATAATTTTATTTATTTTATGTATACATAATGTGGATATATTGTCGACTAGTTATAATAAAAGTTATTCTTTAGTTAAAGTTAAAATTACTATGTTTTTCTTTAAAAAGATTTAGTTCAGTTTATTTTTCTAAATCAATTATAAATTTTTTAAACCAAATTATAAAAAAAATTATATTTTCTATTTAGTTTAGTTTGATTCGGTGTAATCATTTTTTCATTACCCTTAAGACTAATATTATCAAATTCGATGTTTATAGTAAAAAGATTTCTTTAAACTTACAATCACTTAAAATATTTCATTTTATGACACATAGGCTATATAAAGTAAAAAAAAAAAAGTAAAAGTAAAATAATATAAGTATAAATTTGTGTGTATACGTTCTTATCTATGTATTCTTTTTTTTTTTTCTTTTCCCCTAGTTTAATATTTTCAAATTCGGTTTTAATTGAAGCCAACATGTAAATGAAGGAAGAGATAAAAGGGGTAATCAGGTTTAATCTGGAATCAAATCGAGATCGCCGATTCCATGACAGTGGTCGAAACGAATTTAAGCGTATGGATGAACCGGTTACACTCGCAAAAATTCATTACGTTACACTTGCACCCTTGTTCAAATAAAACACCTGCTCTCTCCGTCTCTCTCTCTCTCTAAACCCTTCCCTCCAAACTCCACATTCCATTCTGCACTTTATCCAAAACCCCTCCAAACAACCAAATGCTCCTCCAATTCCATTCTCTATCCTCCACGGTCCACCATGCCCACCTCCCCTTCTTCCCCCCTCTCTCTCCTCTCACTTCCAAACCCTCTTCTTCCCTCATCCACTGCGCCGTCGCCTCCCCTTCGCCGGAGAAAAAAACCCGAAGAAGACGAAAGCAGTCCCAAGACCGAACCCTTCCCTCCTCTTCCGACGATTCAACCCCGAGTTCCTCCATGTTTAGCATCTCTTCGGCTTCGGCCACTGAGAAGGCTCTTAGGTTCACCTTCATGGAGGAGTTGATGGTTCGTGCTAGGGATAGGGATGTGAGAGGTGTGTCTGATGTCATTTATGATATGATTGCTGCAGGATTAAGCCCCGGTCCGAGGTCGTTTCACGGGCTTGTAGTCGCAAATGTTCTTAATGGGGATGCGGAAGGCGCGGTAATGGATAGTCATGCTATTGATTTTATCACTGTGTATTTAGAGTTCCAGTTTGGATTGTTGTCAGTTATATGAGCTTAATTAAATGTGGTTTCGATAAGAGTCAGTTCCCTTTTTTGAACGTAGTCATGGACATTAGGCCAGGTTGAGGTATTATGGTTCAACTTAGAGATCAAGTAAACTATACTAGTTTGTCGAAGTATTCATCCTGATTCAGTGGAGTATGAGTATGAGTATGTTGAGTGTGGCTTTCATTGAGTTCGATGCTGTGAATTTATTCCACTTAAAAAAATTTCACTCGAGTTAGTATTTTATCAAATACGAGTCTTTTAGTATAAGTCTTAAATGTAGCTTCTTGGCTTTGCTGGATTACATTTACATTATATGTGTTTAGTGGTAATCATTGTGTATGGCGTGCTTGATTTGAAGAATTGAAATTTCAGACTGAAGTTCGTGTGCTAAATTAAGTTTTAACTGTAGGTGTTCAGGAACTTTAATGGAAAGCTGTTTTGTTGGTTTAAAATGAAGATATATATGAAATGATGACTTAAACTTGGGATAATTTTAGGGTTTCCATTTGTATGGTTGCAGATGCATTCCTTGAAGAGGGAGCTCAGTGCAGGGTTACGGCCACTTCATGAGACTTTTATTGCATTAGTGAGATTGTTTGGATCTAAAGGTTATGCAACCAGAGGAATGGAGATTCTGGCAGCTATGGAGAAGCTAAAGTTTGATATACGTCAAGCATGGATTGTTTTTGTTGGTAAGTAATTGTTTACATGTGCTCCTTATTTTTTATATATATGGGCATATTCATGTTATACATGTGTGGTGCATTGCAGTTTCACTTTTAGTTGTAGAATCCTTGGAATTCGGGGCATTTAAGAAAACTTCGCATATTCAGGTTTCAGAATGAGTGAGTGAGTTTATGTGTTTCCAATTTAGAGATTTCAGTGTGATTTGAAGAGCCATTGCAAATGGTGGTGTTTGGTGGTAATAATCAAATTGGTAGGTATTTTCATGAATGTATCCTACATGCATGGTGCATGAGGCTTCAGTTTAAGTTTTAGAATCTATTGTGCAGAGGAGCTTGTCAGGAACAAGCATTTGGAGGATGCAAACCGTGTGTTTCTGAAGGGTGCTAAAAATGGTCTTAGAGCTACAGATGAACTCTATGATCTTATGATTCAAGAGGACTGTAAAGTTGGTGACCACTCAAATGCCTTAGAAATCTGTTACGAAATGGAAGCTGCTGGACGAATGGCTACAACATTCCATTTCAATTGCCTTCTCAGTGTTCAGGTAACTTATTTCTTGAGAGATAATGAAACCATGGTTGATTGCATAGCAACATTGTGATTGCATGGTTTTTAGATGTCTGATTTTTTGAGGTTGTATAGCTGCTAAAGTTGTCCTTTTGGTTAAATCATATTATGCGCTGAAGAAGGCATCAATATCCCATAAGATTGTTGGTGCACCAAACCGTGCTTTTTTTGGCATATTAATTTCTTTTTATTAGAGACTATTCTTCTTTTTGGATGAACATTGGCAGTTTGAAATATATAATTGTCATTTTTTCTAGCATGATCTACTCTTAAAAATTATCAAAACTCTGTACCCTGTCCTTGTAGTTTTTGCTAGAGAATCATGCATTACTAATATCTCTTCCATTCTGTCATATAGGCTACTTGTGGGATACCAGAAATAGCTTTTTCAACATTTGAGAACATGGAATATGGAGAAGGTTATATTTCTTTTATGTAGTTTTGCTAATCTCTTTTTTGTGATCACCGAATCGACAGCATGGTGTTTGGTATATGGAGTATCTAATTCTTTTAATCTCAATTTTTTTTCCTCCTTTAGCACATTCATGCTGAAATTTTCTGGTTTTTCTGAGAAGGTGGCCTTATCATTTGATTTTTTTTTTTTTCCTTTTCCCTTTCTAAGATGTTTTCTGCTAGAATTTTGAGTTCAATTTCTAACCGGGCTCCTTGACATTCATTTTTCTTTCATTGCTTGCCTGATTGTGGACTGTGAGGAATGGAGCTGAACATTTGGCATTTTCATTCAGCTTGGATAAATACAATTGCCTGGAATAAGATTGCTATGGAAGTAGTTCATGAGACCATGACTGGTCCATATCTTAGTAAAGACTAAAGTTCTAAGAGAGCATTCAATAGATACAGTTCGTAAAACAGATATGATTCAATATTTGATGAAGACATTGCTGCTCACTTAAAGCCCAGGTGCAAAGGATATTACATGAATTTGAAAGAAAGTTCCTGAAGTACTTTTTGAAATGGCTTTATTGTCATTGAAACTTGCGAGAGGTTGATTTTAGCTTTGGACAGGCTCTTGCACGTCTTGACCCAATCAATTGATGATATTGGAGTTCAAGCCAAGAACATGCTATTCTTGTGCACATCATCTTGTGAAAGAATAGGGTGTTGGTTTGATAACATTTTGATTTTTTGGGTTAATTAGCATATTGATTCTTATAAATGAACCAAAATTACAATACTGGAGGTGCTACCACATAAAATATCATTGTGCTTGGAAAATTTTTTCTATAGTGACAAAGTGCAATGTCACCCATAGTAACTGTTGAGCTTTGGTATATGACTTCTCTTTGCAATTGAGATTTCTGTTGAGCTTAGTTTTAAATGCTTATGATTTCTCTTGCAAAACAGCTTACATGAAACCTGACACAGAGACCTACAATTGGGTTATTCAAGCATATACTAGAGCAGAATCATATGATAGGTAAATTGTCCTTCATCTTTATTTTGAATGCTTTAGTTTTTTGAGAGAAATATCACTCAAAAAGTGGGATGTTGCTGTAACTTTTTTATCTCATGTAGAAAAATGAGGACAGTTCTCAGTTCTCTTCCTAAACTTACTTCTTGTTGACTTGCTTTGTTGTTCTTGTTGCTGAATAGCTTGATTATTTATCCAACAGAGCATTTCATCCATTATTAATGGTTCTCGATGTGTCTTTTAGAGTTCAGGATGTGGCCGAGTTATTGGGAATGATGGTTGAAAGTCATAAGCGCGTGCAACCTAACGTAAAGACTTATGCGTAAGGAACTCTATCCGTATTCTTTTAGTCATTTCAATCTAATTGTGGCTTAAATCTCAATGAAATGAATGGCATTAGTCAAAACTTCTTGTATAGTCATTCTTGAGCTTATTGGAGCTTTGAGTAATAAACTGATTCAGAATAATCTTGGGGTTGATGTATTTTATAATTTTTTCCATCGGTTTCAAGAACTAGCTTGTAACCCTAGTTGGGGGCACAGTTGTGCAATCTATTTATGTTGCACGTATCATTGACCATACCCTTTTCTCTTGGTATATTACTTGATGGCTTCATCACTTTGCTGATTAAGATGTTTTGGCATCGGCTTTTATCATTGTGCATTTCAGCGTATGGTAATATCAATTGATCTCTTTTACATGAGAATCAATAAATGCACCCTGTGTAATCTGGTGCATTAACCTATATTTTTATGTTGCTTTTGTGGCTTTCCTAGTGTTTTTTATACAGGGTAATACTCCTTTCTTTTGTGCATCCTTTTATTAACCAAAAGACATCTAAGCTTACCCAAAAAGATTAACCTATTTTACATGCTAATATTGTCAGATTGTTGGTTGAGTGCTTTACAAAATATTGTGTTGTAAAGGAAGCTATTCGACATTTTCGAGCCCTTACAAATTTTGAAGGGGGGATGAAAGTTTTGCATAATGATGGGAATTATGGTGATCCACTATCTTTATATCTGCGGGCTTTATGTCGAGAAGGTATGCTATTCTTAAGAAATTTTTGTACTGGTCAATTGTCTGGACAATACTAAGTAGAATACAGAGAAGATTGCTGAGTCTCTTTCCATGAAGATATATGCAACAAAATCCTTTAAAACCACCATCCCTTTTGGCTTATTTTGAAAGAGGATGCCATACTGTTGATTCTGCAGGTAGACAATTGAAGGTTGCTTTAACTTAAAACATCAACAAAAAATTTGCTTCACAAAGGGATCATTGATCTTTAGAAGGATATCTTGTCAAAAAGTATCATTAGTCCAAAAAATATTCATGAATGAGGCTTCATATGTTTGTTTTATCTGTAACTGAAATTTGTCTGCAGAATGTCTTTGTCTATTCCAAAAGATGCTAGCTTTAATGTGGCATATTAATTGTTGATCCAGAGTCTTCTAATTTTGCACATCCATCTTTTTCAACTTTAATCAATAGCATGCCTCATTTTTTTATTTAGGAAGGATTGTTGATTTGTTGGAAGCATTGGAAGCTATGGCCAAAGATAATCAACCAATTCCACCAAGAGCAATGATTCTAAGCAAAAAATATCGTACTTTAGTAAGCTCATGGATTGAGCCACTACAAGAAGAAGCAGAACTTGGATATGAGATTGATTACGTTGCTAGGTATCAGTACACTATGACAAGTGGAATTTCTTCATGTTTCACATTTTTGTGCTTTTATAAGTCCAAAATGAAAGCTTTTTCTTAAACTGGTTTATTATACTGCATCAACTTGGAGTTTTCTTTGTTCACCTGTTGTATACAGACTGGAGGAAATGACTATTGTTTTTGGGTTATTTTTTTTATTGTGGCCATCATATTGTCTTATCATGAGTGTTGATTCATCTTTGATGCACTGTAGGTATATTGCTGAGGGTGGGCTTACTGGTGAAAGGAAGCGTTGGGTTCCTCGACGGGGAAAAACTCCTTTAGATCCTGATGCTGCTGGATTCATTTATTCTAATCCCATGGAAACTTCCTTCAAGCAAAGATGTCTGGAGGATTGGAAAACACACCACAGAAAGCTTTTGAGAACCTTACAAAATGAAGGAATTGCAGCTCTTGGCGATGCAAGGGAATCTGATTATATAAGAGTAGAGGAGAGACTAAGGAAAATTATAAAGGGTCCTGACCAGAATGTTCTAAAACCTAAGGCTGCGAGTAAAATGACTGTATCTGAACTAAAGGAAGAATTAGAGGCTCAAGATTTGCCTATTGATGGAACGAGAAATGTTCTTTACCAGAGAGTGCAGAAAGCTAGGAGGATAAACCGTTCACGTGGCAGACCTCTTTGGGTTCCTCCAGTGGAAGAGGAGGAAGAGGAGGTTGATCATTGATATGTTTCAGCTTTTGTCTCTTTTATAATAGATGAGGTCTGAATTTTCCTCTTGAAAGTGGTCTCTTAGATTTTGAAATTTTTATGTGCGATGGCAGATTGATGAAGAACTTGATGAACTAATATCTAGAATTAAGCTGGAAGAAGGAAATACAGAGTTCTGGAAACGCCGTTTTATGGGAGAAGGTTTGAATAACAATCAGGGGAAGCCTATAGAGGTAGAGGTGGAAGCAGAAGTCTCAGATTTGTTGGATGATGCAGATGGTGTCGATGATGTTGCAAAGGATGTTGAAGATGATGAGGCAGATGATGAGGAGGAAGTTGAGCAAGTGGAGACCCCTGATGGAGAGAGGGCTAAGGATAAGGAAGCTGAATCCAAGAAGCCACTTCAAATGATTGGGGTGCAGTTACTAAAAGATTCTGATCAAACAACTACCGCAACAAAGAAATCAAAAAGGAGGTCTGCTCGTGCATCTGTGGAGGTATGGGTACAGGAGCACGAAAAGCATACCGTGTGGAACAAAATTTTAATTATTTAAACAGTTGTATATAATATATTAATATAATGTAAGCCTGATCTACTTTTAGACTTGTAAAATGCTAATTGTTGATGATTCCATGGATCGGAAAATATTAGTCATAATTTAGCTAGAGAATCACCATATTTATATTGCAGAAGGATATTATTTCTAGTGTTGTGGCAAAGAGTATCTTCTCAATGTATATTGGCATGAATGCAGGATGATGACGATGATGACTGGTTTCCTGAGGATATATTTGAGGCATTTAAGGAATTGAGGGAGAGGAAAGTGTTTGATGTATCGGATATGTATACTATAGCTGATGTTTGGGGTTGGACATGGGAGAGGGAAATAAAGAATAAGCCGCCTCAGAAATGGTCTCAGGAGTGGGAAGTTGAGTTGGCAATGAAAGTAATGCAAAAGGTATGCCACTTTTGTGTCACCTGCTTTCCTTCTGCAGAATTGTTTCCTCCTTTATAATAATTGTATGCAGTTATTAAGAACGAATTTGCTATCTTTAACTCCAATACCCATCCCAACCAAACAACCCCCGCCCACCTGAACAACCCTACCATCCCTCCCTCCCTAAAAATAAATAAATAAAAAAATTGTTACTTAATTTCCGTACTTGCTCTATAAAATTTCTTCTGGGTTATTAAAAAGAAAAAAAAAAAGAAAATGAAAATTCAATGACTCTATCAAAATAGTTTACTCATCATATAATTACAAAGAATCAATAACTATTGTTCCAAACCATATATTGATAGAACTCACAGGCAAAACCACACAATTAGCCAATAGCACAACAGTGAAGTAGCTGAACAAAGAGTGCACGCATGAGATGGGCCTGAAAGAGAGAGATTTTTCACCAAGTCTCATGATATTCGCAATGAGCTTCAACATTAGCACTGTGCATGAACAAACGCACAAAAAAATCGGTTTGTGGGTATGAAAGGGTTTAGGTTAAAGTGTTTTGGTCATGTATGTGTATGGTTATGTTAAGTGTATGAGTAAGGAGTATTAAGTATGTGGGTATTGTGTGGGGGTAAGTATACTTGCATAAGTTTGTGGGTATGGGTATTTATGGTGGGAATGGTGGGAAATAGTGTATAGGTGGTGGTGAAGATGATAGATGTGGTTTGCGTATGGTGGAGAGGGTGGTCTGTGGGTTTGGTCTGATTCAGAAGTGTAAGGTGCATGAGTGGGTGCTAGGTTGACATGGCATTAGCACACTGCTCACCATTATCTCTCTCTCTCTATTTACTAAATAAGTGGCTTACTTTACTCAGTATACTTTCTCGCAACTTATAATACTCCTTTTCCTTCTAGAATACACCAAGGGACTATTTAAGCCAACATAGAAAATGATTTGGCACTACTTATAACAATCCAAACAAGGCGACATCATGCTGCTGCCCCATGTTCCCCACTCCTAGTGACATCCATGCTCCCCAACTACACTCCCTTGATTTTTCTTGTTTTTATCTATGGTTCTTCTAGGGCCAACATGTCGCTTGCATCTATCATTAATGATCTTAGCCAATTTGTTTATGATAATGAAGAAGTTTAATTTCATGGATCTAATTATTCTTTAAAGAGTAATGATAAATGCCGAGAAAAGTTATTGAGAATTTGAAATAAACCAATAATATTTTTTAGATTTTATCATCTAAATGGTGTAAAAACAATTGGTCTCATCATTATCAAACATATAATTCTCAATAGAGTTTCTTGATAAATTTTCTCACCGTTTGTCCTTTTTCTACTTTGAAACTACCCTAATTGAGAATCTATGATGTAACATTTTACATTTCAAGATATTGAACATGCACTTTGAATTTGTTTTCTCTACTTATTAACTTCGTTGTAATTGAAATGTCTTGCTCCATATATATATATATATATATATATTCCAAGCACGGGAAGAGACATCTATATCTGTTGAAGCATAGTTTATCATATGAGTTCTATTAATGGATGCATTTATGATACTAGTTAAAAGCCTCACAATAAACTTTTCAAATTTCCAAGGATGATTACATACTTAAAAAGCAACCCTTGTTTTCCTTTTTGTATTAGCACTGCTCATCTACATCCCAAGTGAAACTTTTCCCACTTTGCATGTGAGTTGGATTTGTTAAGAATAGAGGTAATATAAGAATAGTAATTTTGAAATTGAGCCCTTTTCGGTTTATCAATTCAATAATCATCCCTTGTTGTTCAATGCTTACCTTAAGGCCAGGAAGATTGATCTCCTGAGTTTTTCCTGTGTGCATTCTTTTTCCTAACTCGTTGAAGTTTTGCATGTTTTCAGGTAATAGAATTGGGTGAAACACCAACAATAGGGGATTGTGCCATGATATTGCGTGCAGCCATTAGGGCTCCCTTGCCTTCAGCTTTCTTGAAGATATTGCAAATGACACATGGTCTTGGTTATGTATTTGGAAGGTATCAGCCAAATGCTATTGGGAAGCTGAGGTTTCTCATTGCTTGTTTGTAGTTCGCTCATGATTTATTTAACTATCATAATTCATCTTCTTTATACTGGCCCTTGCAATGGATGCTTTAGTATAACTCCTAGAGGTGTTACTTAAACTGGTTTGTACAGTGATCCAGTACGTAGTTCTTATCAGTCTTTCTTTCTCATGGGGAACTAGGAGAAGATTCTTTTGGACGTCTAATGTCAGTGTTAAATTTGTAATGCCTATTTTATGCCTGATTATTCAAAAGAAATTTGGAATGATTTAATAATTGATGAAAGATGCTGCCAAACATGCGATGGTATTCTCTTTTCTTCTTAGTGTCATTGAACCATCACCATGAGCATATTCATTTGTCTTTTGTAATAGCTTATTGCAAGATATGCATATACCATTCTTCTGATCTGGCAGTTTTGCACCTTCAGGGTAATGCATAAATATTAGTAACTTGGATAGCTGATAACAATTTTTTCACCTTCATCATCCATGTCAGTAATGTGGCTAATGCCCCAGAGTAAGGGAGAGATGGAGACTTTTTTCTCTCTGAAGTACTTCCTATTTCTAGATTATCTGTTCTGATGCTGAGTACTCTCTGAGGAAAATTTAAAGAAAAGCATTGTTCAAGATTTTTACCATTCTTCTTTTTATATCCTCTACCTATTTATGCATATATACTTCCTATTAGATATCATTATGAACCTATCTCAAGTATCCAAAAGAAAGAACTATTACTGCTTTCTTTCTTTGTTCCCCTTTATCTATCTGTTATCATTTAGTATGATAATGTTGTGTAAAGGTTCTGTAAATTATAACTTGTAAGCACCGTGGTCTTTGCCACCTTAGTTTTTCTATGTTTAGGCAATTCATGTTACCGGTTTATGGTCTATGCTGAATCCTTTAATGTTTCTAATTAGCTCATACTTTAGAGCTGAAACGAAACTTTGATGATGCTCATTTTTGTGATGACATGGACAAATTTTATTTTATTTTTTATGTTGATTTTGTAAATACTTGAGAACAATGCACGATAGAATATACTGTTATAATTTTTGAGGTTCTTGTGAGCGTGTTGTGAAGAACAATGGATGGCCCTGGTTTTATCGAGTTATTTTAATTTATCTCAGGATACTCCTCAACTGTTGTCTTTTGATTTTTGGTTCAGAATAAGGATTGTACTCTTTAATAACCATATATTGTTGACACTGTTCTTGCTCTTTGAACTTATAGTTTTTTCTTGGGGTTCTTATGCAGTCCGCTTTATGATGAAATCATCTCGTTGTGTCTTGATCTGGGGGAACTAGATGCTGCTATTGCTATAGTGGCAGATTTGGAAACAGCTGGAATCACTGTACCTGATCAAACATTGGACAGGGTCATCTCTGACAAGCAGAATGTCGATAGTACTCCTGAGTAATCGTTGATGTAGCTTTGGTTCTTCTTTCATCTTCCCCTTACATGGTCCTGTTTTCAAATTGCAATGGAGCAGGACCGATGGTTCTATGGACCAACCGATCAAGTAAGTGCTTGGAGCATCTGTACCCTAGTGTAAAGTTGATTTGCTCATAATGGACAAATCTTATGCACGACATTTAGCTTCCCTTTTTGCAGATGAGGTCGGATTCTGTACATATGAAGAATTTTGTAGAGATGTCGATGTATTTCTTCTATTGGTGAAGGAGACATGTAAGTTAAGAAAGTACATTGTTCATAAATATGTTTTCTAATATATCAGTAGTCTTTCCTCCATAATCTCATTGCTTGCACTCTCTATTTTTTTTCTTTTGGGCCGTACTCTATTTTATTCAAGTGTAAGCTAAATAGGAATTCCAAGTGGATGGGTGCAATTTTCGTTTCTGCATTATGTTTCGTTGTTTAGGCTTCCATGACTACATGTCTGGTATACAGAATAACCAATTTTTTATGTGTACGTAATGTCAATAGTAAAAAGATACCTGAAAGGGGGGGGAAAGAAAACGTTATAACAAATCTTGCTTTGCCTTTTATTACTGTACCTTCGATTTTAGAGGCATTTTCTGTTTGGTGTGGTTTATTTATGGCTAATTTTTTATGGACTCGATCATCATCATATTGACTTGGGTGTATGATTGGGTTTGTGTATGTATGTTACTTATCATTTTGCAATTTTTCCGTTAATCCATTCTTGATGTCTAAGCAAGTGACTATTTATCGGAGATATGTCGCGGGTGCTTCCCTTTGACGCAAGGTCAATACCTGGCTTCGTGTGTACTGGGGGCGCACTGATTAGCAACGTCTTTGCTTCGACGATCAACAACTCAATGATTATCTTTTGTCTTTTCTACCGTTCTTTTTAATTTTTTGTTAATTAATATTGATAATTGCGAATATACCCATTAATTGTTGATCAAGTACAGACGACCTTCTAAACAGAAATGATTCGGAACTTTGGTGATGGTTTAATAATAATAATAATAAATCTAAAAGTTATATCGAGATTTAATCACATTTGAAAATATACGAAGGGTATCGATGTATTTGCGATTTGCATAGTGTTGCTTTTTGACATTTTCTTTTCTCTTTTCTTCAAATAATTATGGTCGGGACTGACATGATCAACTTTTTCAGGTGTGATTTCTTACAAGGGATATCTATCCCATATTTTACAGATTTTCTTTCTGTTTTTTTTTTTTTCCCTTTTTCCTTTTGCAAAACATATAAAGATGGAATTTTGAACATCCTTGTACATAAATGTTTTATACTTTTGGATGCGTCAGAAAAGACAATTTCAAATAAGTAATCGAGAACTTACATTTTCTTTTGGGTTTAAAAGAAATTAAGTCTATTATGAGAACACAAATATATATACATATATATTATTGTTATAATTTTGTCTTTATGTGATCCTTACAGGAAAAATTCGTGTGTAAACCTTCGATACTTTGACTTTATTAGGGGAAAAGAAGTACCAGTATAGAATAAAGGAAAAAGGACCAATTCATTTCAACCCTTTTAGTTTTGCAATTTGTGTATTTCCCCAACTTAATGTAAAATTGGACTTAATCTCATAACTCTTTATTGGTGCATGTAATATATATATATATATAAATAGAATTATTCAATATAAGTATCTTCTATATGGAAAATAGGTTAAAGAAAATTTACCCATTAAATTAAAAATCTCACGTATAAAGTTGAAAAAGCTCTCGTGACTTAATTACATCAGTAAAAATGATGTATCTTTTATCCTTACGTGATGACATTGAATTAAAATATATGTTAAGACTTGAAAAGTTTAAAATAGGGATAACTACATGTTTTATGGGCTTTTGAGTGACAAACCTTTTTCTTTTTACTTGATTCCTTAGCGTTTAACAAATCTTATAAAATAACGTAAATATTTTATTAACTTTTGATTTCTTCATTAGTATTTGCCACGTGATGGTCTCTAAATAGGCTCAAATAATTAATATAATCAAATAATATAGTTATGCAAATCCATTTAGTAATGAATAGAAAAAATTAAAAAAGAAAATTACAGAAAATTAAAGAAAAAATCTGGCCATCTATGGATGGAATAACCATGTGCTATCAAGGTGGGTTGCAATCTAATAAAAAGAAAAGTGGGTTGTTTAACCTATATTAACGGTGGATAGTTACCTAATATCTCGAAAATAAAAAAGGAAATGGAAAAAGGGAAGACATCAGATTGGGTTTCTTCATTTTTTTTTAATTTTTTAAAATAGTGATGGTGTGTCGAATGAGTTACTTTTCTTAGTTGTTCGTAATCCACCTTGAAAAGACATAGCAATTCTTATCACTTAAGGTTAGGATTTGGCCAAGTTCTAATATAATTTTATTTATTTTATATAATTACTTAGACTAAGCAAATGCTACTACATGCTATTTTTTAATTGAAAAGTTCGTGATGGTATAAGAAACTTGTTTTTGATAGTGAATTTTCATTGAAATTATTGGTAAGTCGCTTCAACAACATATGACTTGTCCATAGCAATAGGTTAGGACCCAAATTGATGATTTGTCTCAAGAAATTTAACAACTCATGATAACTTTGTCGATTTAGATTTAGAGTGCATCAATAGTTCAACAATTGCAAAAGAGAATAACCACTCGATTGCTCTATGCTCCCATGTTTATCATATGCTTCTATTAACAAAGCACCACATATCAAAAGTAGTTGAATTGCCGATAACACCCTTCTCTAATGACTTTCTTTAGAAATTATAAATAGCAAAAGGTCGAGTACAACAAGACTCTTTAAACTCCCATACTTTTTCTTTACTGCTTTTCTTACACTTTCACATTTTTACTCGATATTTTTTCGACTTAGATATTGGAATGGCAATAATAGACAACTCCAACACTCTCCATAACCTAACATTTTATTTTTATGTAGATCAAATTATTTAGCCCAATTTGACCAACAACAGTTTTCAATTACAAATATTTGTAAATGTTGAAAACTCGAATTATAAAAAAATAAAATGCAAATAATAAATTAGTGAAATGGGAGAATTGAAAAATGTGTTTATCCCTTCAAAGTAAGAAAATTTCCTTAATGCTTGTTATTTCATTTTGATAATGTAAATGTTGATTATGATCCCGTTTGGATTATCATGATTTTTTAATATTTTCTCTATATCTATTTTGTATTTGATTTGTATCTATTTAAAATTTAAGATTTAGAAAATTATCTTATTTATATCTTGTATGTTTTTATTTTATAATTATGATGAAAATTATGCTTAAAAAACATATTCAATAATACTAACATACCGTGTAAATTGATGAGTGACATGTAAATACTAATGATATATAAATATGTGGCAATGAAATATCGTACTTTTTAAAAATGTACCGATGATACTTTTATATGTCAAAATTTTATTGATACTTACACGTCACTTATCAATTTATTAGGTGTATTGGTACTATTTAAATTTTTATCAGTATTTGGAGAGTCAGAATTGGAAAATGAAATTTTACGTATTTTTAGAAAAAAATATTTTATACAGTAGAGATGATTATTTTAATTAATATTTTTGCAAATATGAATAAAGTAAATAATTGATAAATTTAACTTTATAGGATTTCGTTGGATATTTAATTTTAAAAGAAGGGTATATATGAAATTATATTTTCATTATTTTGATGTCTTACTTTTACCAAACATAAAATTTAAATAAACACTATTAATAGAGTTTTTTGAACATAGGTTTCTCAAGCCATGCTTACTTGATTGGGCTAATGGTTTACGCCACTCCTCTCTAAACTTAGCCTTCTTATCCTTGTGGTTGGCTTTACCTTACCTTACACCTAGTATAGGGTTGATTCAGTTATAGAGATCTCTGATGGTTAGAAGACTTTGAATAAGGATGAATGACCAAGTTAATAACTATCCCTTATATTTATAGAATACCGTTGAACATTATGGCTCTACTATCCAATTCTTACAGATGTGATTTTTGCCTACTAACTCCTTTTTAACTACCGACTTCATTCTTCTATAATTATAAGGTTATTACCTAACGGTAAATTACTTGATACTTCATATACTTGAGTCTACTTTTTACTTTTTAGTATTCTTACTCTCCTCATACATTAATCTAATTTAAGCATCAAAGTGTCAATGCCACACAACACTTATGCAACCCTCATTGTTCCTTGTTTTGCAAGCTTATTTAGCTACACGAAGTCCAATTCCAATTAAATCTCTATCGACCAATATCCAAAGACGAAAGACACAAAAAAGATGAACCAACACTTTGACCTGTTACTATATGGTTTAGTTGTCATATTTTTAAGATACAATAATAACCATATTTTTTCGTTCATTATTTGGTTTATATATAAGGTTAAGTTATTGGATAAAAAGGTCTTGGAATACTTAATAAAAGTTAAAAAACTTGTATCATATATTTGGTCTTACAAAGATATACTTTATATAGGATAAAATAAACGTATCTTTATAATTTTGTAAACTTTATACCAAGTGTTTGAATTACAATATTAAACTCTATTATAATTTATAATATGAATAATTTTTATAATTTTTTAATTATAAAAATCTATATTTAGTATTATATATTCCTAATATAGTACAAAAAATTGTTATTGTTTTATTTTTCTTATACTATCTTGAGCTCTCCTTAGGGTGTGTTTATAAAGAGTTACTTAGAATTATCACATCGTTTTTTTATTTATCGATTCTTGTAAGTAACTCTCTACTTTATAAATAAGTATTTCATAGAAATTTTTTTTATTCTTTTACGGATCAAATATTATTATTACTTTTCAAATAATAAATAAAATATATTTAAGATAAATATTAAATGGCGGAAAATTCTTTCATTAATATTTTATATTGTAATTATTATTCCATAGCTAATATCAAATTAGAAGTAAAGATATTTGTAAAATAATGTAGAGTTGTAATAAATATTTGGGCATCAAACTCATGCAAATTTATCACTATTTGTAAGTAAATCTTACAAAAATAAATGATAAAAAAAATTAAAATGTGGCAGTTCTGAATTTTTATCGTTATTCAACGACCATACTTAATTGAATTGACAAAACCATTTAAGCTTTGTCAAATTTGCTGGTGAATTGTTACGTGACTTTTTCAGGTTGACTGAAGCAACGGCTTCTACTTTTTCATTCAATTAGAGTTAAAAAAAAAAAAAAAAAATACATTCCAACATAGTCAGCAGGCAGTGGTACCATGCAAGGTATCGTAGAGCTTACAAGCATCGGTTGGTGCTTATAAATTATAGAAGGTAAGAGAGTACTTGGTATGAAAATATGTATCAAGTATGTTTATAAATTTATTTTTATACAATTTAATTAACATGCTACTTAAAAAATATAGGTCAGGGGAGCTGACGTAAACAGTGCGAAATATAACAAGAGTTTTACTGGTGCAAAAAAGACAACGGCTTTTACATTTGTAGGCCATTCGCATTGCAATGCCTTATTGAAAAAAGTAAATATTGTAAAATAAAAATATATAAAAGTAGAAAAACTAAAATATAATTATCAAAAACTAAGGACACATGCTTTTTTGTAAAGTGTAAAAAATAAATGTATATAAAACAAAAATAAAGTAATAACGTATTAATATCAATAAATTTTTCTAAAACTTTTGCATATTACAAACCTTTTTTTTAGATGTATGTTGTAATTTTAAAATTATTAAAAAATTTTTTTCAAGAATTTTTTTCCAAATCTTCCAAGAAGAAGGAAATTAATATTGTATTTAAAAAAATTTAAAATAAATTTATTTAAAAAATAACCCTAAAAATACAATACTTAAAATCGGTTTTTCAAAATAAAAAATCAAAATGATAAACTAAATTCAAGAATATATATTTTATTTTTTACAACTACGTTATTTTAGAATTTTCTTTAAAAAATTCAATATTTTAGATTATTAATGAGTTCCCGGCAGCAAACCCCCATGTCCAAATACGTAATTTCAACTGCCACCCTCTTTCCCGTCCTCTCTCTGTCTCCTGTCCGAATTCAAGACACCGAGTCAGCTCACCTTCCACTTTATTTCTCTCTCAACTCGTGCCCCGCTCACTCTTTCTGTCTCGCTCTCTCCAAAATGCACGTCCACCTTACTCACCAACTCCTCTAAACTCTAAATCTCTCTCTTCTCTCTCATTCTCTCTCTCTAATTCGCTTCTCTCAGCATTGCCGCGATGGCAGTTCCGGTCGAAGAAGCAATTGCAGCACTCTCAACTTTCTCTCTCGACGTAAAAATTTATTATCTTGGCGATCTGCTTACTCCGATTCAGTGTTTCTACTCGCCCAATTTCCTGACTGAATGTGATCTGAATTGTTTCTGGAACAGGATGAGCAACCGGAGATTCAAGGACCGGCCGTGTGGGTCTCCGCGGAGTCTGGCGCCACCAGTAGCCCTATCGGTATGTACATTCACAGTTTCAAGTTCACAATTTATGTAATCGATGAAGCTTTGATTTTTCATTTTGGTGATTATTTAAAGTTTCGTGTTACAGATACTAGTCATTTAGAGAGATATCCAGATGGATACGTATGGAGCGATGTGATACATTTTTTAGGCAGGTTGTCACTAGGACTTGCTATGCATAGGAATGTACAGTTTAAAAGAAAAAAATTATCACACATTTCACAAGAAAGACTGAAAAGGAAGAGATGGATTTGTTAAGGTTAACTTTTGTAATTAACTAATTTAAGATAGTAAATATGGCATGGGATTTGAAATCGCCACCTTTTGTGATCACGATTCAAATTTTTTGATGCTTTGGAAACCTATAAAGCTTGAATTTTTGTAGGAAATATTTTTCACACTTAGGATGGGAAGTGATTTTTATTTGGAAGTAGATATGATATCGATCTTCACCTTTAGAATCTTAGGGAGCTTTTTTGCTTAAAAATGTTTACATGAAAACATATAGTTAGAAATGAGGAAAGTAATTTCCTTTAGTTCAAAAAGAAAAAAATACAAAGAGAGGAAAAATCATTTCCCTCTAGTATTGATATCCAATCAATACATTAACTACTTTGGCTACTACTGCCACCTCCTACTGTTTTTTGGCTGTAGCCGCTACTAGTTGTCATAGACCCTTTCAATTACTATCGTAATAAATCCTCACTATAAATATGGTAATGTAACAATTATTAAAAAGTTATAGAAGACACTTACCATGAAATGAAGACATTCTAATGCCATTGTCGAATTTGAAATTAGAATTTTGTCTAAAATGATCTAATCATATTCACCTGCTCTGAAAACTCAACAAGAGTTAGCTTGTTTGTACATTGACATGTAAATTCTAATAGCTAGGACTAGGGGGAAAAGGTAATTTTTATAATTGAAGTAATTGTGAATTTCAAGAAAGATAATTGGGTGGATTTTTTTTTTCCCCATCTGGAAGATGTGTCTTTTCTTTTTTGAAATCATTTTTGAAAATTGTATTCTGAGTGCACAGTGAAAGTGGTCCAATCAGTAAAGGCGTACTAAAATAGCAAACTTAGGATACCATGTAAAGGGTCCAATACTCAGGTGGAAAGCTGATGCAAAATATAACGCATGCAGCACATGAAAATGGCCAAAAAACTTGTGTGGAATAATGTCATTTGCCTGACAAAAACTGTAGCTAATGTAGTCAGAACCACAAATAGCCATAAATAAGGATCTTGTGGTTTCGATAAACTTGTAAAGTAGAGAGAGTACTATCTTTTTAATGTGAAAGTCTTGACAATGAAGTTGAAACATTTTCTTTGGAATGAAAATGATGAATTGAAGGCGAAGGCAAAGGTGAAGGCGACTGGGATGTTGTTTGCAGGCCAAAAAATTGAGGGAGGCCTTGGTATTGGTATAATTGACTTGGTCACTTGGAGCAAGGTTGCTCAACTCAAACATATCCGGTACTTGTGTTTGGGGAAAGTGAGGAAGAAAGAGATGTAGAAATAGAAACAACTTTCGAAAAGAAGGGAACGAAACAGGAACAAGAGGGATTCACTGAAGAAGATCCTTCTCCTTTCCTTTTTTCGGAAGAAAAGGAGGTCTGATGTGAATGATGCTCTATGGCCAAGTGCACTAGTTCCGAACTGTTATAAGAAAAGAATTTCTGGCCTATGAAAATCCCATCAAATGTATCTTCATTGTGGCTGAAAATCCTAGAATTAAGACCTTTGGCAGAAAGTTTGTTCAAATGGGAAGTATGTAAAGGAAAAAATATCTCCTTATAGTGTGATAATTGGCACCCCAAGGATGCATTGGTTTCTTGGTTGGTTGAACAGGTGATCTACTCCTCTGGTCTTCCTAAAGAAGCTAGATCATGTTGCATAAACAATGAAGGATGGGATTGGCCGCAGGGCCCCCTTTGGGAGCCTATAAAATTGAAGTTAGGTGATGCGTTTAAGCCTAAAGTAATCTATGAAGACAGAGTTGTTTGGAAAGAAGCTCCTTTAAGAGAACTTTCGATTAAGGCAGCATACAACTGCCTCCACCAGTTATGTAGCTGTTTCTTCCTAGCTCCTTTTTTGTATCTTTGAGTGGTTTTTTTTAGTTTCTATTTTTGTAAGCCCTTTGTCACTTTTGGCGCTTTGTAACATCAGCTTTTCACATCTATGAATTTATTGAATTACCCAAAAAAAAAAAAAAAGATTACTCTGCCAGCAAAGTTCCCGACATTCATGGAATCATTGGGTATGGTGTAAGCATATTGCACCATGGCATTCCTTTCTCCTTTGGCTTGTCACCCAATGAAAACTTATCGTGCTTGATAATTTAGTACAATGGGGAATTACCGATCAAAACCAATGTTACTTATGCAATAAGGAAGAGCACTGCCACAGTGCCACCTCTTCCTTAAGTGTTCCTTCGTGCTTGACATATGGAAGAAATCAGAAGAAGTTATTCAGGACATGGGCTCAAAGCCTTGTAGTTACCATTTTGGATCTTTTTAATACAATTGGCCTGGGCTTTCAAGATCTGGGAAGATGGTGACCAGCCTTGTGATCTACTATGTGTGGAAGAAGAGAAATGAAAAGAGGCTTGGGCTTAGTTTGTGTGTTCCTGTTACCTGCATTCTTCTTCTCTTCTTCTTCTTCTTCCTTTTTTTTTTTCCCTCTTGCTATTAATAGTTCTCTATGTACAATATAGCAAAGATCTCGATCCTGTAACCCTTTTGATCTTGTATGGTGTTAGGCTGGAGATCTTAGGTTTCTTGGTAGTGCTGTCTAAATTCTGTATGGTTCTTATCTTTTGTCCCTAGTTCTTTTGTACTTCTATTGTTTATGAAATTTGACATTTTACCCCCAAAAAAAGTCTGTAAATACACATACTTAAATTTTTGCACATGCATAAGTAATTTATAATAATATATAAAATCAGCTTGCTTGTTAGTTTAATTAAAAAAGCAAGTTTATAAGAGAAAAAAGAGAATTTTATTTATTTATCATTATATGTAATAAATATTACGTTTTTATTAATTATATGAAAAATATTATCAATTTATCAAGCCTATTTTGTATCTCTAAAGTACAACATAGGTATGCAACATATATTTAATTACATTAATGTCACATCTTTTAAATGCGATATAGGTACGTGTGTTTGTATCTCATTTAAGAGATGCGATATACATTTTGTTGTATTTTTTAAATGCGATATAGCTATTGTATGTAAAACATTAAATCGCATTTATGAAATGCGATACTTTTATTATTTCTAATATTGTATTTCTTAAATGCGATTTAAGCTTTGTATTTATGTAATATCTTTTATTTAATTCATGTTTATGTAATTTTTTTTTTTAAAATAGTAGACATGTTTTTCACTTAGAGAAAAAAATACAATGAGTAGGGACTTCGAGTGTCTTGAGTTTTGAATTGGAGAGAAGCATGAACGAGTATTTTTCTGACTTACTAAATGCATGGGCAGCTCCTGTCAGTGGAAATTGCTTGATATATATGAATCATTGATGTGTCGATTTCCCAAATTGATGCTTTGTACCATAGAGAAAAGTGGAAGGTCGTTATGATTACAAAGAAAATATACCTCATGTTCATGGAAATTGGAGAATCTCTTAAACAAGTAAAGATGCTCAATCTCTTTATCCTTAGTTAATAGATGTTCTTTCTAAATAAATTGTAGAAAGATACTCATCTCAGATTTGTAGCATATCTGGGTGACTTCTTATCCTTAAACGTTGCTGACTGTTGATTTGCCAAACTGGAGTGCTTATTGTCATCCATTGGAAGATGGATTTTTTTGTTTTTGCAATTTAATAAGAACTTTATTAAAGAGGTGCTGCAATATTTGCATGTGGAAGTTGATCGACAGTGCGTTATATTTTTTGATGTGCTAAAAGACTTCGTTTTTTCCAGAGTACAGTGATGTTTCCGCCTATCGATTGTCATTGTCTGAAGACACAAAAGCTTTAAATCAACTTGTGAGTGGCTCCTAAATCTCTTGCTTATTTGGAATGGTGTGTAGTAGTGAATTGCACCAAGTATTATGCATCTGTGTCCAGTTTAAATGACTCTGGCCGAGCCAAACTTTCTATCTGATTAAGCTTGATTGGCTGCAGAATACCCTCATACAGGAGGGAAAAGAGATGGCCTCAGTGCTTTATACTTACCGAAGTTGTGTCAAAGCACTTCCCCAGGTATTGATTAATCGTACTTGGTGACAGAAGGTGTTAGCTTTGGTTAACTGCTTAGAAGAGATTCCATCATGATGAAGTATCTACTTTTGTCATTGTGGCTTCATATAAATGTGTATATTTGGATCAAAATGTGCCTCAAGTATCCAAATGCTAAAGTGAAAAACCATGTTTAGGTCTTACTGTTGTTTTTTGTAATACATGGAAATTGTCTCAATTTGTTGTTGATACTTTAATAATGACAAAATAAAGTAGAAAGCTCCACCACTGTTCATAATAATTTATATTTACTGTATTTAAAATGGTTTGATTAGGGGAAATTGATTCCGATTTGCAGAACTGGTAGATGTCACATATCCACTCCATTTTTTACTAAAAATATAAGCTTTGTTCTATTTGGTAATGAATGGAGAGTATGAGGTCCTTTAAAGATGGGTCAGCTGTAAGTGGCTTTTAAGCTAAAAATTGGATACTACTTTCTACTAAAAAGAGATAATTATTTAAGAATTTTATTTATTTTTTAAAATTTTATTTCATACTTCTCCTAATCCATATGAGATTGGAAGAGATGATTTGTGCAAGGAAAAGCTGAGCCACAATTATTCCAACTTCTTCTCCTCTATTCTGAAGATCTTTGATGAGACGGTTTTCTGTTCTACTGTTGTGCAGCTCCCGGATTCCATGAAGCACAGTCAAGGTGACTTGTATATGGAGACCTACCAAGTATTGGACTTGGAGATGAGCCGACTCCGTGAAATTCAAAGATGGCAGTCATCAGCTGCTTCTAAAGTAGAAGCTGGATATTTGTTTTCCCTTGATCAGTTTCTGGAAACTAAGTACTAATTTACTGATCTGCTAATACCCTCTTGCTGCAGCTAGCAGTTGACATGCAACGGTTTTCTAGGCCTGAGAGGCGGATCAATGGACCAACTATAACTCATTTATGGTTTAATTCACAATCCTTCATATTTTCATTCTTGGTCATCTTCCTGTTCATCTTTTTCTCACTTTGGTTACCTCATCTCTCAGGTCCATGTTGATGTTGCTTGATGTTCTGGTACAACTTGATCATCTAAAGAATGCTAAGGCAAGCATACCCAACGATTTTTCGTGGTATAAGAGGTACATAGTTAATCAAGCTTTGTCTGATCTCAGGGCTTTGGATCAGGCCCCCTCTCAATCCCCTGTGATTTCAGCTTTCTTCTTTTTCCCTCCTTTTTCCTGGCTGTGTTCAATTGCAACTTGTGCCTCCCCTGGCAGCATGCCATTTTACTGTTTTTCATGAAGCTTAGCATTATATCAGCACATGTTCACATATTCAATGGTCTCTTGATTTTCCGTTTGCCAGGACATTTACGCAAGTCAGTGTTCAGTGGCAAGATACTGATGCCATGAGGGAGGAGTTGGATGATCTACAGGTTTCTAAGTGTTAAGAATATTTCTGACAATTTGTTTGAGTTTGAGTTGAATGTAGCAGCTTGTTTTACAATGCAGTCATTGTAACCTGGCCTTTTCTTTTTTTTTGGGTAAAATGTATCGAAAGTGGAAAAACTTTATGTGATTTTTGCAATTGAGTCACAGAACTTTCAACTTCAGCAATAAAATGTTTTGAATTCTTGTCGTTCTGAGTCCTAAACTCTTAATTTAAGCTACTACTTTTATAAAGCAGCACCATCAAGTCTTAGATTTCCATGATAACTTAATTATTTAAGAAAACCTCATTTTTTAAAAAGCTTTTCTCACATGGAAAAACACATCAGCACACATGACAAGAATAAAATTAAAATATATTATATTAGTGTCAAATAACATGCTAGGGCTTCACTGTATGGTGTTTTAAATTTTTATGACTTAATTGCTGAAAATGAAAGTTTTAGAACTTTATTATAAAATATTAAAAAGCTTTAGACTCCGATGCATTTTTCCCTTATTTCCACTTGTTATATAACCCAGGTTTTTAATTAGGATTTATACAATCCTTTTCTGCAGATCTTCCTAAGCACGAGATGGGCCATCTTGTTGAACTTACATGTTGAGATGTTCCGTGTTAACAAGTATCCTTTTCTTTTGCCATATTCCCAAAATTAATCTTATACAAGTTTATAAGATCATTCTGCCACATGCGATTTATTGTTCTTGCTATTCTAACCTCAAAACAGAAGATTTTGTCCCTAACTTATTAATAGTGTGGAAGATATTCTTCAAATCCTCATCGTTTTTGCTGTTGAGTCGCTGGAATTAGACTTTGCGCTCCTTTTCCCAGAGCGCCATATACTTCTACGTGTTTTGCCTGTCCTTGTTGTTTTAGCAACATCATCTGAGAAGGACAGTGAGTCGCTATACAAGAGGGTAAAAATCAACAGGCTGATCAACATATTCAAGGTATATCTTTTTTTCCAAGAAACTGGATATGTTAATATATCTATAGCTGGAGTATGATGACATCAATTTTTGGTGAAGTAATGGTAGTGAAGTTACCTTCATAAGGTTGTATGAGCCTGTTGCTTTTACTAATAATGTTGGTCTGGTTGACTCCTTTGGCCTGATAGGTTGAAGGGAGTGAATTGTTTTCTACCTCTAAAGATTTGCAAATTTCGTGAACACATACCGGTATTAATATTTTATTATTATAGTGGATGGCGTGAACTGATAACAGTTTTGGACTGGTTCACAAACCAGCCCATTTTTCTAAAACCTTGGTTTTTACTGCTTATAGTGATTGGTTACTTTGTTTATTGGCAGAATGACCCAGTGATTCCTGCATTTCCAGATCTTCATCTTTCTCCAGCAGCAATATTGAAGGAATTATCCACTTACTTTCAGAAGTTTTCTACTCAAACTCGTCTTCTATCTCTTCCATCACCTCATGAGCTCCTTCCACGGGAGGCACAAGAATATCCTTTATGCCTTTTTTAGGTGTAGAATCTTTGCTATTCAGACAGATTTGACCAACTTGCTGATGCACTCATCTTACCTCTCCATCTCTTGCTCTGTCTCACCCTCATAAATATCATCTTAAATGATTGTTTCATGATAAATAAAATATAAGAAAAGCACGTGTTACTGCTGCCCTTTTTCTATAAGATCTTTTGATTCTGAATTTGGTATTAAGGTGGGTGAAGTCTAGCTCCAATTAATACAAGTTTCATATAAAGTAAGTTGCCATTATTTGCACTGAGCACGGACAATACTTAGTGGCTTATGGTTGTAAATGGCTTCAAATTATCACTGAGGCAACACTTCAATGCTCGAAAGATTTCAGAAAGCTGCTTTTACTGTCTTGTGTAAAGCTCTATAAACTAGCTGTTGGATTAGGGCATGAAAATTGATGGACTTCTGATTGCCAAAGCTTCCTTAATGCATCTCACTTATCAACGACATTATCTGATAGTCAATCACATTGGGGCCATCCGTGCTGAGCATGATGATTTCACAATCCGCTTTTCTTCCTCCATCAATCAGGTATTCTTCCAAACATAATAAAACATAATTATTTGCCTGATGCATAACTTTAATTCTCTACTGCTTGTCTGCATCTTCGTAGCTTCTATTGTTAAAGTCGACAGAAGGTGCAGACGCTGAATGGTCCAAAGAAGTAAAGGGAAGTGTGTATGATATGGTGGTGGAGGGCTTCCAGATATTAAGCAGATGGACTGCACGCATTTGGGAACAATGTGCCTGGAAATTTTCTCGGCCATGCAAGGACACGATTCCTCCTGAAATAGATGAGGCTTCAGCATCATTTTCTGACTATGAGAAGGTACATTTTTTTGCAGCATGGTTATCTTGTCTCTGTTCATGTCAAGAACAAGTGATACTATTTCCATTTTTCCTATGTTAGCCTCAGATATTTCTTGTTTTCTATTTTTTCCTCTCAACTGCAATTGCATACGGTGTGCATTGAGAAAACTGTTACTAAAAGAAAAACATAGATCATCTATGTAGCCATTGTTCTATTGGTTTTTATCTTGAAGCTTTTTACTGACAGCTCTCTAGCCTATTGGTGAAGGGCTCTGATAGATCAATCGTTTCTTTTGTTAATTTTTCCCTGTCTGTCATGTCATCCCAGTTAAAAAATAGGATCTTGATTTCTTAAAAAATAGTAACTTGTAGCAATTGCCGGTTATTGTTCGTGCTTGAGCAATCTTGAATAATCGACTTGCTCTACCGCACTGTCCTTTGACAGCAGGGAGCAGAGGGGGGAAAAAAAAACACATAGCCTCTCCACTTCTTTGGTGTTTATCTGGCCTTTATATTTCTATAATTGAGCTACCTAACTTAAAGTGATTATGCAGGTTGTGCGGTATAATTATGGTGCAGAAGAACGGAAAGCATTAGTTGAACTTGTTGGCTACATAAAAAGCATTGGTTCAATGATGCAAAAATGCGATACATTAGTAGCTGATGCTTTATGGGAAACAATACATGCTGAGGTCCAAGATTTTGTTCAAAACACCCTGGCAACCATGTTGAGGACCACATTTCGGAAGAAAAAGGACCTTTCACGGTGGGTATCGGAGCTCAAAATTCATTATAAGCTTGATGCAGACAATCATGCCGAAATCTGTTTGATTTCTCCTTTTCAATCATGTTCGGGATGATTTGTTCTAACATGGTTTCTTGTTATTGTTTTATTAAAAAAAAAATTATATAATTATTTCATGTTTTTCTAGTTGTTTCCTGTTTAATGGAATTGCCTTTTCCTTATTTCATGTGGTTGAGGTTTTACGTTACTTGTTATATTATGTAGGAGGTATCGATGTTTGAACCATGGAAAGGAATTGTTACAGCACTTGCTATAAGTTATCTGTTTCAGGGAGAAGGTTTATAGTAAAAGTTTTACTTATTTGACGTGTTATTGCGAGAAAAAAAGCTAATTTCACATTTCTGATCTGGCTTCTTGGCATGTTTGCTCCATGTCCTATAAACTTTTTAAGGAAGATTTTTCAAACCAATACAACTGCTTTCTGGCATCTACAAAGAAATGCTGAAAACTAAAATCCCGCATAGATGGCTCCATGGTGGCTGCAGCATTGCTCCTAATATAGAGTTTGCATTATGCTTTCTGCTCTGATGCATTTACAAGAAATCTGCACTGTTGGTTAAATTCTACAAATAGATTGCCAATATTAATCTTAAACAAAGTTACCATACATCACTGTCTAGTACTTATGCCAAAACCTGATTGTGTGCCTGAAATTCTCTGGCGTTCCTCAATGTAAGTTACTAGAATGCTTAAACCACAACTCCCCAACCAACCCCCCCTCCCTCCTCCTCCCTTATCCTCCTCTTCCTCCCCTCACCAACCACCACCCCCCCCCCCCCCCCCCCCCCCCCCCCNTGATGAGACCTTTATAGTGTATAGTAATGCCTCGAAGAATGGACTTAGATATGTTTTGATGCAGAATGGGAAAGTGATAGCCTATGCATCACAATAGTTGAGACCACATGAATAGAATTACTTAGCTCATGATTTGGAACTTGCACTTCTGGCTTTCACCTTGAAATTGTAGAGGCACTATCTATATGGTCAGAGGTATGAAATTAATACAAATCATAAGAGCTTGAAATATTTCTTCACATAAAAAGAGTTGAACATGAGATAGTACTGCTGGCTAAAATTGATCAAAGGACTATAATCTTAGTATCAATTATTGCCTTCGAAAAGTCAATGCAGTTGTTGATGCCTTGAGTTGAAAGAACCACGCAGAAGTTGCTTCCCTTCTCATTGAATAGCAAGAGTTGATTAAAGATTTCGAGAGGTTGAATTTGGAATTTACATGACATGAAGTAGATTCGGAGTTATTAGATCTGATTGTGAAGCCCATATTGAATGAGAGGAACTTAAAAGCACAACAAAAAGATTGTGACATGATATAAGTAAGAAATGGCAAATGGTAAGTATTTTGATTTTGCGATTAATGAAGTTGGAATGATTCAAATGAAGGGCATGTTGTATGTACCTAGTGATGAAGAGCTCAAAAAAGAGATTTTGACAAAAGCACACTACTTAGGTTATACAATTCATCTAGGAGGGACAAAAATATATCAAGACCTTAAGAAAAGCTTTGGGTGGAATGGCATTAAAGACAATGTTGTAGAATTCTTGATGAAGTATGAAAAATGCTAATGGGAAAAAGCCGAACACCAATGACCAGGAGGTATGCTACAACCCTTATTAGTCTTAGAGTGGAAATGAGATCGATTTACTATAGACTTTGTGAGTAGATTGCCCAAGACAGTTGCAAGTTATGATGCTATATGAGTATTAATGGATAGGTTCACTAAATTAACACATTTTCTCACAATCAACATGACATATTCATTAGAGAAGTTAGCTCGACTCTACAGAGATCATATGTCTACATGGAGTTCCATTAAGGATTGTATCGAATAGAGATCCCCATTTTGTTTTAAAATTTTGGATGAGTTTAGAAAATAATTGGCACTAAGTTGCAATTCAATACATCATACTAACTAAAAAATAGATGGACAATCATAAAGGGCCATACAGACCCTAGAGGATAAGTTGAGGGCATGTATTATGGAATTTAAGGAAAGTTAGGATGCTCATATACCACTAATTGAGTTCACATACAATAATTGCTGCTATTTTACCATTCAAATGCTCTCATATGAAGCCTTATACAAATGAAAGTATAGATACCCATTGTTTTAGGATGATACAGAGAAATTTTTTGGGGCTGGATATGCTATAGGAGGCAGCAAACAAAGTTACTATCATTAAGTAGAAAATGGAAGAAGCTCAAGATAAGCAAAAGAGCTGAGAAAATCTTAAACAAAGAGCCATGGAATTCGACATCAAAGACCATGTTTATCTAAAAGTGAGCTTAATCAAGAGCATACATAAAGTAAGAACCTAAGGAAAGTTGAGCTCGAGATATATTGGCCCCTTAGATATCTTAGAAAGAGTTGGAAACCTTACCTATGGAATAACTCTATCGTCAAACCTTTTAGGACTTCACAATGTGTTCCATCTGTCCATCTTACGAAAGCACATAGCAAATCTTGATAAAGTGGTTAAGTTGGAACCAGTGCAATTAAAAGAGAATCTGACATACGAAGGGCATCCACTTTGTTAATGCAAAAACCTAAATAACTCAAACGAAAAGTATTTTGATGATAACAAAATATGTATTAACATGAATTAAAGCTATTTTAATATTACTAATCAAGTTATCTAATGTACAGTATAAAGAAACTATATTCTTAAAGGTACTTAAGATGAACAAAATTGAAAGACAAAATAATGAAAAAGTTAGAATTTATTAAAGAATTAGAAATAGAGAAATAAGTATTAGTAGTAAACTAAGAACTAGAATCAACTATCACCAAAAGTTGATCAACTAAAGAATGGAAAGAAATGTACAAGGAATGCTACAACATAAAGTGCCAAACTTTTGATCACCAGAAGCTAGTGAAGACATGACTAAGTTATTTTCAAGATGAAGAAACAAAAGAAAAGACTAATTAGAAGAGAAGAACTGGCCAAAAGCTTAAGAAATGAACATAAGCATATACCAATAGTGAGATGGATAGAAGAATAACATAAAGCGAGACATGAGTACAGTTTAAAGAAAAAGAAACGGATGAATTATAGGTCAAGGCCCAACATTATGCAAATATATTTGCGTAATATATTTGATTTAGCCAAGGGAAACAAAAGTAAATACAAATGAAGATCACAAAAACATGAGATACAAGGAATGAAGAAAGTTTCCAAGTATACAATACATTTACTAAGGAAAGTACCACATAATAGATTAGTTGATTTATAATGACAATAAAGATTGAAGATCACAAAGATTTGAAGAACAACGGTTACATAACGGCAATTACCATATAAAGATCATTTGAACATTAGAGCCTCAATTATATAAAGAAGAATTCATCAACAAAGAAAAGGAGATAAGAGATAGAGAATTGAAAAAGAGCTTTGAAGTTTACAAGTTACATAAGTTTTCGTAATATACTATATTGCTAAGCTTACACACATTTATGTGACCATAATGTAACAACCCGATCAGAACTTCTTTCGCTGAAGTATTGTCCACTTTAGCTTGAAACGCCGCATGGTTTTATCCTTCCGTACAGCAGCTTCTTAAGAGGTCACATGTCTTGAGATTGGCCTAGCTCAAGCATGATTAACCTTGGACTTCCGACGTACTCCAAGCTAATATACTAAAAGGCATACCGATGATTAGAGTTCTATCACCTAACATTTTAGGAGTACTGCAATCCACTCTACCCCACTAAACCCCCACCCCACCCCACCCCCCCCCAACAAAAGAAAAAAGAAAAAATAGAAAAATCAATTACTAGAGTGATGATCAATTATTGGGGTTGCATGTGCTTAAACAGATGGCCTGGGATAATCAATCAAGTTTCAAATATTCTTCAGGGTCCATGTAACATCTGCCTCTGACAATTAATATGTTATTTGACTATGGATGTACAGGATTCTTTCAGATATGCGTACTCTCTCAGCAGATTGGATGGCAAACACCAGCAAGCCTGAATCAGAGTTACATTCTGTCCAAGCTAGTGGTGAAGAAAGCAGGGGGACTTTCTTTTATCCACGACCGGTTGCACCAACTGCTGCTCAGGTTGTGAAAATTATGTGTCTTCTCTATCTTTTTTATTGAACAATCAGTTTACTTTTTCTTCATTTGTCTTGTAGTGCAAGAGGATGTAATTTCTGTTGCCTCTGAATATTACGAATTTCTGTAAATATATATAATTTTGCATCTTTACATGATACGAATCCACATATGTGCATCAAAAGCTTGAGGGCATACTTGTTGAATGCAGAGCCAATTTACTTACTGCATTACTTTTGCATCAAAACATTTTATTTTTGTTTACCAAGTTGATGCTACAAGATCACTTCTTGACTTGAGTAATAAATTTTCAGGTTCACTGCTTGCAGTTCCTGATTTATGAAGTTGTCTCAGGGGGTAACCTTAGAAAACCTGGTGGGCTTTTTGGAAACAGTGGATCTGAAATTCCTGTCAACGATATGAAACTGTTAGAGACATTCTTCTACAAGCTTAGCTTTTTCCTTCATATAATGGACTATACGGGTAATCTTTTCACCCCTTAGCTAACTATTTATTGCTGAATGCCTTTATTCAGGACAATTGCATCTCCAATATGGTGTTTCACTAATCTTCTCCATTCCTTCATCAAATCGTTTTGCTGAATGTAGTTCCCCATTTTCTTTTCCCTTTACCTTATTACCATCTCCTCCTCCTCCTCTTCCTGTTTTTTTTCCTCTCTTTTTTAATCCTTTTCTCTTTGTCTTGAGTTCTTTGACCATTTGCTTTGTAAAGGATTAAGAGTCCATAAAGAATTAGAATGTGGTATCTGGTTCATGTGTGACGTTAAAATGAAAAGAATGCAGATATTTGATGGAAAACTGTTATATTGCTCAGCTATTTCCAGCTGAAGGAGCTGGTTTGATTGGGGAGAGAGAGAGAGAGATTTGATTGGAGATTCCTTGAAAATGGCTTTGATTGTTAGTTGTGTCTTTATTACAATAATCATTGCAGTTTCTCTTGCATCTTTAACCAGAAATGTTTATGTAAGATTTTTAATATGATCAGGGATATTTTTTTGTAATTTTTGGTCATTGAGCTGACAAGTATTTGCAATGCCACTTGATTTATTGATTTTGTATGATATTGCTGCAGCAACCTTAGGAGCTCTGACAGATCTTGGCTTCTTATGGTTTAGAGAGTTTTACTTGGAGTCTTCTCGTGTTATTCAGGTAAAAAGTGTGAAGTCCACAGAATATCCAGTCATATGTTAACTTATCCAATCTAGTCTCCGGAGAAAATGTGCAATCACTGGAAGATCATTGCTTATTTCCTGATTACAGTCTTGACATTTGCCTTTCTCACCATGTCTCCCAATCATCCCTTTTATGGAACTGTCGTACCTTTGTTTCTGACATGCAGTTTCCTATTGAGTGCTCCCTCCCTTGGATGTTGGTTGATCACATATTGGAATCTCCTAGTACAGGACTTCTGGAAAGTGTCCTCATGCCTTTTGACATCTACAATGATTCAGCTCAGCAAGCATTGGTTGTGTTGAAGCAGCGGTTCCTTTATGATGAAATTGAGGCTGAGGTATTCTATTCACATGGTTGCTAATAAACTGATTACAACAGTAAGAATTCTGGCAGCTTTAAGTATATTCTTGATCTGTCCTTCCTAATCATTGCATTTAATGTTGAACACATTCACTGTTCTTCACTGAATTAGTGCTGTTAAAAAGGTGATTTGGTTTTGATTTTCATTGATTTGCGTGGCCTCTTTAATAATGGAGACATTCCTTCTAGGAAATCCTCCTTACGTTGATAATATGCCCTTTTCATGTACCTTTTCGCTTTCCATATAGATCTGTGACTCTTAAAGTAGCAGTCTCTCTGAAGTTGATTTTGTGTGGCATGGTGTAACCTATCTGAAAGAGTAGATGTCAATTAAGTGTTTTATTGAGCAGAGCCTTTTAAATCAATCAGAAAGAATACATTTGAGTATCAATTTAAATGATCAAATGATTTCTTGGAGTAATAGAACTGGTTTGAAAAGGGAAGGTGATTCATTGAAACATGTTATATATGGCTAGAAATCCTGCTTATAATTATAAAGATCTGATAAATTCCCTTTAAACGTATCATTAAAAGTAGACTAAAGGAACCATATAAAAATATCATTGACTAAGTTTTGTCATTCTGTTTCCTGTGGCCCTTGTTTTGTGTTACTATCGAATCTGACATCCTGCTGTCTTGGTGCTTCTGCTGGCCTTTTTGTTGTCTCTTATTGTCAAAAGGAGGAAAAAAGTTACAAATACTTTTTTGCTATAGCTCCTTTTACTTGGGCTTAATATTCTTCCTTTTTTGTCTAGGCATAATTTAGAGCCAAGTCAATCTCTGATGCATGAAATTAAATAAACGAAACTCTGAAACAATTTAGTGTAAGATTGCTAGAACACCATCTATTTAGCATGTCAAAAAATGATCAATGGCTGAGAGTAATATTGTTGTTGTTTGGGCTCATTTGCTCCATAATTGTCTCTAATTATTCATTGCAAACATATTCATGTGTAGGTGGACCACTGTTTTGATTTATTTGTTTCCAGATTGTCTGATATAATATTTACCTACTACAAGAGCTGGGCAGCAAGGTATGCCACCTCATCTATGTGTTTGAGCTGCTCCTCTTATACTGAGATATAACTTGTATATTTTGCTTAATCAAAACCCTGCAGTGAGCTACTTGATCCTTCTTTCCTTTTTGCGGTGGATAATGCTGAAAAGTTTTCCATCCAACCAATGAGATTCGCAACATTATTGCAGATGACCAGAGTGAAGGTGGGGGCCTATTCGAAATTCATGATTTGTGTGTTAATATTTTACCTCTTTGAGAACATAGGTGTGGCAAATGCTTGTTGACAATATATATAGAATTTTATCTTACCAATCACCTTTGAAAGAACCTTTATGTATCTTTAGTCAAGAAAAACATAGGTGTATCTTAAATTTTGTTGCTACCTCCTTTCTTATGTCATTTTTCTTCACAAGCTCTTCTCTATGTTGAAAGATTTCTCATATAACTAGAGGGAAGAAATTGGTCTACTGGAAAGAGGAGTTATATGACAGGAAAAAGAGAGCTATATGGTTCATCTGAATGATATAGCACAAACAAGATATCCTTTTAATCCAGTAACATCAGATTTTTTCTAATAACATCTCCACCATGGATTTTCGAAGGGTGAAGGAAAAAGATCTCTACCATGGTGTTTCTTTTGTGCATTTGTGTCATAAGATAACTTCTAGCTTTAAGAACCTAACTTGCTATTCAAGGAGCAGAAAGGTTGCACTTAAAATGAAGGGGAGCTTCACTGCTTTGGCTGTTAAAATTCTCGGCCATAGAACATCAATAATCAGTTCACGCTGAGTCAGCAGGACAAATATCTACTAGTTTTTGCAAGAAAATCTTTTTGCATAGGGATAACAAAAGAAGGGCAAAAATTTATATTGTCATATTTTGGCCTACCTGAAAACTCTAGGCACACAAAAGTTAAACAGTGACAAGCACTTTAACAAAGGAATAAGTCATTTGATCAGATAGAACAACTAGGTCCTAATCTTCATGAATTAATGCACGTTGCATGGTAATAGTATGATATTTGAAACCAGAAAATTCAGTTCCAGGTAGACAGGGATGGAGCTTTGTACATTATGTGGGGCTTATTTATGTGTGGCCTATATAATATTGTGTTTGGAATAAGCATTCTGTGAGATATCCGTTGCCGAGAGTCATTTAGGATTGTAACATGGAATGGCGACCTGAGCATGCAGTAAAAACAAAAGATGAATAGTTATTGTAGTGGTAATCCTCATCTATTTATTGTTGCTTTGTTGTGCTCACTGTTACTAGGGGAATCCTTGTTAGTTTCTTTTCCTCCCCTTATTGATATGCTTAAACTCAGTGGGTAGCCCCACCTGACCTGAGGTCGCATTGGTTGATGCATGAGGTCTCGGACCGGGGACACCAGCGGACGCCACGGGCACTGCTTCAGGGGCTTTTATTTCTCTTTCTAATGCTCTTTTTTGATGTTTAGTTGCTCGGGAGAACAATTGACTTGAGAAGTCTGTTAGCTGAACGAATGAATAAAGTATTCAGAGACAATCTTGAGTTTCTCTTTGATTGGTTTGAGTCTCAAGATTTATGTGCAGTAGTGGTAATTATTTATATTTGCTCTCCTGCTTACTGTAAACTTTCCTTGGTCCACTGAAAATATTGTTTACCATGAACAAATTATATATTTTTATTTCAGGAGTTAGAGAAGTTGCTTGATATACTACGGCGTGCACATGAATTGCTATCAAAGAATCTTTTGGTAGACTCGTTCAATCTTATGATGACTCAGATGCTAGAAAACACATCTCTTGTTTCCTATTCAAGTCGACTTGCTTCCCAGGTTTGCCTACAAATACAGTATATTATTCAGCATACCACCTTCTTTAATCAGATGAATTTGTTATTCTTCTGTTGTTTGCAACTGGAAGATTTGGTACATTTTATGTCAGCACTCATGTGATTTCCAGCCTCCAGGTTGGAATTGTATAAAATTGATGATTTTTTGTTTATTGATTACTGGACTTGAAAGTGACTTCTGGTTAATAACGTTTGGTCAATACTAAGTTATCTAGCTGTGCTCTTTAATGCATACAAATATCTCTGCCTGTTGGAACTTGGAAGGCAATATGTTAGGCCTGGTCCCAATTGTTTTATTTTTTAATTTTTGGGAAGATGAATCATAATGATTATTGATAGTCATAACATCAATGGAACTCCTCCAGATCCTCAGGGTTTCAGGTTAAAACCATATTTTATTTTTAATGTGCTCCCCAAAAGATTTTTCTTGAGAATATATGGAGATTTCTCCTCAGGAAGCTTAGGGTATGCGACATGCACTTTTGTTTTGCTTTACTTGATTTGAACCTGCTTACAGAATAGATCACTGTTTGTCTTGAGATATTTATATTTTTCAAAAAGCCCCTCATGGCACAATCGTATGGGCCTGAAATTTTATTGCGGACTTGTTAATAACTACAGGAAGACACTTTGGATAACTTTTTCAGAATAGGTGCATAATTTGTCATATGGGGGAATTCTGTAAATGGATGGCATAAATATGGAGATAGAATCTAAAATTCTAAAATTCCAATATAAAATTTCTTTTATGACAAGTTGATATACTTGAATGCATTTTGCCCAAGCTATATATATTAGTTTGTTGATGATCCCTAAAAATGCAACCCTGTTCATAGTGGATGGTCAACAATGTTATTTGGACACCTATTTCATGGCTCAGAAGTGGAATTCTGCTGATTTGAGTTTCATGAGGATTTCAAGGTTCTCTTCAGCTTTCCTTCTCTGCAGTTTGTTCTCGGTTAAAGATTATAGTCAATATTGATTTAAACATATCTCATTACATGCAAGGTTCATATTCCAAAGAGTCAATTTTTCATCTGATGTAAATGATAGCCATTCCATCCGTGTCAACCAAGAGATAGCAATTTCACATGCTATTAGCATTAGCTTGTATTATTAAGTGAATTCAAATGCTTTATCATTTTTATGTAGCGATGGTGATGTAAATCTTGAAAAGTTATAGTCCTTTGTTGGAGCTATTTAATGATATTCTTCTTGTTAGTGGAGGCAAGCAGCTTGAGGTAATTTAAATATGAGATTGAAGTATGATCTAATTGTCCAAAAAGTATAATTTACCATATTTTATTTGAACTTGTTCTCTAGATATGGTCAGAGATGCAAAGTGACTTTTTGCCAAACTTCATTCTGTGCAATACAACGCAACGATTTATTCGCTCATCAAAGATCGCTCCTGTTCCTGTCCAAAAGCCTTCAGTTCCATATGCCAAACCTAGTTTCTATTGTGGTACTCAGGTAAGTGAAAATATATTTTCATTCTTAGCTGATTAAATTTTCTTATCTCTACAGATTTTTATGTGGGAAGATTAACTTTTGCATTCTCCACAGGATTTGAATGCTGCCCATCAAAGTTTTGCACGTCTACATAGTGGTTTTTTTGGAATGCCCCATGTGTTTGCCATAGTTAAACTTTTAGGACAAAGGTCATTGCCTTGGCTTATTCGGGCACTGCTGGATCACATATCAAATAAGGTGAATTCTCTTTCCTGCTTGATTTGGTCATCATTAGGTGTAGTAATAATATGATGGATAGTTAATTATTTTCAGCAATCATTGTTTGCATTTTATTTTTGCATGAAAGACCTTTTCTATTATAGATACTGGCTATGGAATTGTTCCTCTATTAGGGGGCCATACAGATATTGTACTCTTTCCTTAATGATAGCACATTTCAGATTGGGTTACTCCAGCTACTTCAAGCTTATCTTGGCTCTATGGAGCTTCATATCAAATTGTTTTTGTGAAAATCTCTCCTAATAAGTTTTTATAAGCATCTTGCTATTTGTAGATCAGAAATATGAGCTTATTGTGATTTTTCATTCGTTGCCTCTTCAGATAAATACAATCGAACCAATGATTACTGGATTACAAGAAACTTTGCCGAAATCTATTGGATTGCTTCCTTTTGATGGAGGGGTAACAGGTTTGGACTGGCACCTAAACTGTTTTATTAGTTGTTTTGTTTTCTTAATGTTCAATTAAATACTCAAATTTAGCTCTAATCAGTGTAATATTCAGACCACATGATAGGTTGGCTAGAAGATGCCCAATAGTGTGTATTATTTAGTTAGAATTATTTGTAAGCTTTAACTGGATTGTGTTTTTGAAGTGTTGAGTCCTTTTGGAAGTAAGGGCATTGACTTATGCAATAGCTGTATTTCAGTGTTCGATGTCCACTGCAATGGCGCTTGCTATGGTCCTATTATATTACATATATCTATGATTTTCTATATGCTTTATTAAATTACCAAAGAAAAAAAAAATCTAAACTTACATAATTAAAATCATTAATCTTTTGATACTGATGACTTTGTAATTATCCAAGGATAGCTGATCTTATTGGGAGTGCCTAGTTGTAGTTTGTAAGTTTCGAGGCATCTCATTAGTTTTTCCCTTTTATTTTAGGTTTATAATTTTGGAGTGCAACTACCTAAGCCTAGTGGGTGATTTTAAATGTAGGACTGGACGTCCTCAAATTTTTCTGGAACTTTCAAAGTGAAAAGGCAAAATTGATGTACTTGTTGATCTTAGGAAAGCATTAACTTAAGTTGATTTCCACAAGCATCGTGTGTGTTCTTATTTAGTGACTTTTCAGAAGAAGAAGAGGAAAAAAGAGAACTAGTCTCCAAATCTTTAGCTGCACTGGAATTTCATTAGTCATACAACAACACAAAATGCAAGCTTTCTTCCCACGAAGTGGGGTTGCTATGTGAATCCTCTTTTACCATTTTGCTCTATCACAAACCACATCTAGAGTTTCATTAGCTGAGGGAAAAAAAAGGTATCCTTTTCCAACTTTTTGGGAGATATATGCTAACATGAATCATTAGAGGATTAGATGAACTGTGCGTATGCTTAAGTTTATTTCTCTTTGGCTTTGGGCTTTCCTTCTCCCTTAAAATTCAATCACCTTTAAAAACCATGCGATTAATAAGCCACTGGCAGATACATTGTGCAAAAAAGACGATATGTCTAAGAAACAATGTTGATGAAATAACTGTGGGAACATATTTATAATAAGTGCTGGAAACCTCATTGTGAACTCATAGGTGGGAAGTTCGAAAAACTGGAGAACTGTCTTGGGTTTCTAGCACACGTCTGAGATGACTAACTCTAAATGCATAACCCTGTCTGATCTTGTGTTCATCTGTGGAGCAATATGCACCTATAATTTGACAACATGGGCTGCATGTCCCTCTGTGTGGAATGATTTTCTACTTTCAATTTGTTTTATTTTTTATGTGAATACTTCTGGCTGTGTTTATACTTAGTACATTTCATTTTGTAATGTGCACAAATTTTTTTGCTTCCCTGCTCTGCAGGTTGTATGAGGCTTATCAAAGAACAACTTAATTGGGGCAAGAAGTTAGAGCTCAAGGCAGAGGTTCTCTGGGGAATCAAGGAAATTGGTAGTGTCCTCTATTTGATCGGCCTTCTTGATATTGTGCTGGTCAGTATTATGAATTTTGTCTTTGCAATAAATATATCTGTCCCAAAGGGACATTCAATGAGCAAATAAACCTTTATTGGCTGAATACATAGACAATTTGGTTATTTTCCCGATTTTGCAATTTGATTTCTAAAGAATTATTTGTTCGATGTGCACCCTAAACTTCTCAAAGTTGGTCAATCACGCCTCAAACTGCCCTGAATGCACAAAAAAGAAAAATCTGTGTGAGAAAGTTGTTTTCAACCTCTGTTTGTTGAAGTTGAATGAACTTCACAAAATAATGCAATAGATTTAACTTGGCAATGCCATAAGGATGCATTTGGAGGGTTAATATTGCGTAACTGGAAAAGTAATAAAAACTATTTGCATACAAAACCAACTTAAATAACTAAATTCATGCTTGTCAGACAAATCATATTTATTGACAAATCTAGATGGCTTGCAATCTTATCTTTAGATCATACTACTCCCTGAAGTTTACGTTTGAAAGGGGGAAAAATGAGTATTGGTAGTTAGTAATGTTATGATTTCTCTGAATATCCAAGAGCCCTGATAATATGGCTGCTCTTTATTCCTTAAAACTGTCTTTTATGGTAATTGTACAAGCATCCTGTAGCAGGCTCCTTGTATATTTATCAATGCTGCATGTGTCGCAGAGAGAGATAGATGCCATGCGTTTCATGCAAACAGCTCCATGGTTGGGTTTGATTCCTGGAGCAGATGGACAGATACTGCAATCGCAGGACAGTGGAGGAGGTAGCCCAATAGTGAATCTTTTTAAATCTGCAACTGCAGCAACCGTTTCTAAACCTGGCTGCCTGAATCCTGCCTCCTTCCATACGATGGCAAAACAGGCTGAAGCTGCAGGTATCAGGTTTATGTTCATAATCTTATAATATCTCATTTACCTAGCTCAATTGAAGTTCAATTTAGAGCTATTTCAGTTGCAAGCAATAATAGACTTTTCTTTCCAAGAGAAAACGTCCATGTCTAGCCAATACTCCCCTCTCAACACACGTGACAGAACTCATTTGAGGAGGACATGGAATATCTATTCAGAATTTTATTATCTAAAAGAAATATTTAAAGAGACGGAACGTTTGGGAGTGACTGCAGATAGATAGCTGATGATTTGATATTAGCACTTGAAACGGGAAAGCTGAGATATGCTGAATTATGGGACTCAGATTTTATCCTCTAGTATAAAAAATTTTGAATGAAATCTATTAAATATCCATAAATATATTAAGCAACTGTTCTGATCAACCATATATGTTGGTAGCGAGAGACAATATTGCTCTATAAAAAATTTTGAATGAAATCTATTAAATATCCGTAAATATATTAAGCAACTGTTCTGATCAACCATATATGTTGGTAGTGAGAGACAATATTGCTCCTTTGAGTAATCAATAATGACTAATTCAAGGCATGTAACTTGACATTGTTTTTGCATCAACTCGATGTCATATTAATTGCTTTTCTTTTTCTTCCTTTTTTTTTTTTTTTCCCCTTTTATTTTCATCTCTGATTCTAGTTACTGCTTTTCTGCTAGGTGTGACTATAATTAGTAAATGTTTCATTGGTTAATAGCTTTTAATGCACCTGATTGCAGATTTGCTGTACAAGGCTAACCTCAACACCGGAAGTGTCCTAGAATATGCTCTTGCATTTACAAGTGCTGCACTAGATAAATATTGCAGTAAATGGTGTGCTGCTCCTAAAACAGGCTTTGTTGACATCACAACCTCAAAGAACTTCTATCGAATTTACAGTGGCCTTCAAATCGTAAGAACAGTATTGTGTAAATCTTCTTGTTTTGATTATTTTCATCCATGGTTAATGACCAGAACACTGGCGTGTTAATTGCAATCTTTAGCTAAATTTTGGGCCTTCCTTTTTTTTTTTTTTTCTCTTCTGGTGATAAAATTTTGGGCAAGTTGACTGCTATTTCTTGCACCAATATGAAACCCTCTTTGCATCAAGTGGTATTGGATGTACAGATTTGATTTGCTTATGTGTGCCTGCCATTCACCCTTTCAGGAAGAAGAAGTGCTCTTATTTCCTATCCGTGTCACCATGATCCTACCCATTTGACAAAAAATGCTATCATTGAATACAATGCCCTTGACCTATCTTATAAGCTTCTAATATCTCTGTTACATCATCTACACTCAATTATGATGTGTTCAGTCAAATGAATATCTTATTTTGTGTGGAGTTGATTCCCCCTGACAGATGATTCTTGTATGTCATTCTATCAAATCCATAGAACATTGATATTATCATCAGTTTTTTTCTTTTTTATTTTTCCATTGTAGGGATATTTGGAGGACTTTGTCCAAGTTTCCTCACCAAATTTTGAAGTTCTTGGCGATTCAGTTGCCTGGGGTGGCTGTACCATAATATACCTGCTTGGGCAACAGTTGCACTTTGAGCTATTTGATTTTTCTTATCAGGTCCTCAATGTTGCAGAAGTGGAGGATGCATCTGTTGGACAAATGCAGAGGAATTCACAGTTGGTTCAGGTACTAATACTTGAATTTCATTCTTCAGAAACTTCTGCAGGATCATAGATGTCTTCAAGTTAATACATCATATGATATTGCTGAGTTTCTGTATGCATCCAGTCACTCTTTTCTTGTGTCCCAATCCATTCAATGGAGTTTCCGTGAACTGTGATCCTGTGATGTGATTGCATTTGCAGGGGTGGGAGGCACTGTTGGAGGCAATGAAAAAAGCTAGGAGGTTAAATAATCATGTATTCTCCATGTTAAAAGCACGGTGTCCTCTTGAAGACAAGACGGCTTGTGCGATTAAGCAGAGTGGTGCTCCTCTTCATAGGATAAAGTTCGAGAATACGGTGTCCGCTTTTGAGACACTACCTCAGAAAGGTTCTTGAGCGAGAGAGCTCGGTATAGCGATGGAGTTATATTGCAAAACTAAAATTTTTGTCATTGAGAGAGCGAGGGAGGGAGATACGGAGATTTTATGCTATTTGGTGATGTAATTGCGTAATGTAAATGAAATGAAGCATCTTAACTCTCTAGAAGGTGAACGAGAGAAGAATCTCTAAATTGTCAAAATAACAACTAGCAGTTCACTCAAAAGCTGGAGGCTGGAGCCATCAACCAAACCACTCGGCGGATAATTTCTGTTATATATATATATATACCACAAAATAAAACACAGCTATATAAGTGTACATCATCTATAAAAAGATATCATGTGTGAATCTCTCTGATCTATATCAAAGTATACGGATAATAAAACACTGCTACATAAGTGTATACATCATCTATAAAAAGATGTGTGAATCTCTCTGATCTATATCAACGTATACAGATAGATATACGATCCATTATCTTCCGGTATGTTTGGCGAGGCTTGCTGCTACGTTTGTGTTATTAATTGGATCCACATCCTCTATGGGAAATGGAATGTACATAGGAATTGTCTGAGGAAATATTATCCATATCTGTTTTTGGTTTCATTGCTTGTTGCTTAGTCGCATTCAATAATGCCTTTCATACTAGTGAATTCTACGGGCTTATTGTGCTAGAAGCTTCTCCAAGTCTGGGCATTTATATAAATAAATAAAAGTAAAAAAAAATAATAATAAAAATAAACTAGTTACAAATATTGGAGAAAAGTCAATTAGATGATGTGTGCTATGTAGTGGGTTATAAACAAGTTGAATTAAGATGATATAATGCTAATTTCAAACTCAACTCGAATGGAAAAACTCAATGCTTTTACTTGATTCAAACTTGATTGAGTTTTAATTTATAAAGTGGGTTTACTTGAAATGACACTTGATAAGCTCGTTTTAATTAAGCTTGATTATGCTTAATAATATTAAAAATTGTTGTAAATTTAAATAAAATAATAATGATATTGAAATTTGGTTTGATCTCAACTAATATTTATATTCGTCTCAAGTTTCATTAGGCTTGTGAACTTATAGAGCTAAGCATGACACTCTCTTAGGAGTAGGTTCACTGGCTTTGCTCTCCCTGAGCTTGGGAAAAATTGTTTTATTAAAATTTTTAGAAAAGAAAAATAATATATATACTACATATATATTTTAAATAGAAAAGTATGACATAAAATGAAGTATACTTTAGTGGTTATGTATTTGTTTTATAAGTATGTGGTTTTGATTGAAATTCCTTGTTTGTTATTTGCCTTTTTAAAATGCATTTCTTACTTCAATGACTGTAATGCTCCACAATTCGAGGGCATCACAATTCGCCACGTGTCATTACCATTCGAGAATACGTTAAGATTCTAAAATCCACTACAATCTCTAAAATCACTTTTAGCAATCGCTTATCAAATATAAAATAATAATTCTTTAAATACACAACTTAAGTGACTTACAAGTGAGTTACTTTAACTACAAATATACTAAATAATCAAGTTTTGATTCTTTACAATATATAGAACTAATTGCCTTTCTTTTCCAACTCGATGATAATAGTTTTCATAATTGTTATAAATTTATCGAATTGACGTGTAGTTATAAAAACAGAAGAGTGAGCTGAAACTTAATACGGGTGCTTAATAAGAGTGTATAAACACATATAAATACTAAGCCCAAAACATTAACATGCATATTATGCAACTATAATAAATAATAGTTTAATTATTTTTAATTTAGACTAGCAATTAACAAAGGGGTACTCATGACTCTACTATACCATTATCTTTGTTTATATACGTAGATGAATATAATATAAGTTTTCCTTTAAGTTATTTATGCTCAGAGTCTAGAGACCAAAAATCAGAAACCTAATATTCTAGTTGCGTTATCCTAAATACCAGTCCATTAGGGAGATCTCACATATAATCAGCGGTTGCTTCACTAAGGAACTGACATTGCGAACTCCTAGAGTGAGCGAATTAAGCACAATTAGCAATCAAGGTCAATTAGGTCGAATATAGATTAGTTCAATTAGATCCTTTCTAACCTAGTAAGTATAACCATACAAACAAGTATCGCATTCTTAAGATCGCTCCACAATAGCTAACAAAACTCCAAACTCACAAATCCTAAATGAAACAACTCAAATTCGACAAGAAAGGAATCTAATAACTAGTACGAATCTATTTGAAGATAAGCACATACGTTAACTCTCAGATACTTGATAACTGGGTTTTACCTAAAAGGTATTTATGACCTTAAAAACTTATCCAATCAAAGGTTTCGAATCATAACTTAGGAAGAGAAATTGTAGATATTAAAAGTATATAATACAATAGAGCAAAAAGTTAATATATTTATATAATATTAATTAATTTCTCAAAACGTAAGGTACAACGTATATATATAAGGGAAAATATAGAGTGGACACATAATGAGGGTGTCAAAATAGATAGTTTTACTAATCGTCATAATAATAAAAGAATACATATTTAAGTAAACAATACTAGAGCTTATAGAAGAAAAGATATATTAATAATAGGAAATCCAAATCATATATACCATAGGATTAATATCATACACTACGTGACCATAATATCAACGAAATAGAAATAATATAGCAATAATAATATCACCAATAATAATAATTTTACGTTGTAATCATAATAGAATAAAATTATTGTAATCAAATTGATCCTTGAAATTGTATAAATATGACACGAGTATTACTATAACTCCATAAAAAAAAAAAAAATAGTGACCCAACACCAAATGCAATAAAAAACAAGAAACAACCCATACATATACATATACTCATACTCCGATATACAACCTAGTTGATGACAGTAACTCCCATATAAAATAATACTACCAATATGTCATTAAATAGATTAAAAAAAAAGGAATCGAATACTAACAAAATAATTACCTTACACAATAATAACGGAAAAAAAATAAAAATAATATACTATGTATATGATACCAAAAAAGGAAATCGAATTGACTCATGAAATAAAATTGAGACGAAAACATCGGATGGATACGAATTGATCTTGAATATGAACCTATTAGAAATAAAAATATAGAAATTATATTTCGTATAATAATATGCTTAAATAATTAATAAAAACTAAATTACTGAAACAGTTTGGAACACGCAGAAAATAATTGCAAAAAGCAGTTTGCAAAATAACATTGGTGAGAAAATAGCCAGTGGCGAGAGGGTATGAGGGTCGGCGAGTGGGATTAGACTGTGGGCAGGGGTTCAACACATAGGAATTTGGGTTGGGGTTGGCTCGGACTAAAAGAAAAGGAAATGAAAAATACTAAGAACAACGGTTGTGTTTGTTAATGGTGTTGATTCAATAGTAGTGCCTCGAAGGGAAAACCAAAAAGCAACTTGATATGGAACAATGTGATGGATTCAATTAATTAGTTTAGCTGCTTTTACAAGTATTTATAGAGCTCTTGCTATAAATAGCTACTTGTAACTAACTAAACTATGTTGAATGAAACTAATTGAACTAACTTCATAACAACTGGCTTAGCTAACTAAAAATATTGACTTAATACCCCCACCCCCCTCTTCAAGTTAGAACAAAAACATTTTGAAGACCTAGCTTGAATAAGAAAGGTAAGAAAGAAGATGGAGGTAGAACTTTAGTGAATACATTAGCTAGCTATTATGAAGTAAAAATAGGTAAAAGCTTGATTATTTCAGCTTGAATTTTTTTGTGAATGACATGACAATCCAACTCAATATGTTTTGTTCGTTGGTGAAAGGCAGGATACATAGTGAACTGATTATCATAGAACAACAACGCTAGTCCCTCATGTGTATACCTAAAATCCTTAAGCAAATAGAATAACCATTGTAATTCACAAGCTGTGGTAACAAGCACGCGATATTTTGCCTTAGAAGATGATCGAGAAACAGTTGATTACTTCTTGGATGTTTAAGAAACAAGTGAGTCTCCATAGAAAACACAAAAACCAATGACTGAGCACCTAGAATCAGGGTAGGTAGCCTAATTTGAATCATTGTACCCGCGTAGCTGAAAAGAAGAATTAGTAGAGAAAAACAACCCTTGTCTAGGAGTCCCTTTAAGATAGTGAAGCACACGATGAGCTACTTGAAGGTGCAAAACAGTAGGTTTGTCAAGAAATTGAGAAAGCTGTTGAACAGCAAAGCAAATATCCAGTCGAGTATGTGTGAGATATAGTAGACGCCCAATGAGTCTACGAAAAATTGAAGGATCAACAAGTTGAGGAGAACCATCATCTCTACTTAATTTAACAGAAGTAACTATAGGAGAGGAAACGGGTTTAGCCCTAAGAAATTGAACATCCTTGAGAAGATGAAGACAATATTTCTATTGACAAAGATTAATTCCCTCGCTGGTCTGTATTACCTCAAGTCTTAGGAAATATTTCAACCCCCCAAGATCCTTGATCTTGAAAACATCATGCAAATACCTTTTAAGTGAGACAATGGCATCCATTGAATCACTTGCAGCAAGCAAATCATCTACATACACTAGCAAAACAAGAAAATGATTAGTAGTCTGTTAGAAAAATAAGTTGTAATTTGCTATGGATTGCTTAAAACCATAAGTAAGAAGTACACGAGTAAGCTTTTGTCTACAGGCCTGTTTCAACCCATATAAGGACTTGCGTAACTTCATACCTTAGAAGAATTTGAAGAATGAAATCCTTTAGGCAAAGTCATGTAGACCTCTTCATGAAGATCTTTGCGAAGGAAAGCATTATTAATGTCGAGTTGATGTAACAACCATCCTTGTGAAGCAACAAGAGATAGCAATAGGCGCACAGAAGTGATCTTAGCAATTGGACTAAACATATCTAAGTAATCAATGCCAAATTGTTGTGTGTAACCTTTGGTCACAAGTCTTACCTTGTAGTTTGTAAGCCTTACAACCAGCTACTTAGGGTTCCGATCGGTTGAAAGATCCGATTGAGTCTAAATTATCAAATAAAGCTAGAAATATTAGTGAAAATAATCTTGTAAGTTTGAATTTAAGAAAATAAGTAATAAAATAAAAAAATATAAAATTCTTAAATTTTAAGTATATTACTCGTTATTTATCGAAAATGCGAAAAATGTATTTCGATAATTAACGAATTATTAGAGATAAATTATATGCATACTAAAAATCATAAAATAACCTAAATAATATTTAAGAATATTTATTTGTACTATATTTGAATTTACATGTAGGTAAAAATACACGTAATTACTTAAAATACGCAAAATGTGCTAAAATAATACTAAATAATTAAAGAAAATTTATAATTAATTAAGAAAAAAATAAATAAAAATCATAAAAAATAAGGAACGATCCAGATTTGGGTCGTGATAGCTGGGGAAAATAAGAAAAAATTAGCCAATTAAATTAGAATAACATAAAAGATAAATTGAAAGAAGATAAGGTAATTGTCAAATCAATTTAATACATAATAATTTCCCTAATGCTCTATAAATAACAAGAAAATTTCAGAAGCTCATTTGGTTAGTTTGGAGACTAAGAAAAATAGAGAGGGTTGAAATAGTGAGTGTTTGAATTAATTATAAAAAAATTTCTCAAATTTGTGTAATTAGGGTCTTAGAGGAGAACCAACACCTGACGAGTAGCGGGGAGTGGATGGCCACCACCATCACATGGTGGTGGTAGCGCCCAGGTGGGCCGACACACCCATGGCCACCGACGGTGGCCGGAGTCACCCAAATCAGTGAGTTCGATTTCTAACTCGATTTTGTGTAATTTTTTAAAAATAGTAATTTTGTAAAAATAGTAAATATTTTTAAAAAATTATGAATTTGTTATTCTAGAATATTTTAGTATGTTGTTTTTAGGAAAAATATTATTTTGATGAAAATATGTTCCGTGATATATGGTCCTTAAGAAATCATGCGAAATCATGCAAAATCAAGCATGTTTCGGTTTAGAAATAAATAACCTTAGGAGTGTAGTTTTGAGCTCAAAATTTTTGTGTAAACTACTTAGATAATATAGAACAGTGCTATAAAGCCCATTTTCAAAAATTAATTTTTAAAATTTTTAGATAATTTTTAGGCCTTAAAATGAGGCATAAAATGGGTAATTTAGGGTTAATTAAGTAATTAAATAGTTAATTACTGATTTAGGAAATAATTATATGTTTTAAGATGTTGAAATCTGATGAAGTATGATACTCGTAGCATTTAGGGTGTTAGATGTAATTATTAGGTTAATTATGAGTAAATAAGTAATAGAGAAAAATAGTAAATTTTAAGTTAATTTTGTAAATTAAGGTAATTAGGTGTAAAATCTGATTTAGGATGAATTTAGACATTTTGAGATGATAATTGATGTTGGGAGATGGTAATTAGAGTAATAAAAATATTGGATGTGTATTATGTACATAATAAGTAATAGTACATAATACGCAATTATTAGAAATATAATAAATAGAATATATTAGAATAAAAATTGATATTATGATAATAATAGAAATATATAATAAATCTGATAGGAAACTTAAATTAGGGTAATTATATGAAAAATGTAAGATTTTCTCATAATGGGGGTGAATTCGGTGATTAAATTAGGATTCAGGTGTACTGCATGGACTAGAACACTTGTTAGAGATTAAACACGATATTTAGGATATTTAAAGATAATGCAATTAATTTCACATTATGGGTTTAGAATGATTTCTTAGGGTGTACATATAAATCTTTAACCAAAAATTGAGTTAAAAGCCTAATTTAGAAATTGATGCAAAAACTGAAATAGAACTTAATACGATTCAAGAAGAATTGTAAAAGACTTAAGACCTAGATAATTAGGTATATTAAACCCTAAACAAAAGATAACAATAAGTATTATAGGATAAAACCAACCTGTAATAGTTATACGAAAAATTGAAACTATGTTTGTATTATAGGGATGATCGGCGATGGCTTGAACGAGTGAGACCTTGAGTGAGGGAGCGAGGAGTCCAAGTAAGTTGGGATTAATACGTTGCTGTATTTTGGAGGCTTGAGATTATACTTAGTTGTACTTGTTAGATAGTTGGCTGTTGGCTGTGTGCGTATGCTTGATTATGAGTGATGTTATGATTCTGTATGTTGTTTTGGCTTGTATTGTATTAAGTGATTGATTACCTTAAATTGAACTTAACAAAGATATGACTTGTAAATACAAATCAGACTTGCATAGCAACCCATTCGGGGAAACCTAGGATTCTCCGGCCAAATACCGACCCCTTTAAAAGAGATAGCACTGGATACCATAATGGGTCTCTTCTTCATCCTTAGTCGAACTAAGTGATAGGTGAGGAGGTCGCAGCAAGGGTAAAGTCAATGGTTTGAAGGTAGTCGCGGGAGGAGTGGTGTCTCCATTGTACAAGCTTGAGTTTGGTCGTGAGCTGTTGCATTAACTGCAACTCCTCAATCTGGATTAGAGTAGGTGAAATTTCTCTAATCTCACGACGGGCCGGACAACGTCGTGCGATGACATTTACTTAAACATGCATTACACCAAATGATTTGGTTGATAACTTTGTTGTGTTTATGGTGTAGTTTTAAGTCCTCCACCCTAACTTACTGAGCTGTAATTGCTCACATTCTTATAAACATCATTGTAGGTGTTGGCTAAGAAGTGACTTACAACTACCCTGAAGCTAGCAATTGTTAGATCCTAGGGAATGAGGAAAAACATTTGAAGAACAAACATATATTTTTAAGGAATAAGCTTTTATTTTAGAATTTTTCATTTCTGAATAATGTAATAATTAGGAAATATATTACGGTGAAACGTTGTAAATGTTAATTGTAATAATTGAATTATAGTGTATATATATATTTTCTCACTTTTTTAGGTAAATAATTTATTTAAATTACGAATTATTTACTTCAAAGCAGGTTAGTTGTGGACGCCTTGCGTAGATTAGGTTTAGGATAGTGGTTGTAAAACCAATTTCTATCTTAAAATGGTTTACACGGCGGGACTGCTACGACTCTGCCACTTTGGGGCCTAACATAGCGATTGATGCTTCCATTTGCCTTATACTTGACTTTGTATACCCACTTGCAACTAATGGGCTGTTTACCATGAGGCAATTCAATAAGTTCCCAAATTTTGTTAGCTTCGAGTGCCAAAATTTTTGACTGCTTTATTAAAGCTCTAAGGTTTAGCAATTGTATCAATAGCACAAACGGAAGCTTTATGTGAAGGATCAAGATGTTCATAGCTAAAAACAGAGGCCAAAGAATGAGGAGTCTCAATATCACAAACATAATCACCCAGATGTACAGGAGGCCTGACAATTATATTAGATCGTTGAACTGTTGTTTGATCATTAGTTGAAGATGAAACATTAATAGAATTCTCATTATGGTGGAATGATTAGAATAAACATTACTTTCAGGAAGAGTAGGAAAAATGATATTAGTATTACTAGTATCTAAACTTTGATGATGAAGGAACATAAATTTTGATTCATAGAAGATGACATCTTATGAGACGAAGGTTTGCTACTTATCTATGTCATAAACACGATAGCCTTTCACTCTCGTAACATATATAAGAAATACATACCTAACAGCTTGTGGATCAAATTTGTGTTGTAAGCGATCATGTGTAGAAGCAAAGCACAAACACCCAAACACTCAAAGCCGTGTAAAATCTAGTGATGTTTTGAACAAGATCTGATAAGGACTATTATGATGCAAAACAGCAGTAGGAAGTCGGTTAATCAAATAAATTGAATGTAGAATACAATCTTCCCAGATTTGTAAAGGTAACCCTACTTGTAATTTTAGGGCCCTGGCTACTTGAAGTATGTGCTGATGTTTACACTCTACAACATTGTTTTGTTGTGGTGTTCGAACACATGAAGTTTGATGAATGTATCCATAAGAAGCATAAAACTTAGGCATAGTGAACTCTTGCCCATTATCTGTTCGTATAACCTTTACTTTAGTACTAAATTAAGTATCAACATATACTAGAAACTATTTCATCAAAGCTTGGGTTTCTGATTTAAACCTCATAAAAAAAAAACCTAAGTAACATGACTAAAATCATCCACAACAGTTAAAAAACAACACTTGTTATTTCTAGTAGGAACTTGCATGGGCCCCTATATGTCAAAATGCATAATTTCAAAAGGAGTAGCAGAAGTTGTAGTACTTAGAGGGAATGGCAATCTTTTTCGCTTTGCTAAATGAAAAATATTACAAGGTTCATCTATGTCATTGACTTGAACTTTCGAGCACAATTTAGAAACTATTCTCAATTTCTCACTTGGAGAATGCCCCAATTGAAAATGCCACAAATTACAATGCTTATTTTTAACTAAGCTACTAATCAGAGAACAACTTATACTATCCTAACTCTTAAAAATTCCTGTTGAAAAACAGTAAAGTCTGCTATCCACCTCAGCATATCCAATCACCTTGTAATGCTTCATTTCTTGTATTAAACATTCTCTAGGAGTAAAAACAAGTCGACAATTAAGTTGAGTAGTTAGCTTATTGACCGACACCAAGTTAAACTGAAAGCTAGGAACACATAACATTCCATCAAGTGTTAACTAATTACTTAGCTTCACTGTACCAATGTGTGTGACTTACACTTGATGATTATTTAGTAGTCGTACGTTCATATCAGAAACAGGTTTAAAAGAAGAGAGGTTGTCTAAAGAACAAGTAACATGATCACTAACCCCAATATCTACAAGCTAACTATGTTTGAAACAAGAATTAACAAAAGAATAACAAGTACCTTCAAAAGATTGAGCAACTTGTGTAGACGATTGAGCCTTTGTTGAATCAATGTGCTTTGACTTATCCTTCTCAAGCAAATAGATAAGTTTGTAATATTGGTCCTTTGTGAAGTGGAAAGGACCCCTTACCTCATTCACCTGGATAGATTCTACTTGATTTATCTTCTTTGAACCATCGACTCTTGAATAAGATCTAACTTTAAAACTTGATGGAAAACCATTCTTCTTATAACACTTATCAGCTATGTAACCATTCATGCCACAAAAAGAATAGATAGGTCTTTTTGAATTACTATGAGGAAACCTCCTTTGTGTTCTTGATCTAGTAACAAAGGCACTCGAATCATTGAATCCTTTTTGAACATTAGATAACAACTGTCTCTCTTATTGAGTCACTAATGAGAAAGCTTTATTAACATCAGGCAATGGATCCATCAGTAGAATTTGTGTCTTAATTAAAGCAAAAGAATCATTTAGTCCTTTAATGAATTGAATTACTTGATCAAAATTTTGATATGTCTTTATTGTATTTATAACAATACAAGCATCATGTCCTTTACAAGTCAAAAAAAGTCTCAAAATTGACAGTTCATCCCACTTAAGCTTTGTATAATATTCAGTAATACTAAGTAATCCTTAACACATATTATAGATTTCTTCTTGTAGATTAGAAATTCTTAAGGAATCTCCTTGAGAAAACTAATCGTGTAAATCCTTCCAAACATCATATGCATTTTCTATCCAAATTATGCTTTGTGCTATAGATTTGGATAAAGAGTTTACTAACCACAAAAGCACCATTGTATTGCATTTCTTTTAGGCTGAATATAATTCTTCACTCTTATTTGGTTGTTTGATGGATTTGTCCACAAACTTAAGCTTATTCGACAACAAAGCTACTTGCATAGCTCGACTCCATGAATGATAATTTGCTCTGGTTAAGATCGTTGACATTAGTATAAGAGAAGGATTCTCATTCTAATGCAAGTAGTATGGATTGGAGAGTTGTTCGAACTCCTTTGCCATAGTGATCTTCAATAGATAGGCTTTGATACCATAAAAGAAAAGGAAATGAAAAATACTAAGAACAACGGTTGTGTTTATTAATGGTGTTGCTTTAGTAGTAGTGCCCCGAAGGGAAAACTAGAAAGCAACTTGTTATGGAAAAATGTAATGGATTCAGTTAATTAGTTCAGCTATTTTTACAAGTATTTATAGAGCTCTTGCTATAAATATCTATTAACTACTTGTAACTAACTAAACTATGTTGAATGAAACTAATTGAACTAACTTCATAATAAACTAAACTTCATAATGGCTGACTAACTAACAATGCTGACTTAGCTAACTAAAAATACTGACTTAATACAGCTACGCGTAGGGTTGGAATTGAGGGGTGAGAGTTTGGGGTGGGGTTTAATGTGAAACTATGGGCGAAAGGGAGAGATTTGCAAGGAGGGGGTTAAATTAATGGTGAAATAAGGGGGTAAGGTTCGTCATTAGAGAATTGTGATAGTGAGATTCAAATGAGAGTGAGAGAATTGAAATAGAAAGGGGAAAAAGAGTGGGGGTAAGAGGAATAGTGAGGGGGGTGGCGGCGAAAGGGTGGGGTGGTTAAGGTTAGGGTGAGGGTTATTCAAACGAGAGTGAGACAATTTTATGTTTTGTTTTTTTATTTACTCCGTGAGGGTTGGGCTCAGCTGATGTGGGCCCAAACAAAAAGTGATAGATTTGGGCTCCTATAGATGTACGAAGGCCCATACTAGAGTGATGTTCATAGGGATCTTCTGTAGAGAGAGGACGGACCCAATCTTATTCTTATTAAACTCCTATTTATCTGGGCTGGAGAGTCAAAACCACGTTTGAAGCAGTTTTTGAGGCCAATGCGGTAGGTGGACATGAATGTCTGTAAAAGACCTTTGATTTGATCCAGCCACGACTTAGTTAAAATCAAAATTAAAATTACAACGTAATCTAAACCTTACATAAAATTTTACAAGGAAATATTACAATTACAATTACAATTATAACTTCACAACTGTCTTTATCAATTTAGGTTTGCCACATCATAGATTCTTATGAATTTTTGAAAATTTTTTCATGTAATATAAAGGGTGGGTTCTAAAGGTTCTCAAGTTCTGCAACCACTACGGTTTTTCAAACCAACGATTTTGTGGTCGCATTTGAACTTGAGTGGGGTAGCCTGATCGACTCCGGAAGGTGGTTGCCCCACAACATCCGAAGCTTACACAATGGCCCCCCTCCTAAGGTCCTAAGACGGCCTGTTTTGATCGTGTTTACTATGCATTTATGATACAAAAAACAAAGTAAAAGTAAAACCTCCTAAAATTCCCCCTTAAATAAACTGCCACAACAAAAAAAATGTTAGTAAAAAAAAAAAACAAATAAATAAAATAAACAAATACATCAAACAACATACCTAAGTTCTTTTTCTTTAAGTTTTTATTATTCCATTTTTTTTTTGAAAATAATCCTATTTTCGGCAACTTCTAGTGGCTAGCCCTCTAGTCATCCCTAGTGGAGTCGCCAAACTGTTAAGTTTGATTTTTCGGTTTTTTGTTTATAATATTAATTTCTCATTTCTCAATTAATACTAAACCCTTACCCATTTAATATTAATCCTCGACTAAAGAAATTGAAAAATTTCAGTTTTTTATTAAAAATAATTTTTGAAGTCGCCACCCGACCGAAGTCGGGAAAAGAAAAAGAAACCGTAATCAATTGGGTGGATTGATTACGATTTAGCTACCGGTCTTTGATTTCAGTTTTAACAAAGAACCAGAGAGTTCCGAATTCGGGGGCTAACCTATTAAACCCTAAGGGGTACTACTATTTATTTGTCAAAATTAGAGTTATTTTTCTAATTATAATATTAAAAAAATAAAAAATAAAAATCAAAAGAAAAAAGAACCTAAGTTTCTATATATTTTATCGTCGCCCCGAAGGTGTCTACGTATTCGCTAGTCGGGATCAGACGATCGTAGTTTTTTTAAAAAAATTTTTAGTGGGTTGGTTCTTTTTATAAAAAATGATTGATTGAATTTGCGTTTTTATTAACTATTTTATTTTTATTAAGAAAAATCCCTAGAAGCCTAATTTTTATTCCTAATTATAAAAAAAAAACTTATAAACCTAATTTTTGAAAAGCACCAAATTAAAATTTTTATTTAAAAATAACTAAGTGATGATTTTTTTATTTTCAAGAAAAACCCTAAAGATTTTATGAAATATGCAATATTCTACATGATAAAACTTTTATATAGAAAAGATGTTTAAAACATTAAAAAAGAAAGAAAGAAAGAAAGAAAGAAAAAAAAAATTTCCTAATCATAGAAAAGATGTCTAAATCATAGAAAAGATGTCTAAACTATGAAAAAGATTTTTAAACCATAAAAAAAAATCTAAATTATAGAAGAAATGTCTGAATCATAGAAAAGATGTCTGAATCATAAAAAAGAAACCTAAACTATGGAAACGATATCTAAACTATGGAAAAGATATCTAAACTATGAAAAACTATGGAAAAAATGTCTAACCATAGAAAAGAAGCCAATTAAAGATTTTTTTTTATTTTATCAATATCAAAATGATTTCTTAATTTAGAAAAATTACATATTTTATCGTCGCCCCGAAGGTGTCTACGTAGGGATCAGACGATCGTAGTTCTTTCCAAAAAAAAACTTTAGTGTGTTGATTTATTTTAATTTTGAAAACCGTTCAAGTTTATGTTTTAATTTATTCGGTTTATGAAAAAAAATCTAGAGGGGTCCTAACTCTTGAGTGTTATTGTTTTATAAAAAAAACTTCGCTAAAAGTCCTAAAATTTTGAAAAATTCATTGACTTTGTTTCTAAAAAAACGAGTTTTCTAAGTGGGGATTCCTAGAAATATAATACTAAGGAAAACATCTAAGTTAAAATGTATATCTATATTATTGTTACATAACCACCTAAAATATAATATTCTTAACCTAAAATATTTACATATATGCTATGTTACAGGACTAAAAATCCAAATAATAATAATATACTATAACAATAATAAATGAATAATTAATTAAATAGTAAAAATCTGATGAAGATCGAACCTGATGTTATTTGGGCAGTAACTATGCGTTTGGTTAGCAATAGCAGATTTGGGTTGGCGAGACGAAGCTAATAGGCAGCGACGCGTAGCGGTCATTAGAGTTCAAGGTGTGTCTGTCGTCATGGACGTTGCTGCTGCTGTTCGTGTGCGAGCAGATGTTGGAGATGCTGGAATGATCGTGGATTGCTGCGTGGAATTTGTGGACCGCTGCGTGGAGTAAAGGAACAATGGAGTTGTCGTCGCTGCTTCGTGGCCGATCGTAGATGGGGATTTGGATCACGTTGCTCCTGACGATCGGTGGAATTTAGATGTCGTCTTGCTTTCCTAACAATCAGTGCTTTGTGGCCGATCGTGGATGGGGATTTGGATCACGTTGCTCCTGACGATTGGTGGAATTCAGATGTCGTTTTGCTTTCCTAACAATCAGTGCTCTGCTTTCGGATGAAGCCAATCCTTTTTATATATATTTTTTTTATGAAGCTCATTATCCCCCTTCACGTTGTGGTTTCTTTCTTTTTATAAAGTCCAAATCAAATCTTAATATATCTGATTAAACTAGATTCATATCTGATTTACTTAGACTCATACGACTTGATTAAATATGAATCTTTTGCAAAGATAGAAAAATAAAGATATTGGTGCCTATTGAAACTCAAACCCGTGACCTCCAATTAAATCCACTCAAATACTCCACTGCTTATCCGTTAGACCATTGACCTGTTTCTTATCATTCATTACCATTAAATTATATTTAAACTATCCGAATCCCTAAATTAAAATTTTTAACTAAACTAAAATTAACATTAACATTAAACTAATTATTCCTAATATAAATTATTTCCTAAAAATCTACGAAATCTTTATAATTTTTCCTTTTCTTATTTTTTTGGTATTTTCATTATTTGTTAATTTTTATTATTTTTCATTTTTTTGAATTAGGACTTTTTTTTTTGTAAAAATAAAAATTAAGACTTATGGAGGGGCAAAAATTAGGTGTCTACAATGCTAATAAAATATTTATACTTCATTTGTAAAATAAAATTTAATTTATTTAATGCGTACATAAAATAATAGTTTTAGGACTATAAAATTGGAACCTTAAATTAAACTTCTATTTTATAGGGTATACCTTAGAATAAGTCTGAAATTACTTGAAGTTTAATAAATTGAGAAATTTTCTACTAAAGCGCTATTTTCATTGACACAACTTAAATTATTTTACTACTTTATTAATTATTATATTAACTTAACTGGGGTGTTTCAATGACATTTGTTTTTTTTGCATGTATTAAACTTTTTTTTCCCACGATAACTAATAACATTAAATTCATTAATTAAAATCATATCTAACTAAATAAATTCTCTTGAATTACTATTTTCTATAAGTAATACCAAAAAAAATAATTACATTATTTATATGACTTGATTTGGTAAACTTTTTACAAAATTTTACGAAAATGAATGTGAATTATTAAATAATTTATATTCAAAATTATATTCCTTTTTTCCTTTTTAGTGTTACTAATGTAACAATAATATAGAGTGGCTATGAATAGAAATAGTACAATACTTATATTTATGTTGAGTTGCTCTTTTTACTTAACTTGTAAATCTATTTTTTTATAAAAACAAAACTTGCATAAGTTTTATAGATTAATGTAATTTTTTTTTATAAATTAGTAGTTAATTTTCATTTAATATGCACAAAACTTACGTTTTATATGTATAATAAAAACGTAAAAAGTTAGTTCTTTTAATTTCTTATGAAGTGTATCTATTACTCTTAGATTTTTTTAAATGAATTTTTCCATCCTATTAAGTTTTAGGAATTATTGTAGGTCAAATCATTAATAAGATCTTTATATATATATATATGCAATATAATTATGATGGTAAGCAAATATTCTCCTATCGATAGTTCTAATATTGACTTATTAAAGTAAGTTCACCTCCCTTAATTTATGATCTTGGATTCATCCCAATTATTGACTATTGACCCCTATGCAATATCCCATTGGATTTATTTTCATTGCATATATGTGATAAACAATTATAATTAAATTATACATAAAAACAACTGGCCATGGTGATGATGATAATCTAGTGGGTGAAGAGATCCATTGTTGTATATAGGAGTTATGGTGAAAAATACATATTCATATAGTTAGGAATATGATGATTCTTGGAATAAAAATGTTATCTTACATTAAGTTATGCGATAATGTTATTAGTGGAGGTAGCCAAGTAATTTTATTTCTGAAGGTTATTTATTTACTACCAAATTATATATTTATTATAACGGTTGGGGAGCAAAAATTGAATCTCATTCATACCTATTATAAGATTCTATTGGAAAAGAGTAAAGTGATTGGACTTTGTGCAAGTACATCGTTGGCTTGTAAGAGAGAACATGGTGAAGGGAATTAGGGTATTATCGACGTGATTACCTCGATACTTAAGTCAATGGTTAGTTGTAGGGAGATAAAGTGCTTAAAGTAGACTGAGTGCGTAAAGGAGTTAAGGTGAGTTACTGTCATGACTTAAGGGATGGCCTAGTAGTAGCAGGTGTCGTATATTATACAAAGAATTGTAGATTAATTATCTTTTCAATCGACAATCCTTTATAAGACATATAAGGCTACTATTACAACTATCAAATCACAAGTTATGCAGGCATAAGTAATACAATCACATAGCTATAATAACATGACTATCAAATTATAAATATCACATATATATACATTACATATACTAAGTCTGTTATATGCTAGATAGTAAATTAGTAATACGTTGTATCACATAATAAGTTCTAAGATCTAATTATAGTAGTAGAAATATACTCTCATCTCTAATTTCCTGCTTACACCAACCAGTAGATGATCCATTAACCTTAGGCATCTGTGGCTTAGATCAACGAATAGGTCCCCCTGCATAAGTAATCTATTGGGGTGTAAGCTAAATAACTTAGTGAGATATCTCTTAATCATACTACAAATAAGTTATTCAACAATTAAGTTCAAACATATGAATGTATTCTCATACAGGATGCCAAATAAATATATGCAGGTGACTAGGTACTGCATCCATCTTAAATTTAACGCCCTCTAAAATCAAGATTGGAGTATACGCAGCACCAGTTAGATTCGGGTATTATATCAGAACTTACTTTACTACGAAACTTTACGTTTTGCATTCAAATAAATAAATCTTTTTATTTTAATCAAAAACTAAGTTTTAAGTATAATTGTGAGTGAGCTCTCGTAGTTCACATTTACCTTTAAACGGAGGCCTCTAAAATTGATCCTTAGCCAAGCGGTTGGCACCTCTAACGTCTAGTAATCCCGTAGGTTAGGGTAAGATTATATCGTTTGTATGCATTGTACTTAAATATTATAATCAAAATTTAAAATTAACCTTCGTATGACTTTTCGCTATTTTTGTGTGATGTAACTGTTGAAATTAGTTATGTAATGCATAATTATGCATGTTTCGAATTAGTTAGTCTAAGTCTAATATCATTAAGTTTGATTATTATGCAATCAATCAGAATCATAGGCAGATCAACTTCTATTGAAGTCACTATGTAGCAAACAATACGTTATCATATTTTAAAGAAATTTCATATCTAACAAACAATATCATATACATGTATAACCTAGCCCCATATACATATCCAATTATTAATATCAATAAATGTTCACTAACTATACATACAAACATATATGGAATCATTAGGATTTCTCACATAGCCATGGTCGATGTCAAGGATCATAGTAATATGTGGGCAGATTAGTTTCGATCTTAGGATTACTTGACATTTAGGAGATAAAAAAATAATAAGTGTTTGAGTTAAATAACTAAACTATTTATACATTTAGTATTAACTACTTAAATTAACTATTTATTCATATGAAATGCTCGGTTAGAGTTTTTTCGTTAATCGCGGATAACTTTTTCAATTTAATTCTGATTTTTAAGAACTTATTATCCATTTTTATTGTTTTCGGATGTATTTTCTCATAGCAAGGTCTATTTTAGACGTTGTAATCCGTATTTTTTATTATGATGTAAAAATATGGTGAATTTTACTATTTTGACTTAAATAATTATAATTTACTATTTTAAACTTTTCTTTACCTATTTATGAGTTAATAAATATCCAATGTTTATATTTTGTAATTTTCTTATTTTTGAGTTCATTTTATCATAGTTTTTGTATTTCACCATTTTTAAGCTTTAAAACTCATTTATTTTATTTTTGGCTATTTTAATAATTTCCTAATTAATTAATTATTTTATTTTTATTTTTAATTACGATTTTTAATTAAAATTAATTATATGTAAACGTGGCAACATGGATATGTGCTATGTGTCATTTTTGAAATTTGTATACTTTCAATATTTTTCCTATTTTGTATTTTTATGTAATATGTATATAATTATGTTTTATTAAATTTTGCAAATTAATTATTCTATTTTCTTTAAAACCCATGGCATATGTTTATGTATATATATTATCTTACTTTATTTATTAATTTATTATTATAATATATTATACATGTATTATTTAAGTATACCTATATATTGGTATATATTATACTATTAATATACGTATTTTATATGTACATTATACTTATGTAATATAATAATATGATTCTAAATATACTACATATACTATACGTATGTATATGCATACGATATATATATATACTTACATTTTTATATTTTATACATATATACTTATATGGCCATATTTACATATATATATATATCTATTGAAAATACTTAATATACATAATATAATGTACAAATATATATGCATATACAATCATGTATATATATATCTATACAATGAAAATACATAATAGAAATACTATTGTATACACATATATATATGTACTGAACATATACCATATTATACATATACTATACTATATTAGTATTTTTGTACTTTATACATACATAAATATATATATATATTTTCGGTGACATGATTGTACATGTATATACGTAATGAAAATTATACAAACATAAATATACATATATTATACACGCATATCTATATATACACACATAGTCTTTTATGCTACATATTGTATAATTAATATAACATGTATGTATACATGAACATACTTTAGTATTTGTACATATATATATATATATATATATATATATACATAAGGAAATACAAACCTTACATATATTTCTATTACATGACCCTATATCATATATAAATTCTACAAAATACATGTATGTAAAAGTATACATCAAGATGATTAATAAAAATAAATATATTACACATACTCCTTATCTATTTTTCCTTAGCAAAATTGGATGAATAAAAGATGACAAGGCTCCTTCTTTAATTGTTGTCATGAAATCAAAGGAAAATTGGAAAAGAAAGGAGATGTTTCACGGTTGAAAAAGGAAATAAGGAGTAGTATTGTTTGTGTTTTTATGTTAGGAAAAGATGTATGTTTACTTCTTGTTCTAGTTGTGATGCATCAAGGGAAAAAAATAGCAAATGCTGTGATTAAGAAAAGAAATAAAAGGAGAAGAGAACTAAGATAAGACATTCTCATTAATTGACAAGACAAAACCCTTATCCCTTAGATTTGTTTTGTGCAAATAAGTATCACATGGTGAAAATGAACTCACACATCATCAGTTGAAATATTTTGGAAGTGGGAATGTAGCAAAAAAATCTAGAGAAGAAGAGAAAAAGGAAAAAAAAAAAAAATAAGAAAGAAAAATTAAGAATTTCCAAATATAAATCATAAAATAATAATTGAAATTTATTAATTAAATTGTTACCTGTTATATTTATAATATTTAAAAGTTATCTTGACGTGTTCATTAACAATTTTATGCAATTAGGCGTATTAGTTGATAATTGTATTCGATTAAGGTTTTATTACTACTGGATAAATTTATTCGATGTTATAAGCTTAAAGTTATAGTTTTAGGGTTTTTATTAAGTTCAAGTTTAAGTTCAATCTTGGTTTTTATGCGTATATAGAGTTTAGGGTTTTTGTACGCGATTGAGGTTTTGATCGAAATTTTAGGGTTTTTATTACCTATAATATATTCAATTTCATAATTTAATAAAATTTTTATCATACTTAATCTTATTGACTTGTGAGATTATCTTGAGCATACGAATCGACTTTATGGTTTAGATCGATAACTTTACAGGGTTTATAGTTACCATTGAGGTGCCTATGCTATTTATAAAGGAGGGCCATTGTGAAATTAAGAGCATGTTTAACACGTTGGCACATCCATAGAATTTATGTAATGGGATTATACAAGTTGGAGTGTTCTGATATTGTAGGGATATGATTGTTCAGTAGGTCTTAGACCCTTATTTACTTGTATTGTAACCGTTATGATTGCCTTGAAGCTAATGCAGTCGTCAGTGGGTAGTAGATCTTTGTTTAGAGACTCTTCAGCTAGGTTGGTTGCTAAGCAAATTAGATCAGACACTAGTGGATCACATTGATTTTAGGCTTATTTAGATTAGCCCAAGGCTTAAACGAGTTAGCGTAGACCTAAGAAACTTATATCCAAAATCTCTTATCAATAATACCATTAGGAGAATAATATTTATATCATTAGATTGTAACAATATTGACTTATTAGCTAAATTTAATGGATAAATTTTAGGGAAAAATGTATAAAACTCCTCTAAACTTTTATAAATTAACAAATAACCCTCATAACCCATTTAAACTTTAATTTTGGTATGTTAATATTCCTAAATTTTGATTTTTTTGTGTAAATATCCCTTAAACTTTGATTTTGGTGTGTAAATACTTCCTAATTAAAGGGCTTATTCTGAACTTAGGAGGTTATTTACTAATTTATGAAAGTTTATACAGATCAAAAATTATACTTTGAAAGTTTAGGGGAGACAATCCGTATTTGAATAAAAGTTTAAGGGTGTTTTATGCAATTTTGTCTAAATTTTAAGCTGAATTTTGAGAAACACATCATCTTTAGTATCGGTTGGATTTAACAGGAATGTTAAAACTAAGTGGCCAGAACGCATTTTCGATAGCAGTAAAAAAGATGAGATCCACAGTGATGGCAATTGATGTCCTCAATGTGGACAAAATCGTTTCTGATTTTATTAACATTTTCCACTCTCAAGGTAACCTTTTAATGATGAAAAGAAGGATGACAAACACCTTCTCTTCATAGTCATATATGTACACAATGTTTTGAGATATAACCAAAAATTTTCATCACGTCCATAAAGCATATGAGTTAATATAATGCAATCACAATATCCTTTAATTGATTACATTTCTTCCTTTTGCAAAATCTAATTTTCAAAAAATGACTCGCATAAAGAGTCAGGCAATGAAAATGGATACGGAATACTTTTAAGACAAGCATTAAGAATAACGAGGATTAAGAATGAAAAAAACCTATGATAAGAGTCCTCTATATTTATACAAAAAGAAAAAATCAATTAAATTCTCTATATTTTAATTACATTGTTTAAATCCCTCAATTTATGTCACAATTCAATTATATTTTTCATGTTTAAAGTGATTTATTTAACTTCTTTATATTTGTATCTACACCAATTAAGTCCCTCGTTTTGTACTTCCCCCGATGTATGGCTAAATATATAATGTACTTATGTTGTGCCAATACGAAACATCAATTGAATATACGTTTCAGTTAACAACAGACAAGTAATTCAATCTCACATTTTCCATCTCAAAATGACCTTTTTACTTTTTCTTTTGGCAAGAAAAAAAAGATCCTTTTTATCCGTTTGGACTTGAATATATCCTACTGTAGCTTTTCCATTTCTACCTACTTTATGATTTCTTTATGCAAGTAAAGCTAATAAAACAAACAAATAAATAAATAAAAATCTGCTAGATTACCAATAAAAGAGACAATCTATTTGGGGATTTGGGTCATGGCATAGAATGTGGGGTCGCACATGAGCAATGTGGGTGGCGTGGACAGAGCCGTGCTTCCGCGGTCGGCACTCATCACCACCACCTAATTTCAATTCCACCAATCATTTCATCCATTATAGTGTTGGGTGCATTCATTGTCACCTCTGACATCTGCAAGCCGTGAAATTTATTAAGTAAATACATACTTCACACTACCATACATTCTCTATCTAATTTGTCAGCTAGCGTGATACAATGGGAAAAAAAAGGGCCTATTTCTGCCAACACAATAAACCTCAAAAACTCATTAAATCACTAAAAAAAGGATTATAACGTATACCGCAATCAACAAATCGCTGTTTTCATTGTCACTGCCATAACAAGCCATGTCTTCAAGGGTTTGATGCTCCGCTTCGTCCTCAAATGTCTAAGTGTTTTTACATACAACTTCCTCCTAGGTAGGGAACTCATTGGGAACTAATTCAATTAAGAAATTAGGGATTTCATCATGATAAGTCAACGTACTATAAGTTTGAAGCATTTCTCTATGCTATACATGGCGTTGGATAACCTCAATGGAGTACTGTTCCATATTTAGGTAGTGTCAATAGGGACATTGAACGTGGACTAGACTTTTGTGTTAATTGCAACACAACATGAAGGAATCAATCCCTTAATTCTCTTGATGCACTTGTTGGTTATGTAATTATACATGATGTGTGACGTTCTCTTTAACATCCTACACATTGAATCGATTTATTTCTTTTTCTTTCCACACTATTTTTCTCTTTACTGTTCCATATCAATAAAATATTTTCTAACTCCTTATGCCTCCTCCTTAATTGTAATAGTCTTCTTTCATGATGTGCCCCTTACTTGTTGGATGCCAATAAAAACATAGAAACTTCCATGGTAGAATGCCATGACTCCAAACAAACGCAATATTGAACCATGTTCCTAAACTAGTAGGTCACTGTTGTGTGATCTAGTCTTTGAGAAGTTTGAGATGACTGGAGCAAAGGGATTTCCCTACCTACATCCGTAAGACCCTCTACCTCATCATCTCTAATCGCGTTGTCTTAATTGAGGCTTGCAGCTTGGTCACTACTTTGCCTATTTGGTCATTACTTTGGCTTGCCCTATGGTTTGCATGGCGTTTTATAGCCATCGCATCAATCGGGGTTATAATAATTGTCTTGTGGCATTGGGACCCCCTTCATCCTTAGAATGCAGGTAATCAAAGGCCCATTATTTAAGGCCCTTCTTAAGTTTTGAGTAACCGATATTCTAATCATAGCCCTAAAACTATATAAGTAGACGTCTAGTTTCATATCTCCACATAGAGATGTCGGTTGCATTTGTAGATTTCTTCCTCCTTTTCCTTCTAGTAATTAATTAACCTTATTTAATTACATTTCCAGTTTCTCTCCAACTTCCATACTTAGTAAACTTAAAAAATCAAAGTTAGTTAAGTAAGACGATTGAATGGAGGGTTAAATATAGGGTAAGGGATAGCAAATAGAAAGATTAGTTAACTAGAATTAAATGCTCAGTAATTGGTATTTGCATTCAATATTGGACTTGAGATTAAGGAAACTTAATTTCAAGTTGAAAAACCCATTTTAGGTATGTAATTACCATGATTGTAATGTTTGTGCACGTTATGTTAGGAATCAATGAACCTAATACATATTTGACCGTTAATAAATGTGTTATTTGTGCTTGGCTATGGTAAATGCATTGAGAGTACTAGTAATTGGCATAACAGCTCAATGATCTATATGTATTATTGTCTCAAGTGGAGTTGTGCGTCAAAGTGATGCAGGTAGATTTATACTTCAAGATGTTGGAAGGTACACAACATCATGTGTGTGTGTATATACATATGTATGTATTGTAGGGTTATGAGTTATTCTAAGTCTTGGACCACTAAAACCATACTGTATTTTGATACCTATAGTGAAATATAACAGATGATTGATTGTGCATAAATTATTATGTTTGCATGTGTGCTTGTTAATTGTAGCATCTGCATGTGCTTTTTAGTTTTTATGTATGAGGCTTTAGCTCACCTATTGTGAGAGTTTTTTTTAGTTGCAAGTACTACTAACGATGTTGGCCATCATATGACTATGTTGATAATCTCTTTTATAATTATAGGGATGATATGAAGTATGTCTTTTACGATGAGTAGTTGCAATGGGATGCTGTTAAATAGCTTTATAATTCAGTTATTATGTGTACGTTAGGAGATTAGACTTCCCTTATGGTGGTGTTTTATGATTAAGTTAGTTTGTGTTCATTATACCTTATGTCAAATTATTGTTTAATCGATTTAGACTCCAGTTTAGACTCTTGAATTGTTTTCGAATCTTGTAGTTTGAGTAAGACTCTATAGAGCCACTTCATATTTGTAAGCTTATGGAGATTTGTCTTTAATGTGGGATTTATAGATATTAAAGTTAAATGTATGGTTGTTAGATAAGTATTGAGCCTTTACATATCCTTATCAAGGTGACATATGGCAAGTTGTTATGGTTTAGGTTTTGGAGCATTGTGGTGATGATACTTGTACTGTAGAGACAGGGAAAGAGTATTCACTATGACTTTTATATAGACTTTGTCAACAAGTTCTGTGCAAACGATTATAAAGAATCTAAAAGTGAAAATTCTCATACTTTTCAACACCAATTACAATATTTCTATGCATTCTTCTTCTTCCTTTTTCCCCCTTCTTTTGGCATTTTGACAAAAGTTAAATATCGTTTGTGATTGGTATAATTTGAGTCCACTTGCCACATTCCAAAGTTTATACTTTAGGAGCTATTGGAAGCAAACATCACTTTGAGAAAATAGATATGCACTTTTTTTTCCCCTTTTTTGGTGAACCATAGTTTTATTTATAATAAATGAGAATTTCCCACTGTTTAAGAAACACTGGGAGTATAGTATCTCTTACAAAGTTCGATTACATCGGTTTCTAGTAACCCACAGGTATGGAATTAAAAAATTGTATACTATTACTTAAACTAACACCTACCTTAGATAACAAATCTACCAATAGATATGCAAGTTGCATACAAAAAAATCAAAGTTAAAGCCTAAAATTCGAGAAACTTAATTGTGAACTTCTCAAACCAAGTACAAACCTGCTTTCTTTGCTAACATCAACACCGAATTTAAGAGACAAGGAACTATTTTCATGTGATGATGTGAACTCTAGATTCCATAATCAAGTATTATTGGCAAATAAACTATGGCTAAGCATAAAGTAGTCATCCATAATTCTATATTATATATTTCTTTACCATTTGTAATTTTGAAAGTAAGCCTAACTTTGAACTAATGCTAATTATAACTAAAATTAATTGAAAAATGGTACATTTGAGGACATCGAAAAATATTACATATCTAATGGAGTTGGTTCATGGGATTTGGATTATTTCAATTTCCTACTCTCTCAATTTTCTTAATGTACCTTATTTTTCTTAATCCATAGGTAGGATTTGGTGGAACCTGGGATAAAATAAGGAAATAGAGAGAGAATAGAAAACCCAAAGAATTTCCTAATTTGTGACATCATGAAAGTTTCATTGGATTAATATTTACCACTATCTATGCCAAAATATGATTGAATACACATACACATACTCTTTAAATAAAATTAACTTTCAATAAACTAGTGGACATGGGCAAATGGGATCAATTAGGACGATAGTTCACTTATTTCCTCTTCTTTTCATGCACGTTCAAATGGCGAAGATTATAAATTAGCAAAATGTATGTTGATTGTATTTAGACTTAATCACTTTATGAAGATTTATAACATTATAATACAAATAATAAATTTACATTGAAATTGGTGTTTTAATAATAATAGACATATTGAATAATCTAAAATATAGAAAGGATTTTTGCCCAAAGAAAAAATATAGAAAGGATTCTTTCTTTTTTAAACCAAAAAAAAAAAAAAAAATTGCATAAGTCATCGATGAATAATTAATAAGTTGTGTATATATCCCTATTTATTACATGTTGGCTAGCATATCCATACTAATAATAAGGGAAAAGGAAAAAAGAATAGTTAAATAAAAATCTTGCACAAAATCTCATTGAGTCTTTTCTTTCTCCTTCATTTCCATTTTAGAAAGTTGCTCTCTCTCTCTCTCTCTAAAAGTTCTCCCACGAGCATATTCTTTCCACACAAAGCCATTTTCTACTCATTTTTCTTCAAAAAAATTGAAGATTTTGCACGGGAACATAGTGAACAATAATTCTTGGGGAATTTTTTTGGAAAATAATACCAAAATCTCATGATCTCCTCAATTTCTCTTTCTAGAAGTCGACAATTCAAAAGGTAACATTTTCTCCTCTTTTGATCAATTTTACAAACATGTAAATATATGAAATAGGATTGTTGTTAAGAATGTGATGGTTTATTATTGTGTAGATTAAAATTTTTTACGTTTTGAATTGTATACATTAGTTTATTATACATGTACATGTAACATGTAACATGTGATGTGAGTAGACTTATATAATATTAATGCAATTGGTTGAGTTAGTTAGTTTTTATATGAATAAAACTGTTAGGAAATAACTAATTGTTAGGAGCATTCTTCTTATATTAAATTTGTTTGCTGTATTAGTAGTTATCATGATTGTGTGGTTCCACATATAAGATACGGGTTATTTCGGTGTTGTAAGTTTTACTGGGCTGATGTAATGTACAAGTGAGAATGGATAACATGAGGGTAGTTTGCTACATTGGAGGAAACATTGTAGAAGGGGAAGATGGGGTGTGCTCTGATAGGCATCCGATAACAATAGTTGGGGTATCGATAGGAGAAATTTATGATCAGTTGGTTGGCTTGATATATAATTGGCTTTGGGTTGACATGACAACTCACCAGGTCAATTTGATTTATAGATGTCCCTTTATAGGTGGGAATAGGGACATATTTTGTGCTGTACCTATAAACAACGATTATGACGTGCGATAATTAATGGCATCCTCACTAAGATGTAGTAGAGTAAGGCCTCAAGTCAAAAGTAGTAAATATCTAAGTTAATAAACATTAGTGGAGCCCATTTCAACCATTTGGCTAAAAAATTTCAAGCTTATGTTGATAAGGTGCTCATAATTATGACTTTATAAATTAGTATCGCAATCTTCAACAATTTATGTGGGATACTTAACCATGGGGTCTCACAATATCCCCCTCTTAAATACATGATGTTCTTGTCACAAGAACTCATAATTAGGCCTAGATCTTCTTTCCTTTTTAGTGTACGATTTGAGTCACCCACTATCTATAGGTTATTCTAGAAGTATGCAAGGAGTCACACTCTAGTGACACTCTCCACCTTCTTCGGACATCTTCTCTAAACTGGAGCTAGACTTGAATCATTCACTTACTAGTAGGTGGCTCACTCTGATACCATTTGTAATGCCTCAGGCTAAAGGTAATGAATAGCCAAACCAACAAACACTGATAGGCTTATTTCAATCACTCAGTCTAAAAGTTTCAAGATTGTGTTAACAAGGTGTTTATAACTATGGCCTTATAAACTACTATCACAAACTTCTATAACCTATGTGGGACACTTAATCATGGAGTCTCATAGCCGTTCAGTAGAAATATATGTTGAAGTTCATGAAATCAACATTCCCTTAATTGCTGAGTACGATTTTAGAGGGTATGATGGGAATAGGGTTTTAAGCAGAAAATCAAGTGTTTTAATCTTAGTTGGTTCCACACAATGATATACCTGCTAGCAGTAACATGCTTTGCTAGGTTAACATACTGATGATGACTGAATACAACAGGGACATAGATGTGGAGGATAAACTAGCTTGTGGGATCATTGATGAAGACTCAGATGATACCAATTCTAATCCTGATATTAGTTAAAGAGAAGAGTGGCTCTACGAAGTTGAAGAAGCTGAAGGGTTGAGTAGGAGAAACAATTGGAGGTAAGGGTTGACTACAAATGTGGACATAGTTGGGATGATAGAACCTATGCCATTCTATACGACACCAGTTGTTGTTGACCATGTATTGTCCAAGGAGAATGTAGACAATGGTGAGTAGAGCTTTAGTGATGAATTTAAGGGGGGATTGTGGTTCCTAAAAAAAAAAAAAAAACACTTAAAGATAGCAGTGAAAATGCGTCATGTTATGAACCATCACAAGTTCGTGGTAAAGGAGTTGAAGCTTAGTCTTTGGTCAATTAGATGTGTTGATTGGGAAAAGGGTTGCAAATGTAAACTAAGAAGCATGCTGGATGCTTCGTGATAACTAGGTTTGTAGGCCCACACATGTGCTTGAATCCTACTCTTAGTTAGGATCATTCTCAATTGGATTCAATAACACTGTCTAGATTTATTATTAAGGAAGTATAGGAATCGCCGAGTATTAAGATGAAACATATTCAAGCTACCTTTTGCAAGCAATATGGTTATACTATATACATAAAGAGAGTTTAGGAGACAAAGCACAAAGTGATAGAGCAAGTTTATGGAAGGTAGGAGAATTCATATATAGTGTTGCCATATCTTTTAAATGCCCTTCAAAAGGCTAATCTAAGTACTATGGTAGATTAAAGGTGCCGAGATAACAATACTACGGGTTATGTGTTCTTTAATAGAGTATTCTAGGTGTTTAGACCTTGTATCAAGGCCTTCATACATTGCGGGTGCATTTGGATTGTTTAATAGCTTCTTCATTGTCACTTACTTAGATATTCGAAATTAACTAACATGCTATTTTTTAGGCTTATGATTATCGTTGACAGTACATTTTTATATGGGAAGTACAAGCACAAACTTATTCTCGGACAAGTCTAATAACATAGTGCATTTGATGCTCCTCCCCTTTCTTTCTGACCTTAGTGTAGTTGGCTAATATACTTAGGGTGCTGCATGCTTGGTGTAGCTCTACTGCCAACTGTGCCTTATGTTACAGATGGATATAGGTGAGATTAGTAGTCCCTTTATCTTATTTTAGGCGTGGGCATGGGAGTACTTCTTATACATTGCTCCACTATGTAGTAGAATCATGGAAATAGTAGACGATTGCTTGTTGGTGAGTCGATGGGGTACCGAGTTTGATGTTACAGAGCTTTTCACACATGTCATCAACTAGTATAGGGATCTATTTGATTGCCAGCATCCACAACAGGTACAAAAGTTACTAACTATAGTTATATTTTCTTTTACGATGTTATGTGGCTAAATGTTCTAATTAGCTGATTTTGCAAGTCGTATGGATGCCTTACTCTCATGATGATATTGTTAGGCTCCTTACTTTCAACTATGCCGGTAGTGAATTATGGATCGTACAGTTACCCTTGATTTGCTTCTATGTGGTTGAGTTCTATTTCTTGGATTTGGTTAGATGACAGTTTAGAGGGATGTAGGGGATTCCTACTCCTATTGATATGTCCTAAGAGTTACATGATATAGACCTATGGGGTGGGACAAAGACAAATTGACTTACCACTCATGTTAGCTGGTTGAAACAATGGGCAGATTGACATAACATGATTGTTCCTATAGTATGACTTCTCGGTGTAGCTCCAAACTACAATGATTGGTTTCAGTAGGTCATTCGCTCTTGGGTATATATGGTACAGATTCAGCTTCATTCTCCTTAGCTAAAACTGTACCTCCACCTTTATATGCTAACAAATCTGTTATTTGTAACATGTAGGCATATTTCATTCATAGGTTACATCGAATGTCATATAAGGATATCACGGTAGAGCAGTTAAGAGTGGATACCATGATTTAGCAGCTAAGGGGTATTCACTTGAACGATGCACTAGGGTTGGTAATAGATATTGAGCAGGGTGGCTCTTTGCCTCATGATCCTTAGCAAGGAGGCACCATTGATTGCAAGGACCTAGGCAAGGTAGGGGTTGAGGGCGACGGTGGGTTGAATTCGACGTTAGGAACGATCTATCTCTAGAGCACCTGTTGCTAGCAACATCTCCTAGATTGCTTGGATTTGAGTTTTGGATACACTTCGTCGAGAAGAGCTCTGGTGGTCGGATCTTCTACATCTTCGTCATTAGAGAGACCTCTAGTAGTTAGGTTCGTACTCCCTTTGTACCTTTAAGGAGACTAGTTAGAGATCAGTACGATGATATGGCCAAGGGACTTACATAGGTACACCCTACTCCGGTCCCTATGCATACATCATACTTAGGTGCTTATACAGTTATGATGGGGCACAAATTACTCAATTGAATGTAGACCAAATGGTGCAGCCCTAGCCTGATGTAGATCCTTGGGATATTCGTCCATAAATGTATCGATGACACTGATAGCATTAGCTAGGCATTAGATGTAGACATTTGATTCTTACTTTCTAAACACTATATAGATATTTGAAAGTAGTATTAGAGCTTTCATAACGCTTTTATTGTGTTATTCCTATTCATAACTCCTAAACTTAAACGTTACTATAATATTTCGTATTACAAGTACATATAAGTTTAAATGGTTGTTTGGTATGCTTGCACCACTTTGTAAGGTGTCGGCTGTGTGAGGTTTAGGATGCTTAAGCTTTGTTGAAGATGAGGAGTTTGGATATTTTGATGTAGTTGGTATAAGTGAATGTATTATTGTAAATTAGGATCCTTCAGTTGTGTTAAAAATTATTATGTATTTCTATATTTAAAATCGCCTTTGGGAGAGGCGAATTTAGGTTGGAAGAGGTGGTTTTGGATTGAGCTAAAATTAGAAGAATCAAACTAAAATCGTAATATCAATTTATATAGATATAGAAGAAAATGTTCTCTATTAATTTAAAGGCCATACTTGTGGGATAGAAAAAGAGGAAAAAACTGAAGATTTCACTCACATAGTACTGAATAGAATTTGATATAAAGTATACTATTTCATTGAAATATTATTTTGAATTGAGCCAAAATTGCCTCTTTGTTGTATTCTTGAAAATATTTTTCTAAAAATGGTATTTTTGGAATTTTTTTCTTTTCCCTAACAATAAAAGGGTCGAAAAACCCTTTTTAGGGATTTTAAAATCTTAATTAACTAATTGATTAATCCTTGAACTTTTTATCGAGTAATATATGAAAAAACGCATATATTAGCAATTACTTCGGTAAAGGAATTTCTACTCTCATTAAAGCATATCATCATTATAAAGCACATTTGTCCACTTGATATGATATTATTTTATAGTACTTTTTGAAAGGTCCAATATATTAATGGGACATTAATAATCATCTTCAATTATATTCTATGATGTTTGCACATATTTCGTTAGCTAATTTTGATTAATTAAATACCAAGTTGAGGGCGAATAAGACAGAAATGTACAAATACGACAAAAATAAATAAGATAATGAAAATTTATTTTGACGCACGTATGGTACATATGTTATTGACTACTGTAGTTAAAAAAAAGTGAAAAGAAAAGCTAGATTATAAATTTATTACATATGGCAGAGTATACTTAATAGGATAGAAAAGAAAATTGGGATAAAAAAAATTTATTTTGGGTTTTATTTATTTTTTAGCTAACTACTGTTTACATTACGATTGTTATATTTTTTCAAAGAACCAAATTTCATTAATTAAAGCACATTAAAATACATTTACCAAAAAAGAAAAGCACATTCAAATACCTGTATAAATAGTACCGGCAACATAAAGCAAATGAAATTGGGTTCCGAAAATTCAATCCGTAAACGGATATATACTCTAGATAAATATGGATCACATTGACATGGAGCAAAATCTTGCACGATCACGAAACAAAACACATGGCTCTAGTTATGAAAGACCCATATCAGGATGATAAGCAAAATAGAAAATACGAACAATTCAAAGAGAATCTAAATTTGAAAAGATATGATTTTGATGCAACTTTTATTCATTAATGGAAGAGTGACTGAAACTTTCAAATATGAATTAAGACGTCCTTTTTAATTGTAATAGTTGCATAGTAAGAATAGCGGTTGGATGGAGCAAACGACCAAAATACAATGATCGCCACCCCTAGATTTTCTATGAGCAAGAACTCTAGAAGAGAAGAGGGAGAAAGAGAGAAAGAAAGAATCATCTATATATTACAATTGTTTTATCCCATTAAAAAAGTATTAATACCATTGAATTATAAGTGCATTCATTCTGTCGATTTTAATTAGTTTTCAATGTTTAAATGCCCGCTTTTGCCGGTCAAATTCCACTGGATCGTAATCCCCCACACGTTAATTAATACTGATTACATTGCCAGATCAATCACGCTTTATTTTGGTAATACTGCACCATCTCGACTGTTAAAGGAAAAGAACGAAAGGTCCTAACAATAATAATAATAAAAAGACCTAAAGAAAAGTGAGACTAGGTACAAACAGATAAGGGCCGTTGTTTTCTTTCATCTTTGATTTTTTTAAAGGTTGGCTATGTATAATTTCAGTATTTATCATCTGTGAGAGACTAAAATAATTTTGGTGCTTTGCTATAGCGACAACCACTTATGCTAGATGATACACTATCATAAGAAATAATCTCGTCTTGTTTTTTCTATTTACAAATCTTACTTTTACTGTGTTTTGTGAATATTTGTTAATATATTAAATAAAACTTTTTACGATTGGTCATAAACTTGGCGCTTCGTATAAGAAGATATGATATCTACAATGATAAAAAAAGTTTCATATCAATTATGAAAGAGAGTCAATAATGATATATTTGATTATCTTCATAAGGATGAAAAGGAATTACTATTTATTTCCTACAAATTTTTTCATATATTTGGTTAATTGAATAACTATTCTATATAATTATTATTACTACAAAATAGAGAATTATAATTCTTTTATAAAATTAAAGAAATGACGATGTTTGATCTTTTATATTTATTTACTTACCTATAAGATCTTAAAGGAACACTATAAGGAATATCTATTATGTTTGTACTCTATTCCTTAATTATTATAGTGCTTAGCTTATTTCATACTGCACCAAATGTGTTATAGTAGCTTATAAGATTAACAGAATAAATACCAAATCTATAATAGATAGGGACTTTTTTCGAGAATGAAAATATTCATTAGTCAAACCTATCAGCTTCCCGATCTAGTATTAGAGAGCGATCGCAGATTGTGGCAGCACTTTTGAGTTTTAGAATATAATTAAAAAGCATCAATTATCCACTGGTTTTAGACCTTCCATAAATATATAATAATTAATGTTAGCAAAATTGTAAAAAATTTTGTAACTATCCTAAACATTATAATGTTAGACGATATATAACGTGTGATACGAGACGCCTGGCGTGTTACGAGTAAAGCGTTAAATGAAAAATCATTTAATAATCGAGAAAAGAAGGAATTTACATGATGTGTTGTTCGTGATATAGGTGATGTCGTCATCACTGAGCAAGTTTTTCTGATTTTCGATATTATTTAATATTATAATGATACTATAGTCTAAACTGAGTTAGTTCCATTTCACGAGATGTATGACTTTGGAAGTGTGGAAGGCTGTATGCATGCGTGTTTGGCCGTTTGTGAATACTTATGACTTTTGACGTTTTGAGATAGAAGTGATGACGTTGTATTATCACGTAATTTTTTGGGGAAATGGAGAAAATTAATACTTTTATAATTCCTTAAAATATGCTGGTTTTGATGAATCGATTATGAATACTGGTTTTGAATTGAATCGGCTAGGTCTAGGCATAGGTTTGCTGGTCGGGTCTAAACCGTGATTCGGTTTAAAACTGCCCTACCAGATCTAAGATTTGGCATGGACTGATCGTACGAGTTGGACCGATAGGGTTGATCCGTCGTGATAATAGGTTCAAGTTAGGTGAACTTCCAAAACCCGTAGACTCATTGTCGACTTAAAATAAATAAATAAATAAATAAATGGTGAAATAAAATAAATAATAATGAAAATTAAATTTTTTAACTAATTTCATGTAAATAGGAAAACAATTGGTTCCTAATAACAAAATTTAATACGTTGCTATTCATACAAAAGTAATAAATTTAATTTTAAAAATTTATGTGATTTGATATATATAGATCTTTATCAAAAGACTAATCTCAGTTTTAGGAACGTAGAACTAACTTTTGTTTTTTAAATTTTTTTGTAACCTTTATATCTTTTGTCTTATATTATTAATATGATAATTAAGTTGAATATAACTGTATATAAATAAGTATATATCTTAAAATAACTAGTTTATAAAATGAACTAAAAATAATATTTATCTCGTGTTCAAATAATTTTAATTTGAAATCTAAAATTTAATTTACATTTTTATTTTTAAATTAATTTTTTTTATAGAAAGAAAGTTCGCGGATCTTTAAACTGTTGAGTTGAATCGACGAATCTAAGAAACCGGCTTGTAGACTGATGTTATGAGTCTGGTTCCCTATTTTAAAAACTAGGAATTGATAGGTCTAGGTCAGTTTGGAACTATGCTTAAGTCTAGATCGGTTAACAAAATATTGGTTTTGAAATGAATTAGTTATGATGATAATAGTTGATAGAAGAAGAAGACAAAAAAAGCCTTAAAAGACGCCATGTAACATAATTTCAAAATTGCAATATTGTTTTGGAAATGAATTATCTTAGTTTACTTCTTGTTACGTTTTTCTTAATTTACTTATTTAAAATGTTGAAATTATAAAGAAAAAAATTGATATAATGATGTCATCATATGCTATTCCAAAATTCTATATAATTTTAATCTTGATTTATAAATTAATTGAAAGATGAAAAATTAGGAGGATCCAAATGCTTTTAACTTTGATAAGCTAAAATAGTGCTATTTTGATTTCACCTGTGCCCGTTCCTTTCTTTTCTAGAACTTACAATACCTGTTCAAACAATTTGCAAAATAAACTGACACTTTATGATCCATATTTGTATATACTGTTTCCACAATTTATTCCATCACATTCCTATCTTCTACGCATTCCAGAATATTCCTAATACCCCATTAATAACATTTTAACAAAAATGAATCATTGATCATGCTAAAGTAACCAATAATCGCAAATACATATGAAAGGTAATCATATATCTTTCAATTCATTTGCATTAAGTTTTTCCTGATGCAATTTATGCGCCAAAAAAAAAAAAAAAAAAGGATGAAACCAAAAAGAGAAAACTATGTTTATGTCTATCCCCTCCTTTCCCAGGATGTTCTCATCAGTTGATCATCTAACTGACTGTAAGATACTAATTGGTCCATATCTAACCGTGTAATCTTTAAAATTGAGTATTTATATTTAAATTTTTTTTTAGAAAGAAGAGTATATTTAGACTCATATATGACTACTCTATTGTCAAATTAAAAATTTTTAATGGAAGTATTTTTTAAAATTTTATCTAAGGATAAAATTATAAAAAAGGTTTAAAAATATATTTTCCAAGATTTAGGATCTAAATTTTAAATACAACATATAAGGTCTTACATGCACATATAATGCTATATTTACACAATTTATCCTAAAAGGTTTGGTTTGGATGCCTGCATATTTTATCGACATTCCAGCCTGTCTTTCAAAAAACTATTACTACAAGCTCAAAGTTTTTGACTGAAAAAAAAAAAAAAAAGTTCAAAGTGGAATACCAACTGTACATTTCGTTCTGAGATCAATCGGTTCGTCAAAAAAAAAAAAAAAAATGTAGCTAATTTCACCGTAGAATTTCCATACATGTTGTTTTCAATATACAAATAAGTATTTGGTTGAGTTTCCCCAGCTGCATCATGGGTCTCTTCGTACCTTTTTGATATCTTTGACCTGATAACTATTTATTATGATAGATCTAGTTTTACACGTAATTTTTGCTTGTATTCCATTTTAATATTTGTTTGAAATTGACAATGGTCCCGTTATTGAATGCTTTAAAAAACTTGATGAAAAACTTTTGGGAAAATTATATATAAATGTAGTCGGTGTTTTTATACTGTTACAAACAATTGATTTGTGTTATTATTTTCACTAAACATAGGACTTGCATTTTTTGATATTTGTTAATTTTATTAAGGACATGTGTTAACATCTTTTTTGCCTATAAATGATTGACTAAATAAAATGACACTACTAAGATATTAATTTATATAATTTAATTTAAAAATGAATTAAAAGAGAAAATTAAAATTAAAAAAGAAAGGCGAAAATCATCTTGTTGCCACTACAAGGCTTGTAAATTGAATCTTTTCTCCAAAGATTGGGGTAGCAAGGTTGCCATGAGCTTGATAAGTGTTAGACTTTATTTTATTTTCGCACATGTGTTATATAGCTATATATATTGTTCACTCTTGCTGATGTGATAAGATAACAAATTCTGTTTCCATAACTGTCTAGCCAACTTCTTTCCTTTTCCACTCTCTCTCTCGATCTTTCCTTTATCACCGTCACCTCCATTGTTACAACTTGCTGTGTTACACAGAACATACTTAATTCTATCATGGTATTAGAGCATTAAGAATTCATTCTTACTTGTTTTATTGAAGTGTTTGTTTTCTCTGGCTATGTCACTTTCACCTTTAGAAGATGTTTCCTTGCTACTCTATATTCATCACTCGAATGGTCAAAATTTTGTTTCAATCATGCCTCTTTTAATTGGATTGAATTACAACAACTAAAGCAGGTCGTTTCTTTTGGCTCTATTGATTTGTAACAAAGTTGGTTTTGTTGATGGATTAATCAAAGCACCAGAATCAAAGGATAAGTTGTTTTTGATCTAGAGTCGATGTAATAACTCGATCGTAATATGGCTTCTCAAGTTAGTTTCTCCTCAAATTGCTTCTATTGTGATCTACATGACATCTACCAAGGAAATTTGGGACAAACTAAAAATTAGGTTAGATGATGCAAGAATTTGTCAGTTATACAATCTATTGAGTACGATTGTACAAGGAAATAGGTCTATAGATGAATATTTCATAGAATTAAATTTGGTTTAGCAAGAGCTTAGGAATTTTTGGCCTTTTCCTCATTGTACTTGTAGAATTGTAATAGTAGTTGTTTTGAAAAGTTTGTTGGGATGATGTAGAAAGATTATGTTTTCAAATTTCTTAATGGTCTCAATGATAGTTCTTTTGTTGTGCGATCACAAATTTTGGTTTTGAAGCCTTTTCTTACTTTGGATGAAGCCTATAACCTAGTGATTCGTGATGAATTTCGAAAGACTAGTAGACTTAAAGAGGTAGTTTTTGCTAAATCTTCTGTTATGGTCATAGTGAATGATAATAAGCAAAGAGGGCGCAATGATTTTTATTGTAGTTATTGTCGAAAATGAGGACATTTAAAGGACAAATGCTATAGGCTTATTGGTTTTCCTCCACATTATAAATTCAATAAGCCAAAAGTTACAGGAATTAACAATGTTGTGACAGGGAATGTTAGTCTGACTATATTAGTTGGTATTGGATCAATAGAGTTTGGAAATGACCAGTCTACTAGGGTCAGTACAGGGAATAATACTATTTCTCAAGCTTCTAGTGTTAATATTACCAAAGATCAAGTTCTTTAATTGTTGTCTTTACTTATTATCTCGGATTCCAGCTTGAGCAAGTCTAATCCTTCTTCCCTATTTGTTTTTCAAGCATCAATTTTGTAGGATCCTTCATCATTTGATGCTAATATAGTTCAAGTTGCTTTTACTTAGTCAACTGCTATGTCAGGTAACAAAGCTATGGCATCTGACATAGTTTGGATAGTAGATTCTGGAGCCACTGATCATATGGTTAGTTCTTTAGAATTGTTCTTTACTTTGCTCCCCATACAAAATTGCTTTGTTCAATTGCCTAATGAACAAAGGCTTCAAGCTATACACAAAGGTTCTGTTTACTTGACATTAGAAATTCTTCTTCATGATGTATTGTTTGTTCCTTCATTTTAATTTAATCTCATCTCTGTTTCTACGCTGCTTTCGTATAACTAGTATACACTTTTATTCACTAAAGAATATGCTTATATCTAGGATTGTTTCATACAGAAAATGATTGGACAAGCCAAGGCTGAAAATGGGTTGTTTCTGTTCAAAAACAGGTCTTCATTTGTTTGTCCTAACCCTTGTAATTCTTTTTAAATTTCTTTTGTCCCCAAGTAGTTAATACTTTGCCAAATGGCTTTGATGTTTGGCACTTTAGGCTTGGTTATGTTTCTCTTGATAAGTTGAAGACTGTTCAACATATTGATTCTGTTTTTCAATGTAATAAATTTGATTATTACATTTGTCCCTTAGCTAAACAGCGAAGAACTTCTTTTCCTTTGCATGTTAAATCCACTTCTTTTCCTTTTGAGCTTATACATGCTGATATATGGGGTCCGTATACACCTACTTTGGATGGCCATCGTTTTTTGCTTACCATAGTCAATGACTTTACTAGAGTTAGGTATTCCTTACGTGGTCCAAACAGGAAGTTACTTCATTGATGCCTTATTTTTATCAACCTGTTCTTAATCAGTTTAGCAGAAAAATCAAAATAATTCGTATTGATAATGGCAAAGAATTTGCTTTGAATAATTTCTTTTCTTCTCATGGTATTATTTATCAATTGTCTTGTGTTGAATCTACTCAACAAAATGGTATTGTTGAAAGAAAGCATTAACATTTGTTGTCCATTGCTCGAGCTCTCTTATTTCAATCTTCTTTGCCTGTTTCCTTATGGGGGGATGTTATATTGATAGCTACGTACATCATTAATCGTGTTCCATCTTTTGCTCTTAAGGGAAACACTATTCCATATCATTTGTTGTTTGGTTAGCCTCCTTCTTATTTACAAATGTGTGTTTTTAGTTCATTGTGTTTTGCTTCTACATTGAAAAGGCATAGGACGAAATTTGATTCTCATACCCATCCTTTTGTTTTTTTGGTTATCCTAATGGTGTTCAAGGCTATAAACTCTTTTCGTAGTATATCATTTCTAAAGACACTCACTTTATAGAGCATATATTTCCTTCTAGAGTGCCTACTATTTTTTCTTCCTTAGTATCCTTAGACATTGGTTCATCTTGTTCTTTGCTTACTCATATTAATAGTTCCTTCATGGATCATGTATTTTAGCAATTTGATCATCATTTTTCACTTGATGTTGATAGCTATTCTTCTACTGGTTCATTTGGTACTGTTCCTTCTAATTGTGTTGATCCTGTATCTCTTATGCTTGAAACAATTGTTGTTTCTTGTCCTCCATGTCGCAGTACATGAGTATCCAGAATTCCCAGTTATTTGAATGATTATCATCATGAGCTTAGTTTAGTCTTGGTAGATCCTTCATTTTCTAGTGCTAATCCTCTACATTCTTCTACTTCTCATCTAATACAGCAATATCTTTCATATACTTCTTTGTCTCCTTCTTTTCGTGCCTTTATTGTCAATTTGTCTAAGCATTTTGAGCCATTTACTTATGCTTAAGCTGTGAAATTTGAACATTGGCATAAAGCTATGGATGAAGAATTGGATGCTTTGGCAAGTAATAATACTTGGATAGTTGTTTCTTTGCCTTCTACTAAACATAGATTGGATGTAAGTAGGTTTTCAAATTGAAAACAAGGGCTGATGAGAGTATTGATAGATACAAGGCTTAATTGGTTGCAAAAGGATACAATTAGAAGGAAGGATTTGATTATACTGAGACATTTAGTCTAGTCATTAAGCATACTTCTATTCGTTTTTTCTTTTGTTTAGTAGCTATCAATAAGTGGCATGTGCATCAACTAGATATGCATAATGCTTTTCTAAATGGTGATTTGGTTAAGGAAGTTTATATAGATTTCTCTCCAGGACTTCATGTTTCTAATGCATCTTCTGCTCCTAATTTTTGGTTGGTTTGCAAACTTAATAAATCCTTGTATTGTCTCAAATAAGCTTCTCGCCAGTGGGATGCTAAACTAACATCTTGTTTGTTAGCTAGTGGATTTTGTTAATCTCATAGTGATTATTCTTTGTTTACTAAAGGGCAAGGAGATGATGTGGTTGTTGTTCTTGTATATGTAGATGACATAGCTGTTGCCAGTAAACACATTGATGCTGTTATTTCTTTCAAACAGTTCTTGGCTTCACAATTTAAGATAAAAGATCTTGACTAACTTAAGTATTTTATTGTCCTTGAGCTTACACGATTAGAGTAGGGATTTGTGTTGTCACAACAAAAGTTTGCACTTGAACTCTTAGTAGAAACTGGTTTTCTTGGTTCCAAAGCTATTTATTCTCTTACAATAGGTAACCATAAGTTGTTTTGGTATGATAATTCGGATGTAGTCGATGTTACTACTTATCAGCGAATTGTGGGAAAGTTGTTATATTTGTCTCCTACTCGACTTGACATTGCTTATTCTGTTCATGTTCTAAGTCAATTCATGGATTCTCCTTGTTGCTCTCACCTTCTTGCTTTACATTGAGTGTTGCAGTTTATCAAACAAAGCCTTAGGCAAGGATTATTCTTCTTTGCAATTGTTGATCTTACTTTGCGTGCTTACAGTGATTCTGATTAGGGTAGATGTCCTGATTCTAAGAGATCTACTATTAGGTTTTGTGTGTTTTTTGGCACCTCACTTATTAGCTAGAAATCTAAGAAGCAAACTATTGTTTCACATAGTTCTGCTGGGTCCGAGCATCGAGCACTTGCTTGTACGACTTATGAAGTTTTATGGCTACTTACTTTGTTGAAGGAGTTTCGTATTGATTGTCATCCTCCTGTGTAACTCTTTTGTGATAATCAATCTACCTTGCAGATCGCTTGTATTCTTGTTTTTCACAAACGTACCAAACACTTGGAGATGGATTTACATTTTGTTCGCGACAAAGTGGTTTGATGGTCTTATCTTGTTGATTTATACCTAGTAAACGGCAACTAGTAGATTTATTTACATAAGCCTTACCTCTCGATCAGTTTAAGAACTTAATGAGCAAGATAGGAGTAATTAATTTTTACCCTCCATCTTAAGAGGGGAGGTGTTAGACTTTATTTTATTTTCATACGTGTGTTGTACAACTATATATATTGTTCACTTTTGCTGATGTGATAAGATAACAAATTCTGTTTCCATAACTGTCTAGCCAACTTCTTTCTTTCTCCACTCTCTCTCTTGATCTTTCCTTTGTTACCGTCACCTCCATTGTTACGGCTTGCTTTGCTACACAGAACATACTCAATTCTATCAATAGGTGATAACCCTCTATTATAATTGTTGACCCCTTCTTAAGGATGGGCAAAAAGATTGAATCAAACCAAATTGATTTTTTTTTTTTTTAGCAATTTGATTTAGAAAAGTTCTAAATTGAATTAAACCAAAATTATATATTTGGTTAGGTAGGATAAATTTAATTTAATCGTAAAATTGAAGTAAATTGTTTTTGAAAAACATAGTAATATTCTATTTGTTTAAAAGTTCTTTTATCGTAACATAACACTTAAAATAAATAATTTACATTTATTAAAATGTACGTATATTGAATTTTGTTAGTATAATTTACATATATGTATTTATATATGAGTGACTTAGAATTTACAATATATGCTATATTTATGAATAAAATTAGTTGTTAATAGACATTTAAAATTTCTTAATACTTCATCAACCTCTTGTCTCATATTAGTAATTATTATTATTAAAAAAATTTAATATTTTTGATATGGGATTATATGTTAAACAAATATACTTTACTAAATTACAAAATATGGTTATACAGGGTTCATGTGACTCACTTAGTGACCTTGAGGTGGTTCGCAAGGTGACTTGTTTGCTTTTTTTTTTCTTTATGATTTTTTATTTTTATTTTTTGAATTTTATTAAATTATATGCGTCATATATCAAAATATAATTTTTCCTTTAAGTTATTATTTAAGAACTAATTAGATGTAGACACTTGTCCCTAATACAGATAATTTTTGTGTAATTTTTCCTATTTTTTTTTTTTTCATTTTTTTCCCCTATAGAACAAGAGGTCTTTCATTCTTAGAAGAAACACACAAAAGAAATAGGTTTATAATGCAAATCATTACAGTTACTTCTTTTGCAATAAAAATAATTAGAACTGAAAATAGAATGGAAGTAGAAAGAAAATGATGGATAATAAAATATCGTTAATATTTTACAGCAAACAAATATAGAAGAAAATGATAATGGCCATTCCAAAAGCTAAAATCCTTCTCTTTGAACCACAAACTTCAGTCAACAGGTTCCACAGGAGCTGTTAAAGTTATATATATTTATATTTCCATCCATTTTTCTAAATAGTTGCCAAGTCCACTGTCTCTACAATCTTCAATTTTAATTTTCGTATTGGAAAAAGATAATCCCAAGTAGCACATGGCTACAACTGACAGATTTTATATAACCACTTTTGGTGAAAGGATGAAATGATTAAAAAACTGACTTCCATGGCCACCTTTTATTTTTAAACTTTTTGGGGCACTAAAGATGGTAGCATTGTTTAATGCTCTCAAGCCACTAAAATATTGTTGGGTTAGGAGTGAGAATTGAGAAAGCATGCTTTGTCTGCCATTAATAATTTTCTATCCCTCTTTGAGATATCATTCACTTTCATGGAAAGATCCTGTGAATCATTTTGTAACAGGACAACATGAACACATGTATGCTTCTGTGTTCTTCATCATGAATCCTAGAAAAAAGTTGCATTTCCCAAGTAGTTTTTGAGGTTAACTAATGGCCAAGTAAAACTAGTCAAAAAGAAAACGCGTTTATTCAATGTATTATTGCTTTGATCACTTGAAACCTTCCTTTGTTTTTCATTTTTTTCCCTTAATGTTCTAAAATATTCCTAGTTATGATAAGGATGAAAATTTCTGGTACTTTTTTCCCTGGAAACCTTTGAGCTTATTGGTCATGAGCTAGGAGGTACTCAAGGTACTTTTTCTCCTATCTTCTCTACCTACCTTTCGTTCTCTAGATACACGTACCTTCATTGATTCATAAAAAAATAGAAAATTTTGCACTATGTATTGTTTTCACAAGGAGGATCGAAAAAAGTAGGTGAATTTGTATGATCCTGAATCCAGATGGTTTCTATCAGTTTCAATGGTAACGGTTTCTCTAGGAAAACTTGACATTGTTTTATCTTTTGCTCGCAACATATTCTACTGGGGAGTGATATTTCATGCTAATATCTTGTGGTAATTTGGATGATGGGAAGAATGTCATGTGGTTTTCTAGCTATATATTTCCTGGTCGCTTCAGCTTTGGCTTATCGATCGATGGGGTTAAACGAGGAGGGCCAATACCTTTTGGATATAAAGAAGAGCTTCATTGACAAGTTCAATCATCTCAGCAGTTGGAATCCTAATGACACAAATCCTTGTCAATGGGTTGGTGTAAACTGCACAGATGGTTACTATCCAACTGTGTCATCTCTTGATTTAAGCTGCATGAATCTCTCTGGTTCATTGTCCTCGAGTATAGGTGGATTGGTTGGCCTAACAAATCTTGATGTTTCATTCAACGAATTATCTGGGAACATACCGAAGGAGATCAGTTATTGTTCTAGTTTAGAGTCTATCATTTTGAATAACAATCATTTTGAAGGCCAAATACCAATTGAGCTTGGCAGGCTTAATCGCTTGATGAGTCTGAATATCTGCAACAACAGAATCTCAGGGCCGTTTCCAGATGAGTTTGGTAATCTCTCCTCGCTTTCAGAACTAGTGGCATACTCTAATAACATCACAGGATCGGTGCCCCGTTCTTTTGGCAAATTGAAGAACCTCAAGACCTTCCGAGCAGGGCAGAATCTCATATCGGGCCCTTTGCCAGCAGAGATTGGTGGATGTTACAGCCTAGAGTACCTTGGTCTTGCACAGAATCTAATATCAGGTGACTTACCGAAAGAGATAGGAATGCTTCAGAATCTGACGGATGTGATCCTTTGGGAGAACCGGCTTTCGGGGTTTCTCCCTAAGGAGCTTGGAAACTGTACAAAACTAACGATTCTTGCTCTCTATGAGAATAATCTCGTTGGTGCAATTCCTAAAGAGCTAGCTGAACTGATGTCCCTGAAGCAGTTATATGTCTATAGAAATGGACTAAATGGTACAATTCCAAAAGAAATTGGGAATCTTTCTTGTGCTGAAGAGATTGATTTCTCAGAGAATTTCTTGACAGGAGAAATACCAGTGGAATTGGGAAAGATATCAGGCTTGCGTTTGCTTTACCTTTTCCAGAACCAGTTAAAGGGCAGTATCCCCGAAGTGCTTACCAGTTTGAAAAACCTGACTAAACTAGATCTTTCAATGAACAATCTTACCGGGCCAATTCCTTTGGGGTTTCAGTATCAAAAAGATCTGAAAATGTTACAGCTCTTTCAAAACTCACTCACTGGAGCCATACCTCAAGGTCTAGGAGTCTATAGTCCACTCTGGGTGGTCAACTTATCAGACAACTTGTTGACAGGAAAAATCCCGCGTTATCTTTGTAGGAATTCTAGTCTATTTCTGCTCAACTTAGCATCGAATAAGCTTACAGGAAAGATTCCTAAAGGGATCTCAAGCTGCAAATCTTTGGTGCAGCTTAATCTTTTAGGAAACAACCTTAAAGGCGAATTTCCAACTGATTTATGCAACTTAGTGAACCTTTCTACTGTTCAGTTGGACCAGAATCAACTTAGAGGCTCAGTTCCTCCAGAAGTTGGTAAATGCAGATCCTTGCAGAGGCTTCACCTGTCAAAAAATTGCTTCACATCGGAGCTTCCAAGAGAAATTGGGAATCTTTCTGAATTGGTGAGTTTTAATGTCTCATCCAATTCTCTTAGTGGAAACATACCACCTGAAATATTCAGTTGTAAGATGCTTCAACGGCTTGATCTCAGTCATAACAATTTTGTAGGTTCACTGCCGAATGAAGTAGGAAATCTTTTGCAATTAGAGCTTCTTGCTCTTTCTGATAATTATTTATCTGGGAGTATACCTGTTGAACTTGGAAAGCTAGTCCATTTGACAGAGTTACAAATGGGTGGTAACTTGTTTTCTGGAGTTATACCAGCCGAGTTTGGAGCACTTTCAGGCATGCAGATTGCCTTAAACCTCAGTTACAACAATCTGTCAGGAGGAATACCTTCTGAGCTCGGCAATCTTTTTAAACTAGTATCTCTTCAGCTCAACAACAACAGTTTGACGGGCTCGATTCCAAGCTCTTTTCAGAACTTGACAAGCTTACTTGAGTGCAATTTCTCATATAACAACTTGTCAGGTCCCTTGCCGTCTTTAGCACTCTTCAAAAGCATGCCAATTAGCAGCTTTGAGGGAAACGATGGACTCTGTGGTGAACCACTCGGTAACTGCGACACATCTCCAACTTCTATGCCTTTCCCATCAGAGGTAAACAGCAGCAGTTCCAATATAGGTAAAGTTGTTGCCATAGTTGCAGCTGTAATCGGAGGTGTCTCTCTCATTTTAATCCTGGTTATCTTGTATTTTATGAGACGGCCGGTTGAAATTGTTGCTCCATTGCAAGAAAAGACCACATGCTCACCAATTTCTGATATATATTTCTCTCCAAAGGAAGGTTTTACTTTTAAAGACTTGGCTGCTGCAACAGATAATTTTGGAGATAGCTTTGTGATTGGAAGAGGAGCATGTGGAACTGTTTATAGAGCGGAACTGCCTACGGGCCATATAATCGCTGTCAAGAAGTTGGCGTCGAATAGAGAGGGCAACAATGTGGATAACAGTTTCCGTGCAGAGATACTAACTCTAGGAAAAATTAGGCACAGGAATATTGTGAAACTGTATGGCTTTCGCCATCACCAGGGTTCCAACCTTCTATTCTATGAGTACATGGCAAGGGGTAGTTTGGGAGAATTGCTTCATGGAGCAGCTTGTAACCTTGACTGGGAAAAGCGCTTCATGATCGCCCTCGGTGCTGCAGAGGGGCTTGCATATTTACATCATGATTGCAAGCCAAGGATCTTTCATCGTGATATAAAATCTAACAACATTTTGCTGGATGAAAATTTTGAAGCACATGTTGGAGACTTTGGGTTGGCAAAGGTGATTGACATGCCGCAATCTAAATCTATGTCAGCGGTTGCTGGATCCTATGGCTACATTGCACCTGGTCAGTCTTACCTAAACCTATCTGAAGTAGTTGAATTTAAACTTTCTTACATACTTCCTCTTGCTTTGCAACGTATTTTGGGGAACCTGATAGAGTTAAACCATATGAAATTTTTGAGGCAACTAACAACAAACAAGGGCCAATGAAACCAAAAAGGGTGTTAAGAGATGTATTAGAAATGATATGAGACATTTAGGTACCAATGGAAACACGGTCCATGATAGAATGCAATTACGGAACAGGATTTATGCAACCAACTCCATGTGCTTTGCATCTGACTAGCTTTACTAACTCAAATTTTTTCTTTTGGTTTTATATAATTGGCAGAATATGCATACACCATGAAAGTCACAGAGAAATGTGATATCTATAGCTATGGAGTGGTCCTATTGGAATTGTTGACAGGAAGAACACCGGTACAACCATTAGACCAAGGAGGTGACCTCGTAACATGGGTGAGAAATTATGTCCAGAAACATTCGTTGTCTCCTGGCATATTTGATGCGCGGTTAAATATTGACGATCGAGGTACTCTCTCTCACAAGACCATGGTTCTGAAAATTGCTCTAATGTGTACTAATATGTCTCCTTTGGACCGCCCAACAATGCGGGAAGTTGTAATAATGCTTATTGAGTCTAGTGAAAGGGAAAGAAGCTTGGATTCTTCTCATGATAGTGAAGAAAAAGAAGAAAGGTGATTGTAAATTTATAGTTTTGGTTATTTATATAGGGTGATTTTTTGTTACATAATTCATCCTTGTATTGCTTAAGCTAGAGGACTCTACTTGTAAATTCTCTAATGCAGAATCCGTGCTTCTGTTTTCATACTGAGTCATTGATCCATTTGAAGCAGCATTAGTACAGACAGATGGAATATATTCTGTTTCTGTATTCTTGCAAGATTTAAGCCTGAATAAGGAAGAAAGTCGAGCAGGATGACCATTAGAAATTGCCTAAAGAACTTTTTGCCAAATCAAAACATGTCAATACCAGATTTGTTCTGCCAAAATAGCAAATATGGCTTGTCTGCAGGCTTGACGACTCTCTTTACAAGGCTCTCCTGACCTGTGTTCTCTCTTCATCGAATAGGGGTTTGGGCCCAGTTCTGAGGAGTTTGACCCTAGACTAGCTTAAGAGATCAAGTCCAGTCATTCTCTCTTCTCAGTTCCCTGTATTTTTCAATTTTCAATATCGAAGAGAAGAGGTAGTGCCTCAGTCTGGTGGTAGTTCCTTGTCAGGCTAATACGTAACTAATGATTCTTTTTATCTACATGGTGCAAAAGTTACTAACAGGTCTTAATTTGGTACTTACTGGTTCCTATAAATCACTCAACAATCTCTTTTCTCTACTTCAAAGGACTTGAGTGTTTGACCATCCTCCATTCAAGGAGGCGGTATCATTGTCGCATCCCTTTACAATTTGGTTTAATTTTTTCCCCTTTCGCTGTGCAATTCCATTCTGTCTGCCACTCTCTCCTCTAGAAGCCTTGTCACCCTAGAAGCCCAGTCGCTCATAGTATGCTCACCAACTTCAACCTTTTTACGTCCCATATTGTACACCCACTAGTCGGGGTTAGCTCTGTTATCGTTGGGAACATTCTAGTTTGATGATAGTTTTTATTCATGCTAACAGGTGATTATAAGGTCTTTATTATCACTTGGTCCAAAAGTCAACTAATTAGGACTAGGTGTTTACTATCTCATGCTCGTAAGTGACTTTCACTCTCCTTTGCAATTCATGTGAGACTTGCTATCTCCTCTTTGCTTCCAAGGGCCCTAAGGGACTGACAGAGTGTGAGGATGATGCAAGGGAAAACCATGTGATTTTGTATTTACTATTGGGCACTGAACCTTTAGCTCTAGTTGTGAAAAGAATTCGATAAAATATCTGTACAAATTGGCATTTCATGGAGTGGAACCGTTAAAAATAAATTCGTCAGACAGTCTATCAGAAACCATTACATATACATTTTTAACAAAAGTTACACCGATCATCTTTCCAAGACTCATTGGAAAGCAGAAAAATGGCTAAAAAGATTAACTGAGAAGTTTGAGTTCTCTATATTTATAACAAATTAAGTTATTTATCTAGACATTTCATTTTTGCCCTCTATATTTTAGTTTATTTATTATCTAGAGAAATGGTCCTTTATAATATTGAAAATTAAAAAATATATATAATAAAAAAATAAAAATGAAAAAAAAAAGAGAGTTTAAATTTGTTTAGTCATAGATCATTTTTAGGAAACTTAATTTAGGGTCATGGAATTTTTTGCACCTCATTTGGGGTCAAATTAATTTATTAATGGGTTTTAGTCTATTTTAATTTCAATTTTAGGTTAAGATTGGATTTAGGGTTATTTTTAATTAGTTGTTTATTTATTTGATTAAATATATAAAAAATAAAAAAGAAAAAAGATTTTCAAAAATGTTAACAAAAGAAAATCTGGTGTTCTAGAATCCTTTCAAAACAAATTAGATTGAGTTGTTGGAGTTGTTATTCTTTGATTTAATAGAATCATAGCTTAATGATTATTGAAAATAACAAATCTAAAACGATAATAGATCCAACAAAAATTTGTAAAGATTCAAATCTAGATTAGCTTTCTCTTTATCAATTTAGATTTGAAATTATTAAAAAGATTTGTTTTTGAGTTATATAAACAGTAATTGAGCAATAGTAGAAGAGAGTTCATGAAAAAAGAAAAAAAAAAACAATAGCAAACATCAAACCCGTCTATTGCCTTCAATTACGTAATTTGAATACATTCATGCATGATCAACGCATCACCATTATGCAGCAACATTTGACATTACACGCACAACCCATGACAGCTACAGAGATCAAACGACCTTTAACTGAACCTACATTCGCGATCGGAACTCGTGACTGCTACCACTAACGACTCAAACGACCATCACAAGTCATGACGTTTGTGCTAATCGACCTTTTGTTAATCATTGTCTCATGAAAATGAAATGCTACCCTTGATTTGTTGTCTAGAAGTCCCTGCATAACGTTGGATTAGCGGTTGCTATTGGAGTGCGACTCGAATTGGCTGGAGCATCTACGTGAACATCCTTTGGCCATCTGATTTGCATGTTTTTGGTGGGTTTTGTCTTACCTTTCCTTTCCTTTTTTTTATTTGTTTTTTACTTTACCCTCTTTTCAATAGTTTTAGTTGTTTTATTATTTAAAAAAAAAAATAGTAATAAAAATAGGACTGGCGCTAACTTGTCTTTGCCTTTGTGCAAGACATTAGTTACAACTTTTTTTTTAATATGTTTTTTTAGTTTTACTTTGTGGATTTTTTTATATTTTATTAATATAATATTGGTTTTTCTTAAAGTCGAATAAAATACATGCTAACGAATATCTCTTTGTAGGTTTCTGTACTAGTAGTCGATATTTTAGTTAGTTTATTTATTTATTTTCGATATGTTTATTAGAATTTTATGTTTTAGCACTGTCTTAGGATATGTTGCATATTTTGGATTTGAGTTGCACGCTTTATAAAAATTTATGTTTTATTCAAATTTGTATTTTTTAAAAATTGTATTTTTTTAGGAAATGGCATTTTTAGAAAAATCACATATTTTTATAAGGTTGCATGTTTTTAGAAAAATTGCATTAGGCATGGTAGGGTTCTTTAGAAAAAAAAAAAATCATGTTGTCACTTATTTAGTTTTTCATAAAATAAAAAAATCTTTAATTGACATATTCTCTATAGTTAGATATCTTTTTCATAGTTTAAGCTTCCTTTTTATATTTTAGACATATTTTCCGTAATTAAATATCTTTTTTATGATTTAGGAATGTTTTGTACAGTTAGACTTATTTTCTATGATTTAGATGTCTTTTGCATAGTTAGATATATTTTTCATGGTTTAGGCATATCTTTTCCATATAAAAGATTTATCATGTAGATGCATATTTCATAAAAATCGTATTTTTAGGTCTTAGAGTTAGTCTTGAAAATAAAAAAATTTATTATTTATTTTTTTTATAAAAAATAAAAATATTAATTTGAAAATTTTCAAAAAAATTATGTTTTCAGTTTTTTTTTTTAATTGGGAATAACAATTAAGCTTTTAGGGATTTTTCTTAATAAAAATAAAACAGTTAATAAAAAAAATAGATTTAGCCTGATTTTTTTTTTTTTTTGTAAAAAGAACCAACTCATTAAAGTATTTTTAAGAACGAACTATGAATGTTTAATCTCGATTAGTAGGTACGTAAGTACTTCCGGGGGATATAAAATCTATAAAAACTTTAGCTTTCCATTTTTTTTTTTGTAAATTATAATTCAAATTAACTATTTTGTAAGATAAATCAAATTTAATTTATTTATTGGTAAGTTATTTTTTTTTAAATGTTAAAAAAGGTAATTTTGAAAACTAAATCAAAATTTGAAAAATCAATGGTGGTACCCGTAAGGGTTTAATAGGGTAGCTCCTAAGCTTAAAAAATCTAGTTTTTTGAATTTTTTCCAAAAATTTTTCAAAATGTCAATTAGTGACCAAATTAAAATTGATCTATCTAATCGGTTTTAGTTTGATCATTTTTCCTAGTTTTTAGTGGTTAGTGACTCCAAAATTTTTCAAAATAAAGAAATCAATTTTTATTTACTTTTAATCAAGGGTTTAAATTAAATAGACATAGGGTTTAGTTTAAATCAGGTTAAGAGAAATGAAATTAAAATTAGAAATCGAAAAATTAGGTTCTATAGCTTGATGCCTCTATTGGGGACGTCAAAAGGGCTAGCTACTTGAATTTTCTAAAATTAGTATTATCTTTCAAGAATACTCGAGTCAATTATTCATGTAAATTTTCTTTTTTCTTTTCATTGTAAAACATAAATTGTTGTACTAACATATTTGTTACAGCTTACTTATGGAGTTTCCTTGGGAGGGTTTTAATTTTATGAATCATATGTGCGGTATATGTAGTTAGAAACATGTCGTCTTAAAACCTTAAGAGGGGGCTACTGTGTAAGCTTTAGATGTTGTGGGGCAACTATCTTCTGGAGCCGATCAAGCTACCCCACTCAAGTTTCCATGTGATCAAGGAATCGTTTCTTCAAAATGTATGAGGTCGTTTAACTTGAGAACCTTTAGAACCTACCCTAATTGCATACACGAACCCTGATTGATGAATAAATAATAATGAGGCATGTTAACTAAGGGTTGTTAGGGTGTCGGAATTCCCATATTATACATGCAAATCTAATATAGATTAGTTCTGTATATAGGACTTTCTTAATGTAAAATTGTAAGTCTCCATGTATCTTATATTTCCTTATATTTGTATGTATTGTTTATATTTCCCTATAATTTTAAATTTATTATAATAATGGAATTCCGATATAACTATGACCCTAAACACTTAATATTGGCACATTACCATTTGATCGTTGATTCTTTGCATCTGTGTGTTTTCATTTTACATTTTGTGTCCTTATCTTTATTTATCTGTAAATATTCATGGTTGATATTATGTCCTAATTTCTAAAAGTTAGGTACATAAATAATCATGTTTTACTACCCTATAAAATAATACACTTCTTTTGAAAGCTCGTTCTCAAGTGATTAAAAGTGAAAAGAAAAAAAAAAGAATTAATCCTGTAAAATAATTTTATGTAGTTGCCATTTTGCCATGTATTTTGCAAGTTAAGAATATTTATTCTTTTAGATAGATTAGTACCTTGTAAATAGGCTTCCTCTTTCAGAATAAATAGGATTTATAAATGATCTTTGATTACTTTACTTTGTTCATATATTATATCCTTCAAAATAAAAAAAGAACCTTTTCTCTTTTAAAATATCAAGCTTATATTCTTTTTTTGTAAATAAGTCCTTTAATAGCATTCATTAAATTGTTGTTCTCTGTTAATAAAAAAAAAATGTAAATATAAACATATAGGCTTGTAAGTAGAATTATGTATAGGCTTAGATATATAATCTTAAGAAAGTAATTCCCCATTTATAATTTGATTACTTGGTCTTTACAAAATAAAGCCTTATCTCTATCTATCCATCTATCTCTCTCTCTCTCTCAAAAAAGAAGTTGCTAGCGGTTACAAATTTTAATGGGACTTAGGACAAACATGAACCACATGGCTTGTTAAGGTAGCTAACCAAACATAAACCCATGGCCCATCAAAATAGTCTAACCAACTTAAAACCCCTGAGCCATCAAGTTTAAACATGAACCAAGTCAAAATACGAAGCCATGAAACACTATCCTGAGCTTGATCCCCAATACAAATAAAAAGGGCAATTTACAGTCCCTTCTATCTTAAAAGATGTTAATGCTAGCCTATTTGACTCTAAAGAACCAGACCTGAAATCACACATAGGAGTTAAAGGGCATTAAAACCTACAAGTCTAGGCTGATTTAAGCAAGAACGTGAAAGGTATGGGGCATTTGGTTTTTGAAATTTCATGAAAGATATTATTTCACAACTAGAGCATGTTTCAAGGAATTGGTAGCAAGGTTAATCTTTATCCTATGGCAAATCAATCCCTAAGTAGAGACTTAGGAACTCATTTTTAAAAGGTTTGGAATGAAAAGAGGCAAGTTACATCCTATACACTATCGTTAAACACTTTAACAGATGAGAGACATCATGGTGAGGGATTTTTAGACTCATTCCTTAAAGAAGATCCGTTTTGAATGTGATACGTAGATTAAAATGAAGTTAGGCATTTATTTTCAAATCTTAAACATAATTATCCTTTGTTAACCCTATTAAACTAATTTAGAGAGTTTTCCAATGTAAACCTTGTTAAGAACCACCCCACAGTAGGGTAATTTAGAGGTTAGGGTTATTAATTAGGAGAGAATGATAAAATTAGTTTATACTTACCTTAGAAATAATAATTCAAGAATAACTTTTGTTTTTAATAAATTGTTTCCTCTAAAGAAGAGCCAAATGTCTCAGGACTACACATATCTTACCTAAGCCCATACGCTTGGAACCTATGGATTTAGGACCTTGATTCATCTAAAGAAAAAGGCTCGACAAAAGAGATAATTATTTTTGGGGAGAGAAAAATAAGAAATAATAGGGCCAAAAAAAAAAAAAAGAGAAGAAAGAAAGAAAAAGGGAGAAAGGCTTGAATATTGAGCTTGAGAAAAGCCTTAACCAAAGAAGGCCCAAAAACCTAAGTTGCTCTAAGAACACGAGGTCCTAAATCACATTCCCAACCACTAACACAAAACCCCATATTTATTTTAGAATCACACTCCAAATCACGAACACAAAACCTTCCTATCCATCTTGAATCACAAAAAACCTCCTCACCCACAATATCTCCCTACTAAAAGCTCTTCTGATCTTAAAAAATAATTTGTCTAAAATAAAAGTTGTTTCTGAAATTAGGGTAAACATATGTCTAGTTTTTTTTCTAAGGGTTCTTAACTTATATACCTAAGTTAGATAAAAATATTTATTTTAAAATAGTCCCTCTCATTAATCCCTTTTGAAACCATTTGACTAAAAGCCTAGTTATTGAACCCAAAAAGATATAATAAATTGATCAAAGCGTATCACTTATAAATTGGACTATAATTTTTGGAATAGTAGTCAAGAGCGAAATCTAGATCAAGAGCGAGTAAGGAAGTTTTTTTTGACTAGACTAATCAAGAGTAGGAAAGGAATGTTTGAAATCACAAGGCCCCATTAAGAAGCTCAATATCAGGATTAGGAGACATTTTCAGAAACTAAGAAAGATATAAGATGCCTTATATGGTTACCAAGGAATGGAATGGTTATAGCACTTGTTCCTTAAATTAAAATTTATATCTGTTAGCAAACTTTCAAAAAAAAAAAAAACAAAAATAAAGAAAAAAGAAGAAAGAAAAAAGAGAGAGAGAAAGTAAAGGCTTATCACAAGTTTTTCCATCCATTTTTAAGTCCATATTAGCCTGCATGGCCAAATCTTAGAAATCATGTCATCTACTTCTAAGTTATTCTCCTTGATGTAGTTTTTGATGTCTACTAATTCTTTTTCAAGTCAAGAAACCTTGTCCCTGATGGCTTTTTGTGTCATAAATGGTTTTGTAAATTTCTTAAGTTAAGAGGTTTTTCAAAAGGTTACATCCCCCAGTTTTGCTTTGTAGGGTTCTTAGCCAGCCCGTAGGGTGCTTACCCTTTGTCCATCTCTTTTAGGGTTTTAACTAGCTCATAGAGCACTATCCTTATCTATATTCTTTTTTAGGGTTCTACCCAGCTCATAAAGCATTATCTTGATTTACATTCTCATCTAGGAATCTAGCTAGCTCATAAAGCGTAGTCCTGATTCACATTTTCGTAGTGTTCTAGTCAGCTCATAAAACGCTGTTCCAGTTTATATTTCTCTTTTAGGGCTCTAGTTAGCTCATAGAGCGATGTCCTCACCATATTTTTTTAGGGTTCTAGTTAGCTTATAGAGTGTTTCTTGATTTATATTTCTTTTATAGGTTTTACCTAGCTCAAGGAGCGTTTCACCTGTTTGCTGAGGTTAGTTAACTTAAAAGGGTATGACTAGGTTCTTATTTAAGGTCTTAGTTAGCTTAAGAAGTGCTTTACTCATTCACATAAGTTAGTTAGCTTAAAAGGGCACGACCATGTTCTCTTTTAAGGTCTTGGTTAGCTCAAGGAGTGCTTTACCTATTCACCTAGGTTCGTTAACTCAAAAGAGCACTACTAAGTTCTTTTTATGGTCTTAGTCGGCTTAAGGAACACTTCACTCGTTCACTTAGGTTAGTCAGCTTACAAAGCACTACCTTCCTTTTAGTATTTTTTAGGGTCTTAATAAGCTTAAGAAACGCTTTGCTCTTTCACTTAGGTTAGCCAACCCATAGGGTGTTACCCTCCTTTTAGTATCTTTTAGAGTTTTAGCTAGTTTAAGGAGTACTTTGCCATTCACAAAGGTTAGCCAGTTCACAGGGTGCTACCCTTCTTTTAATATCTTTTAGGGTTTTTGCCGGCCTATAGGGCACTACCCTTCTTTTAGTATTTTTTGGGTTCCTGTTAGCTTATAGGGGTGCTACCTTAACTATCTTTCTTTTTGAGCCCTTTATCATCAAATTTCTAGTGGACCAAGCCTAAGATAGCTAGTTAATAGCAACGCTTTTTAGGACAAAGCCATCTATAAGGCAAAAATGGTGTTTTTTTTTTTTTTGTCTTTATGGAAAAATTTTACTATAAAAAGGAGTAATTGTAGACACCTCATTTTTGCGCTCTCACCTAATGTTTTATTTTATTTATTATCTAAAGAAAGGGTCCTTTATAAAATTGAAAATAAAAAAATTAAAAATGAAAAAAAAGAGTTTAAATTTGTTTAGTCATAGATCATTTTTAGGAAACTTAATTTAGGGTCATGGAATTTTTTTGCACCTCATTTGGGGTCAAATTAATTTATTAATGGGTTTCAGTCCATTTTAATTTCAATTTTAGGTTTGGTTTAGATTTAAGGTTATTTTTAATCGGTTGTTTATTTATTTGATTAAATATATAAAAAATAAACAAAAGGAAAAAAATATTTTCAAAAAGATCAACAGAAGAAAATCCGGTGTTCTAGAATCTAAATCTAAAATAAATTTGATTGAGTTGTTGGAGTTGTTATTGTTTGGATTTAATAGAATCATAACCGAATGATTTTTGGAAACGACAAATCTAAAACGATAATAGTAAATCTGATAAAGATTTGTAAAATTTCAAATCTAGATTTTTTTTTATCAATTTAGATTTGAAATTATTGAAGACATTTGTCTTCAGGTTATATAAATAGAGATCAAGTAGTAAGAGAGGAGAGTTCATGAAAAAAACAAAAAAAAAAACAAAAAAAAAACAACAATAGCAAACACCATGCTTACCCCTTGCCTTTAATTACGTACTTCGAACACATCTATGCGTGACTAACGTATTACCATTGTGCAACAACATTTAACACTACATACATAACTTACGATAGCTACAAAGCCCAGACAACCTTCAACCAAACCTAGATTCGTGATCTTGTTGCCATTGACACTTGGTGCTATTAATGATTACAAGTACTACTATATTAAATATTCACACGTCAAATTCTTTTATTTCAATCTATTGATGGGATTATACAGAGATGATATGTGTTGTAGTAGTATTGTGCATGTGAGGCATTATCGGCTATTTATTAGTGTTTTCCGAGGTCGTGGTGGTAGACACTCCTATTTGGGTTGTTTGTTCTTATCCTTAGTTATCTTATATTGGAAGAATTTGAAGTATATAGATGGAGAAGAGAAGAATGGAGTTGTAAGGAAGTGAATGAGATGACAAGTGCTGAAAATGAAGTTAAGGGGCCGATTGGGAGAGGATGAAGCTATAAGAGTCCTTAAGGTAGAAGAGTAGTTTGAGGTCTAACAAGTTCAGATTCCCCAAACTCATATCTTGTTTGAGCTTGAAGTTGAGTTATTCCTCATGATTGCTAGCTGTTGGAACTACTTAGGGGTAATTGATAGGATATATGATGTGTGGAAGGAAGGTTGTTTGATAAAAAGCATGATTAATTGCACTCATGATGAGTGGAAAGAGTGCTAGATTTTGTTCACTCTGATCATTGGATTGAGCTGTTGTAGTTTGCTTTTATTTCACTCTTGCAGATTTGTTTTTGATCCAAGTGGAAGTTGGAGTAATCTATTGTCAAGTTTCAGGTTGAAACTTTTTTAAGAGGGGGATGATGATAGGATTCGGGGCATCGATCCAACCAAATATTGAAGCTTAGCTCATCTACTCCTCATCCAAACATCTCATTTGATCATTTATTTTTGTTTATGTTATTTAGACATCTTATTTCTTGTATTATTCTTAGATTACCCTCATATTTATTTTGTATTTATGGGAATGTCACTAGGGCATTTTTTTGGTCCTTTTATTTATAAGTTTGCCACTATGTATAAATAGAATACATGTATAGGGTTTTAGCAGACTTGATACATTAATGAAAAACCTTTAAGACTTTTCTCTTGAAAAACTTTTCTCTACCTGCTCTTATAAATCCTTTTAGCAAGGATTGTGGTGATTAACCTTATTATTCGAATTGGTGCGTCACATCCGGCGAGTCTTAGGCCATGTAGGATTGAGTGGTGCGTCATATTCGTTTGGTAGTTGCTTGGGCTTTGCTAGCTTTTCTTATGTTTTCTTTTAGTTTACCTTGTTGTGGTGCTTTTCCATATGTTTGACTTTAGAGACGAATCAACTTCATTGGTATCAGAGCTTTTGGTGAGACATGCGTGAAAGTTGTTCATATTCTTAGTAGTCATGGTATTATACTATTTGTACTAGGTTATTAAGTTAAGTAGTAGTATTTTCAGTAGTTAATTTTAGTTACTATAGTGTATATTAGTTGTGGGTAGTTGCAAAAGTTGAGTAGTAATAATTTTTGGGTTATTGTTAGTTGTATTTTGTTGTAGTAGTATTTGTGCAATTGTCTTAGTAGAGGTTCTAAGTCAAGTATAGTAGGGTGTATTGCGTATTTGTTAAATATTCTCTTTGGAATTTACTGTATGGACTAGACTATTAGAAGATAGTGTCAATAATAGTGGAGATAGTCCTTACGGAAGCTTGAAGAGACGTGTTGATAACTTGGAATATATGAATCAAAATCTCACTAATTCTATCTAGAAACTTATTGGTTTAGTCAAAGGTCATAGATGTGTTGGTTGAGGTGAAAGAAGGGAACGAGTACCCACTGGTATAAGTGGCTCCAATGAGCTTGATGACGATGAATGACAACTGAGTCGAGGAGAAGAGAAAATCGACTGGAGCTAAGGAGAAGTAATGATAGGAATATTGACTTCGAGGTAAACCAATGAGCCTGAAGAAGAGAGCTGAAGCCAAGAAGAGATGTGGATGAGTAAAGCTCCAATAGAAGTGGCCAATCTAAGGTGAGTCGACCAACTTGGAATGCAAGGGATGAGCCCTGACATGATGGAGTCCTTCCCTTAGGACGTCCTTAGTAGCCTTAACATGGAGTCCATACTCAGGTCAGATCATGGTTTGGTTAGGATTGGTAAGGGTAGATAATGTCCTTACTCGGCTCGACTCTTCACTTTTGGGCAGGTTGCACACTTTTCCAATATGGATCAGATATCTCTCATCATTCTCGACCAAAAGAATCTTGAGAATAGTACCTTATGGGTTCAATGTTGACCAAAGTGTCTTGTCAATCCTCCCCCATGCGCTTCGGCACTAGTAATTCTCTCGTGAAACAGGTTGAGATACATAGTCTTCTATTCTTGAACAAATATTCGTCCTCATTATGATAGTTATCCAATGCTTGCCCTTCCTCACATTTGGCATAGATGGGACCAAAGTATAGATTCTCAACATACAAATTTTTTATTGTTGAGAAGCCAAGTAACTTAGTCTATAGCTTGGTTAAGAGAGAATGTTGTCTCAATAGGGCATCGACCATTACATTGTTCTTTCCATTCTTATATTTTACGACATAGGAAAAATGCTCTATGAACTCGACCTATTTAGCTTACCTTCGAGATAACTTAGGTTAGCTTTTTAGATATCTTAAAGATTCATGATCAGTGTATATCACAAATTTCTTTGATAACAGATAGTATTGCCATACTGTTAAAGCTGGAATTAAGAAGTAAAACTCTTTGTCATAGATAGAATAATTAAGTGTTGCTCCTCGAAGTTTCTCGCTAAAGTAAGCAATAGGGTGGCTTCCTTACATTAGCACGGTGCTTATGCTTAGTCCGGATGTATTACACTTAACTTTAAACACTTTGTTAAAGCTCTGATACTAATTATACCAATTGGCACTGCTAAAATCACATGGTTCGTACCTTGCTCCTACTTACAATCTCCACTAATATATTACAGGAGATTGACGATATCCTTGTTGCATATGATATTTGGGCATCCTTTTGACATTGCTTTCTTGATAATTCTATGGCTCGAGAATTGAACTAAAACAGTTGCTCCTTACCCTTAGGTTGAATAACAATTCTATAGTCGATTATCTTTGCAAGCTCAAATTCATAGCTGAGTAGCTTAAATTGATTAATCGACCACTTAACACTTCAGATCTTATACTATGCTTGTTGTGGTCTCCTAGGAGATGAGACTATGATGCCTTATTTCCACACTTATAGACTCGCATCACTTTTGAAATAATCCATGCAAAACTAATCTACCAGGAATAGTGGCTCATATAAATATATATATAAATTATTGATATTAATAAATTTAGCTCTTCATGTTTATCACGGATTCAATGAATCCTGTGTAGATGTGCTCAATCATTTACTACCTTCTCTCATAGAGAATTTCAAGAAATTATTGGTATCTTGACTCTATTGCTAAGAATTATGACTCTAAATGCATGTATGCTCTCTAATGTGACTCCTTATGTTGTCTATGATCAAGTGGTTGTAGAAAATGGTACATCCTTACCAATATCTCACACTAGCGACCTGACCGTCCCTTTTAATAGTAACCTTATACACTTGAAGAATATTTTCCATGTACTTCCCATAATTATTAAAATGTGCCATGATAATAGCTATAATATCAACTTTGATAAGGTCTTTTTGTGTTGAGGATTTCAGCAATAGGTAAGATCTACCTACAACAACTAACGAGTCATCCTCTTTATCCTATCACACTCTCTTCAAATTATCTACCACGATCTTTCCTTGTGTCCTTCGTTTCGAGAGAGATTTGGCATTCTTGCTTGATTCACCTCTACAATGAGGCCCTCTATAGGCTTACATAGAGTTGTTCAATCTAAATGAAGTCCTCCTTTGCATCTTGTAGTTTTCATCATGCTTGTAGCATTGGAAAGTCCACTTGCATTCCATTTCTACACTCAGTCTCATTGTACATAGAAGCCCTTTGATGTTCTTACTTTGTTTTTTCAATTCATAATATGAGCTATTCAAATATTGGATTTTGATGGCCCATTTACAAAGAGAGAGAGATGCAATAGAACGGAGATTGAGGCCGAGTATAATCCTATTAAAGTTGCTCATTTTTCTTACATCTATCCATCTTTAGCTTTTACACTGATTGAATATGAAAAAGGAACTTTGGATGATAATTTAAAAGGCTAGGTATATATGGAGCAAGCTTTGGAATTTGGGAAATAGGGGAGTCCTAAATGGTTTCTCGATTAAAGAGATTATTATATGGATTAAAGCAATTTCCAAGTGCATGGTTTAGTGTAGGTCTAGAGAAGTGGTTGTGCAATTTGGATCTAACCAAAGAGTTTGAGAATAAGCATTACACAATCTCCAAGATCATATTTTGGAAAAGAAAAGAGAATGGTTTCTCCATTTTTATATTATATATCCTATTGTGATACCAATAAATGAAATGCTTTCTATAAAATATAAGAATAATTTTTAAAAATTCATTTGTAATTTGTAATAGGAATAGATTCAAGTAAAATTTTCTTTCATATTACCATGAGCTCTAATAGGTCTTTTAATATATAAAAAAGAATTCAAATGAGAAAATATGATGATTGAAATTTCTCTTAGCTATCGTATCGAAGGATTGTTTAGATCAAGGATTCATCCATTTTTAGAATTTTTTTATTGACAAATAAACTAGTTCAATAATTAATATTCAGTTTTTTAATCAATTCATAAGAGTTAAATCCTTTTGAATAATTAGAACATCTAAACTTATATTTTCCCTTTTAATAGAAGATATAGCAATTTCTCTTGAATTTATCGATCTAAGCAGGAGACGATATGCTTTGATATTATTGGTTAAAAAAAATCATCCCACATGCTCTTAAAGTAACTATTCTACCTCTTTTAAGTAAAAATACGCCTTAAGCTACATGTAAATTAATGTGGATTCAACATTTTGAGAAGCTTAGGTGCAAAAATGTTAAGCCATTGAATTGTTGCGTGATAATTAGGCGACCAATCATATTCCCCCAATCTGATTTTGCAGGAAAAGAAGAAAATCTACTGAGGTAGATAGTTCATTAAAAGGAAGCTTTAGTAGAAAATTCTTGTCCCAAACTATATTAAAATATACAAGCAACCTAATTCATATATGAAATCTTAGAATGATGTAATAAGTAGGATAGGACATGCATTATATATATATATATATATAAAGAGAGAGAGATGCCCATATAATGGCTATTGGTAACACACAATACACAGATATATTATTTCTCATGGTTTACTAATCGAGTAACAGCAACATCACAACTTCAAAGGTTGAGATGATGGATTTCTATATAAGACGTTATCATGACGCTTCTTACTTCAAACGAAAACAATAATCCTTATTTTACGGATATTCAGGATTGTAGACTCTTTAATATGTTAACTGATTAATTTAATTGTTGTTATCATACCAAAATTGCTTTTGGAGATAATCAACATGTTTCTTGTCAATTTGGAAAGCCTTAGCTAGGACGTCATCTTCAATAGGTGGTGTTGATCCAAAGACTGCTTTAGCAATTGTAGTTGTTCCAGGAAATTGGCTGCTCAGACCCGCAAAAGCCACAGCAGGAGTTTTAGCTACATTGAGTTGGAAGTGGATGGTACCAATTGGGAATACGAAAACATCTCCAGGATGCAAGATCTTGGTAATGAGTGTGTTGTTCAGTTGGTTAGATAGAACAAAGCCAACGTATAATTCACCCTCCAAAACCAATAGGATCTCAGTGCCACGAGGATGAGTATGAGGAGGGTTCAAGCCTCCATAGGGTGCAAAGTCAAGACGGGCAAAGGAAATGCCTAGTGTGTTGAGGCCTGGGATTTCTTCAACTGTCACAGCAGTGACATTTGATCCAAGTGGGTTGTTGGTATCTCTAGCAACTTGTAAGCCACGATATAGGAAGTCTTCTGCATTTGCTTTCATTGGATCTTTGCAAAACTTACCGTTAACAAACACTGCATCAAAAATAAAAAAAAATAAAAAAAATAAATTCCTAGTTGGTGCAGCCACAAATAGTTATTGTGTATAAAAGGTAATCTGATCGATTGCTAGTCCTTATTTTGCTTGTTTCTACGAAACAAAAAAGCAATTCGTTGAATCATGTTAGGCCATAATAGAGTTTGTCGGCCTCATACTATCCAGTCTTTCATTTACAAGTAAAAGATAAAAATAAAATTACTTGTAGCCACTCATTATGGGTTCGATGATAGTCGACACGATATACATAGACAATGGTTTGTCTGGTTGAACCAAAATTATGCAAATATTTGATAATGTTGGAACGTCGTAGTGCATAAATAATATATGGAATTTGATGAAAATAATTTTTTTTTTGTTGATTTTCTATGAGCATCATTTGTAATGGTTAACTACAACTACTCGTCATCATATGCTCCTTTTGTCTCTCATCGTTACTTGCGGCTAAAAATTAAGAAGGCGCAACTTTTTAAGATTCATGTGATAATAAAGAACATTTTCCCGGGAATGTATTGCCATTTAAGCAGCCTAATATGTGGACTTAATCAATGCAAGAATCGCAAGAAACCATGCAATTTACCTCCATGTAAGGGATCATCGACTGCAACACAAATATCCTGAAGCAGACTCGGGTCATAAGCAAAGCAAATGGAACATGCCAGAGCAAAAGTGGCGAAGACTAAAAGAGACTTCATGTTGCACCTAAAACCCAACATCACTACTAATTCGATCTCTCTTTCACTCTGATATATAGGTGTTGTTGTTGCTTGAGTGAGATCTTGCAGAACTTCTGAGCTATTTATAGATGAAATCATGGACCCGTTAAACTGGCAATTCTGAGTTTTTTAACAAGTCTTGATTGAAATATAGTCAATTTATTGTACAGAGGATGAATCATTCTTCAACAACTCCTAAGACAACGTCTTCCTCTGTCGATTCTCATCTTCTACGTAAATTTGACTTTTTTGTATTGTTTATTCATCATTGTTTAGTTCTTTATTCCTACGCTCATGAATTTTTCATGCACGTGTCCTCTCTAACTAATATAAATACTTGGTCTCATAGATAATAGAGCCTGGTTTAGTTTTTATTTTAATTTAATTTAATTTGTTTTTGCAATAGACATCTCTCATGGGATGAGTTTGTATGTGTAATCTAGAAGAATAAGGTAAAAACCAGAAATTTCTTTCCCCTTATGTTCATTATTCCATAATACTCAAAAAAGTTGGATATCATATTCAACGGAAGGTACGATTTGATCTAGCCTTCAATATGAAACATTTTACTTGTACGGTTCAAACTTTCTTTTTCCCAAAGTGTGACCTTGTTTATTGTTCCATCAATCACATTCTCATAGCATGAAGAATACTTCATCTTCTTGTTTTTTTGTTTGTTTTTTTTTTTCCCTTGCATGTACATCACTACATGATTAGAGAGAATCCAGATGGAAACATCGATTAGACACTAGAAACTTAATTCAACTAGAGACATAATTGCATCGTAATTACATGCCAACCACGAGGACTAGTACGGATGTTTATAGTTTAGTTCGATTCAGTTTAAAAGCTCAACCAAACTGAATTACATTTGAAATGATTTGGTTTTGTTTAGTTTGGTTTGAATCACTTTAAATATCACATGATTCTATTCAACAATATTGATAGTTATCAAAGTTTTCAATCAATATTAATATTCAAATCGAGAAACATTAAATAAGAATAAAGACATGTAATATTATATCACAGTGATATTGCATATTAAGTAATTGTGAAAACAGATGAGTTCTACTTAAAGGATAAGAGATGACAGTAAAGGAAAAGGAATATAACGTGGAGGTTGAGAATGAGTTTAGAGGGAGGAAAATAAAAGGAAATGGTAAACGATATTAAATTGAAAAGTCAACATAGTTTATAACCAAAAAAAAAAAAAATAGTTGCTTGTATTTTGATTTTTCAATGAGTAGTAGTTCGATTTAGGTTTAAACAGTTTTATTTGGTTTAATACTTCGAACTGAACCATGAATCATTTAAACTCTATTTGAATCTAATCGCAAACCAAACCAAAATATAAACAAGCCTTATTTTATGGTTTGATCTAGTTTCATTTTAATTCTTGGTTCGATTTGGCTAGGTTAGATGAATAGTGCTAAGGACTAGTTAAATTAATTACTTCCTGATATGAGTAGAATTTTTTGCTCATATAAATTTTAGTACCGATTGTTTGACTAGAGTTTCAAAATGTTTACTTTTGGTGTTTTCCAATTAAGGATATTGAAAGTCTAAATGGATATGAACAATTAATTTAATTGATATGTTTGTAATACCAGAAGTAAATTAATTGAATTGGGTTTTTATTCAGTCTAATTGACAATTAGAAAAAAACAAGGAAGGTTTGTTTGAAAGTCAAAATTATGAGGAACTGATGAGTTCAAGAAAAAAAGATGAGAAAACTCTAACTTTCGGATTTCAGTAAAATCTCTCGTTGATTTCAAAGAATGTCGGTTAGCAATACTAAATCTTGATATCTCCGGGCGAATAGAAGAGTAACTGCTAATAACAAGCATTAAAAAGTAATTGACTGAAGATATAAAACCTAAACTAAATTACTAAAAAGAAATAATAAAGTATATAAAAATATCTAAGAACCTTGAATACTGAAAAATAATAAATCTTCCTAGCAAATCCATGCGCATAAGTTTTCTAAAGTGTGGCAAAAGAAATTGATTCTTATCACTTCCCTTCCTTTGCAGTGTCATTTTCTTTCCAAAGGTAGTAGCCACAATATAAAAAGCGGATCAAACATATATCCTACTCTAGAGAAAAGATAAATAATGGAGCAGGTCAGCATAAACTTATTTTATATGCGTATTGTTTATTATCATGATATTTTCCGAGTAATGACATGCATTGCTGCCTTGTTAAAATATTTCATGAATTTGATATAAAATGCAATATACTGAAAAGGGTAATTAGCATTTCAATTTCTTCCATCAACCTAATAGTTCAAAACATCTCTTGGTACTTCCCACTATCCGGGAAAATATAACAGTAATTCACCTGGTGTAGTATATATAGATGATTGATGCTCCATTTCCGTGAATTAACCACCTACAGTGATCTTTTTGATCTATTTGGTTTAAAAGTTCCTTGCTATACTATTCACTACCTAATTTTACAAATCACTATTGATTCTCTCTCATGATACATGTGGTACGTTGCTCTCATGGTATATGACGGTATATGTGAGTTATATGTTGATAGGTTACAAGAAGAAATTTATTTATTTATTTATCTTTACCTATTAACAAGGATTCATGTACTAATGAAGGGTTATTTTAAATATATGGAGAGAACTTGGTTACGAATGAGTAGAATACATTAATACGTAATGTGCTTAAGCTTTTGAATCATCTAAATTTAATATGGTACTCGGTAAGAGGTGATGTGCTTTTCATTCCAGTTTAACTTAGTGATTCACTTGATGGGCTATAATTGAGGTTCTAATCCATAATTAAAGAGGAGGATTAAGCAATATATATATATATATATACACACACACATATAGCATCACACTATATCCAACATGTTTAAAGTTAAACTTTTAGATCAGTTAATTGTGAATCCAAAGTGTATCATGGTATGAAGCTAGAGGCCCTTAGCTATCCTTATTTGATTAAGTGGAACATTTGATTGGGTTCAATCAAAATATAAGCTTATAAATGAGGGGAAGCGTTAATCAATAAATGTTAAATCACTTAAAATCTAGTAAATTTAAGATTTTTATTTAGAAAATATGGATCTAAGTTTATCAAATATAATAAAATGCCATCTTAATGATGATATACTATCATTTTTAGCAAGTGAAAATCAATTAGCAAAACTTTAAAGGAATTGTGATAAATAAACTGGAAAATGCAGTTCATGTTATAGAAAGGCAATTCCCATTCAATCTTTTTACACAATTGGATATAGATTTAATGTGTATCACCTATGTATATATACTTATATGGTAGATAACTACTAATAAAGTTCAAACATATCATAATTGTTGTAGATAGTTTCCAAAAAAAAAAAAAATACCATTCATACTGTCATATATAAAAATTCTATTGATATTTTTTTATACCATTTACGTGATGGGTAATAACTATTAAATTTTTTTTCATAATTAGTCTTTTTTAACCGAACTTCAAAGTGAGTTGTTAATGCCGGAAGGGGAAGGTGACTTCAATTCGTTCATTCTCATTGCATACTTTACCTTTCCCCATACGAAGGGGAGAGAATATTAAAACCGGATATTCTGCCACAGTAATCCTTTTATGACCATCCTCCGTTGATTCGTTTTTAGTGGTTTTAGAACATGTTCCTATCAAGTTGCTTATTTTTCTAGCGTTAGCCTTTATACCTGTTAAATGTGAAAAAGAACTGGATATGATGACATATAAAAGGAAGAAGAAGTAGGAGTATTTTCTTCACGGTTGGTAATTTGAGATCCAGATACGATTGATTCAGAGACAAATTGACATGATTTAAATGGGTTAGTATATGAAAAAAATTGACATGAGATGTAAAAGAATTAGATCCATTTAAACATGGTTATATTTATGTTTAGATTTGGGTTAAGTTTTTATATTTGGACACCAGACACAAAACACCCTATGTATTCTTCCGTATCGCATTTTGTTGCACAGATTATTGCTATTAAGGACATTGCAACATATATTAAGGAGGCTTTCGTTGATGCAATACCAACTACCTTACCCCAAAGTTTGAGTGCAACATTTGGTGCCATCTAAGGGAAAGAAAATTCTATCATCACCAATGGTTAAAGTCTCGAAAAGTAAGAAAAGCCTTATTGGAATGTCTAATGTTGTCATTGATCAATTGGCAAACTCTAATAACTAAACCACTCTCACCATCATTTGCAATGCTTTGTGGATCTGAAAGTCTTATGTTATTATTTGGCAATACAAAAATGAAGAAATCAAGGAGAATGAAGAGATCAGGAAGCTTAATGAGAGGCTCTAGGTTCGAGTGAAGGAACTCAGTCAACTGAAAGATATGCTACCATTGGAAGAAGTCTCCACTTACTCATCAAGCTGTGAGAAGAGTCAAACACTACCACTACTACGACAATCAACATTGGTTTAACTGATGCAACCCTTAGGAAATCACAGTCCCACCCTTTTTGAGGAAGTTTAAGCTACTGACACTGATAGCAAAGAAGAACCATTAGTTTCACCAGCTACTTTCTATAGCTTGGCTAACGTAGCTGCATGTTGACTTCGGGAATTGTATTGCTTGACTTACCTAATGATGATGTGTTGAGGAAGGTTGGGCAAAATAGAATGAACCTAACAATAACAACAATAACAACCACTACCTTTGCAATCGTACCCCTAACGGTGTTATCAACACTATCGTTAGGGCCCCTTAAGGAATAAGCAGGTTTGGCTGTTCTAGCTTAGCTAATGCCCTATTTGATCACCAGGCATCAAGCATGTGTGGCAAAAAGCTAAGAGTAGATAACTCTACCTCCTTCTCAAATGAAGACTTAGAGGGAATCAAATCCCCCACCAGGATGCCTAAGTCATCACTGTGTATATTTTAACGTATTCAAAGTAAATATGACCGATATAGGTAGTTTAGTCGATATCCTATTCAGTCATGTATACAAATAGATAACCATAAGCTCCAACTTAGCTGAAGCCTTATGACTACGACTTATATGACTTCAGCAACTGGCTAGCTAGAGTAAAGAGCACTATAACCCTTCCCATTGAGCTTGACAACGAGTAGAAAATAACTGCACAACTTATAGATTTCCTATTAACAAGGATTTATGGAGAGAACTATGGTTATGAATGAATAGAATGCATTTTTCTTCCTAATATATTTACGTAGCATTCACACTTAAGCTTTCAAATCACCTTGTTGTAGATCTAAATTTGATATTATACTTGTAAACTCCGCAAATTTAGCTATTTGAGAATAAAATTGAACTCTAGTATTGTAGATAGTTTCAAAAATTGATAAGATCGAGTTAGATAGAAAATTTATTAAATTATAAATTTGAATATATTATAAGTAATAAAAACCCTAAAAATTTTGATCAAAACCTAAATTGCGTCTAAAACCCTAAACCTTATGTACGCGTAAATACTCGAGATTGAATTCGAATTTGACAAAAATCCTAAAACTATAACTTTAGGCTTATAAAATGAATAAATTTACCTTAATAGTAATAAAATCCTAAATGAATACAATTATCAATCAATACACATAATCGCGTAAAATTATTAATGAACGTAACATGATAACTCCGAAATATTATAAACGTAATGGGTAACAATTTAATTAATAAATTTTATAAAATTTCAATATTATTTCATAGTTATTAAATTTATAATTTTTATATATTTAGAAAAGTCTAATATTTTTATTTTTATTTTTCCCTTTTCTTCTTTTCTTTTTTTTTTTCCTTGTTCTTTTTCTTTCCCTATTTTCTTCTCTTCTTCCACGTTGCAAATCCAGAACAATTTGGTTGATACTTGTTTGGTTAATTTTTTTTAACATGTGATAATTATATGAGTGAGATAAGGATAATTGATAAGCCCAATCACATCAATTTAATGCCTTCTCATCATGTTTTCTTTTTTTTTTTTTTCCCCATTGTATGGCCTTCATTTCCTTCTTTGCCGATTCATTTTGTTATTAGAATTGCTTCCTTTTGCTTTCAAGTCAAACACAATTCAACACCAACAACACTCCACCAAAAAATTCTCTTTCTTTTTCTCTTCTATTTCCTTTTCTTAATTTTCCACTTACTTATCAACAAATATAAGAAGAAGGAGATAAAGCATTTGGATCAACCACATATTAAAGCACCAAAGGAAGTAATTAAGTAGTCTTTTAATATATTTATTTTGCCAAATTATATGTACTTTTTGTATACATGTATTTTGTAGAAATATTTGTATTTAGGGATGTTGTAACTATAATTGATTTTTGTAATTCTTTATTGTGTTAAGAATAAGTGTACATGAAATGGGATTATATGTAAAATTAGTATTTCTTTATGTTCTTATGTTCACATATATATATAAATGCATAGGTATATTCAAGTGTACATACATGTTAATTTGATCCTACAAATATTTAGTATAAAGAAATTGTGTATATTTATTATAAAGAAATGGTGTATATGTATGTATAATATATGTATATTAGGTATTTTTTTTATTATATAGGTATATGTATAAATATGTGGTTGAAAATACAAATATAGCTATGCATGTATAAAGTACAAAAATACTTATAAAATATACACATAGGTATAGTATATACATATATATGCGTATAGTACATATAGTACATTGAGGGATTATATTACCTAATTATATAAGTATATATATGTATAAATAAGTGGAGAAAGCTAACTACATAAGTATATGTATGTGTATAAAAATACATATGTTAAGGGTATAGTATATATCTAAGTATACGGGTATACATAAATATTATAGGTATATTATACTATAATACGAAAATAAGATAATATATATAAGTATGAATACTGTAGGATTCAAGAAAATGGAAAGTAATTAATTTGTAAAATTTAATAAAATGCATTAATAAATAGAATTATATACATTTTACGTAAAAATTAAAAATAAGAAAAAAATTTCGAAAATAACATGTGGTGATTTTCTTTGAAAAAGTTATACGCAAATAACAAAAAAGCTCGAATTGAGAATTTCATATAAATAGATAATATGAGTAGTTTAGTTGTTTAACCCAAATAGTCATTACTTCTTTCATCTCCTAAATATTAGGTGATCTTAAGACCGAGACTGACTTACCAGTAAATTACTATGATCCCTAACATCGAGTATGACCAAGTGAGTATTCTCAATGACTCTATACTTGTTTTGTATTTGTAATTAGTGCACTTAAAGTAAATATTAATAATTTGATGCATGAAGGGTTTGGGTTATGCATATACTTGAATAATGGTTGTGTGTTCTGTAAAATGTTATGAAATGTGATAGTTGAATAACGAGCTACTTGATTTATTATTGCATAATTTAATGATTTGTTGATATTAGTTGATCATCTCATAAATTGACTTAATCATATTCAACTTTAAATTATATGGATCATACATAAGCACGAACATTACGTATAATGTTTCAGCCGTAACCTTATGCGATTGGTAATGAAGAGCTTAGAGAGATAGATTTCCACATGATTTGATTAATACAATGCAGGAGCATTGGTATAACAAGACCCTACCTTTGGTTCACGGGTTTACCTGGCGCCGGAGACGCTAACCGTGGGTGGCTAGGGGTCGAGTTTAGAGACCATCATTATAGGGTGTAGGCATAGGTTGCGGGGACCATCTCATTGTTAGACCTGGAAATTTGTATACTACTAGACTTTTGAAAATAGAAATCTGTTTTATGAAACATGGAATTTATATACATTTATATATATATATATATATATATATATATATATGGTTAAAAACCCAATTGCTAGAACTCGGTTGTGATTGATGTTGATATATCTTCAACCCTTATTTCAGAGGGTGTTAAATCCAATGTTGTATGCAGCATTGGTTAACTGCATATATTGCTTGGTATACTGCTTGTTCATACATTCATATGTTTATTATCCAATTGTTTGATAGTATAGTAGGAAGGCTATCTTATTAAGCTCTTATAGCTTATTCCCTAATAGTTTTTCTTTTGCAGGTTGACAGATAATCAGACATGGGTTAAGAGTTGAGTATTGAGTGTAAGTAATGAGATGTTTTAGAGGTTAGAATTAGAGAAAGATTGTATAGCTCATTTGAGACTTTAAATGTAAATATTACTTATATATTTAGGTTTTAATAACTTCAATAAGTTTAAATTTAAGTCTTTACTACTTAATCTTATTATTTGGTGGAAGATATCGATTCTCTGTAATTCTGAGGAACTGTGGAATATTTGATATCCATAGTTATTTATATTTTACAATATGTTAATCATTTAAAATCGGAAACCTTAGCGATAAAGTATTTAGAGTCTTGCAATCTTTAACTTGCAAGGCGATTTTCATATTATGGGTGCATACGTGATATGAAAATTTTAGACAATCTTACTATACCCCTTATAGAGTTATGATAGTATTGGTGAGGAATCCTAAATTTTTCATTCTAATTTAATTAAGCGGTCCACTTAATGAGTTAAAATTGAAGTCCTCTTAACCTATAAGTGAAGAGGAGTATTGAGTGATAAATATAAAATCACACCGGACTTAACAAGTTTAAATTTTTGGATAAGTGAAATCATAGATAAGCGAAAGGTCCTAAAATATCCCTATTTAATTAAGTAGAACGCTTATACCTGGTTTGAATCAAAATACATAGTTACAAGTGAAGGGAATGGTTAATTAATAAATATTAAATCATTTAGAATCTAATAAATTTGAGCTTTTAATTAAGACAAAATGGATGTAACTTTATTAGGTATAATAAAATGCTATCTTAATAATGATATAGCATTTTTTTTAGCAACTAAAAATCAATTACCAAGTCTTCAAATGAATTGTGATAAATAAACTAGAAGATATAGTTCATAATTGATAGAGAGTGCTTTTTTATTGAATCTTTTTTCATAAACTAATATAGATTCAATGGGTATTACACTATACATACATACATACATACATACATACATACATACATACATACATCTAAAGGTGTTCACTAGGTCGGGTTGGCTTGGAACTAACCTTGAAACACTAGTTCATGGGTAGACAAAAGAGTGAACCGGCCTTGGCCCTTAAGGTGACGAGTTCCAACTGATTCACTTGAACCTTAGGACTTTTTTTTTTCTTTTTTTGCTTTCTCCAAAATTTCCTTAATTATTATAAATAATTTATGAAATATTTGTCTTTTTTTTTCCTAACTAAATCTAAAATTTTATATCGTTATTCGTGAATAAAAAATTTTATTTTCAATTCAATTTTTTTTATCTTGAAATAATTTATTTAAAACATGTGAGCGTGAATATATGATGTTATATTATATATATAGTATATTATATATAACATATTATATATAGTATAATATATATTTTAAGTGTATATTATAGTATATTAAATATTATATATTACGTATACTGTATATTTGTTTGCATTAGATAATATATTATATATAGTGTATTATATATTATATATAAAATGTATTATGTTTGGATTATATATTATTTATATATAATAATAATAATATGATTAAGTCGATTTTAGTCTTAGTTTGACCAAAGGAGAAAATGGATTCGAGTCAAAGTTAGTTATTGATGCCGGACGGGTGAAGGCGACTTCAATTCATTAACTTTCATTGAATAATTTACCTTGCCCAATACTACGACCATCATCTATTGACCCCTCTTATGAAATTGGAAAAATCTAAGCCCAGTCATAAACAAATGATTCATTATTATTGGTTCTAGAACAAGTTACTATCAAGTTGCTTTTATTTTATGTTTTTTTTGTCCTTGTGTCAATCCATCGTTGGCCTTTATACCTACTAAATGTGAAAAAGTACCGATGACACATAAATGGGAAGACGAAGTAAGAGCATGCTATTGAAGATGTCCCAACATAGACTAGGGAGGTCTCTGTTGATTGCGACGCCGAGCCAATTGATTTAGAAGCCTTTGCTTAAAGGAATTTGAATGATAATTTAATTAGAAGAGCAGTTGTACATAAAGAAAACTTTGGGGTTTGGTGTATGAAGAAGTCCTGGAAGATACCTGGATTAAAAAGACTGTCATATGGATCAAAGTAATTTTCAACTGCATGGTTTAGTGTAGATGTTGTGAAGTGGTTTGCACGATATGGACCTACTTGCTCTTGAAGTTAACGTTTTGTCCTTTTAAATCTCTAATGTAAGAAGTGTATTTTTATCTTAGATGTGGATAATATCGTGATTACTAGGTAGTAAGCCAGTGATTTTGTATAGTAGAGTCCTTGAATTGTCTTCTTTAAGAATAATGCGAGATGATGGCTGTTTATATTCAAATTTTGCAATATCTAAAGAATGCGCTTGGTCAGAATACACACAGCACACATGCATGATATTATATATATGTATATATATAGAGAGAGAGAGAGAATGCCCACACTGATGGCTAATGGGTAACACAATACACAAACATATGATTTCTCTTGATTTACTGAGTAACAACATCACAGCTCCAAAGATCGAGATGGATTTCTCTATAAGACATTATTATGATGCTTCTTACTTCAAACGAAAACAATGGTGTCTTTATTTTATGGATATCCAATACAATAGACTCTTTAATATTTTAGCTCATTAATTTAATTGTTGTTATCATACCAAAACTGCTTCTGGAGATAATCAACAAGTTTCTTATCAATTTGGAAGGCCTTAGCTAGGACATC